>CM035171.1:3071266-3511266 GCA_020205615.1 Panax quinquefolius
GCGTTTGTTGTATTTGGTCATAATCGAGGAACCCAAGCGAGGTGATCGCGGGTAAAGTATTTATAAATTCTTGCGAAGTTTATACCTTACTTGATCTGGGTCTTTACCATTCATTTATCTCTCTGCATGTGCTCAGCGTTTAAACTTGACTCAGGAGAAATTAGACTTTGACTATCTGTGGAAACTCAGATTAGGAGAAACTTTCATCACATCCTTTGTTTATAAATCTTGTTTGATTCAAGTTGGCACCATCACCTTACATTGACCTTATCTCTTTAAAGATACTTGCTTTTGATGTGATTTTAGGGATTGATTGGTTAAGCTTCTCATAATTACCAAAATTGATTGTTTTACGTGGTTGTTAGTTTTCATATTCTAACCAACTTTGTTATGCAATTCAAACAACTAAACCATTAAAATCAATCATTATCATATCTAATCATTAAAGCTATTAGTTTATTGAAAAAGCGGATGTCGAGCTTTCTTAGCCCATGTTATGGATTTGAATAAAGACCGCGTCGAATTTGAATAATATTCTGTTGTTATTGACTTTCTGGCGTATTTCTGAAGAACTTCCGGTCTACCCCGAGCGTGAAGTTGAATTCTTTATTGATCTTGAACTTTGGTACAAGCCCATTTCTAAAACCCATATCGAATGGCTCTATTGAACTTGAGTTAAAGGTCAACTCTGAGGAATTGTTGGACATTGGTTTCATTCGTCTGTACACATCTCCTTGGGGTGCTCTGTTTTTATTTGTAAAGAAGAAAGGCGGGGTATCGACTTTGTATTGACTATCGGGGAATTGAACCATGTCACCATCAAGAATAGGTATCCTCTACCTCGTATTGATGACTTGTTTGACCCGATTCTGAGGGGAGCTGATTCTTTTCAAAATCGATCTTAGATTACGGATATCATCAATTTGAAGATTAGAGCGAGGATATTCAAAGGCGCCTTGAGAACTTCGGTATGGGCATTATGAATTCTTAGTCGTATCTTTCGGACTAACTAATGCTCCTGCGACTTTCATGGATATGATGAGCCAAGTATTCAGGAATATTTGGATCGGGTTTGTTGTTGTCTTTATTGATGACATCCTCATATATTCCAAAAGTCGTGAAGATCATGAGCACCATTTGAAAAATTTGGTACTCGAAAGGCTTCGTGAAAACAAACTATATACCAAATTGAAGAAATCGAGTTACGGCGAGGAAGTAGCATTTCTTGGGCCGTCAATGTCGAAACATGGAGTATCTGTTGATCGTGAAGATTGAAAGCAATCTGAAGTTGGGAACAACAAAATCGGTGGTTGAAATACGTAGCTTTTTGGGCTTATTTGGTTATTATCGGAGATTAGGTGGAAGGTTTTCTCGAATCGCTACTCCGTTAACTTCGGCTAACTTCGGAAGGATCTGAGAATTCGTTTGGGCGAAGAATGAGAAGAGTTTCAAGAAACTTAGAGGAGACTTATTTACACACATTAACAATACCATCTGGTTCGGATGGATTTGTTATCTCTGACGATCTTGAGGGCAAAGGGTTGGGATGTGTTCTCATGCAGCGTGGGAAAGTCGTAGCTTTGCCTCGCGACAACAAGAGTATGAGAGGAATTATCCTACTCGTGATCTAGAGTTAGCGGCGATCGTTTTAAGCGCTAAAGATATGGAGCACTTATCTATATGGGGAGAAAGTGGAGATATATTGGACCGTAAAAGCCTTAAATATTTCTTCACTCGAAAGAACTTCGACATGCGGCGGCTGATGACGTTGGCTCGAGCTATTGAAGACTACGACCACACTATTGATACCATCTGGTAAAAGCGAGCGTGGTAGGTGGCGCGTTGAGTAGAAGATCATATCTGCGAGGAGCAGTGCGATGATGTCAAGTATCTGCGTAGAGCCCGACTTTAATAGAAAAGTTAAGGTTGCTTCGAGCCCGCAGGCCGGGAGGTGATCGTATGAAGAAGAAATCTGAAGGAGCTATTAGGGCGAGAATTGATGAAGAAGGAATACTTGAGTCCACTCTGAACTTTGTGTTCTAACGACTACGATTTGAAGTCAAGATTATGATGGAGCACACTGATACACCATTTGCAATCCATCACGGAAATACTAAAATGTATCGTGATCTTGACATACATTTGGTGGAACAATATGAAGAGAGAGATTGCAAAGTTTATCTCGATGTGTTTAACTTGTCAGCGTGTAAAGGCGGACATCTAGTACCTAAGGTCCGTTGCAACCACTTGAGATTAGAAATGGAAGTGGGAACACATTACCATGGATTTAGTTCTGGGTCTTCCCTACGGTTTCTCGGGCATCAATCTTTATTTGGGTTATTGTTGATAGATTAACCAAATCGCTCATTTCTTGCCGTCACGGAGACTTATTCCTTGAGCGTCTTGCTTTAGTATGTGCGTGAATGAGATTGTGAGGTTGCATGGCATGCTATCCATAGTTTAGGATCGTGACCCAAGATTCAGCCAGAAGATTTTGGGTTAGCTTGCAAAAAAGCTATGAGCGCGGATTCTGATTTAGTTGAGCGTACCATCCTCGAAGCGGACGAACAATCGAAGGACTATTCAAACTCTTGAAGATTTATTAAGACTACGTGTCCTAGACTTCAAAGAGGCGGTTGGGATAAGTATTTACCATTGGTGGAATTCTCTACTGACAACGAGTTATCGAGCGAGTATAGGTGTGGCTCCATTTGAAGCATTATATGGGCCGAAAATGTAAGCTCTCCGATATGTTGGGATGAGGTGGGTGAAACAACATTGTTGGGACAGGAGTTAATACGTGTATGACTACTGAAAAGATCGAATGATTAACAGCGTATACAAAGCGGCACAAGATCGACAAAAAAGAGTTATCGGGATCTTCATCGAAAGGGCGTGGAATTTAGTGTAGGGGATCATGTATTGTTGCGAGTTGCTCCGTGGAAGGGAGTTACAAGATTTGGGAAGAGAAAAGCTCGATCCACGATTTATTGGTCCATTTCAAATTCTTGGCCAAGTAGGAAATGTAGCTATAGACTTCGCGTTACCTCAAAGTATGTCTAAATGTTCATAATGTGTTTCACATATACGTACTTAATAAATATGTGAAAGACAGAACCACGTTATAGAGTTAGAACCGGACGAGATAGTAGAAGACTTAGCGTATGAGGAGGTACTGTCGAGATCTTGGATAGGAAGGAGCATGTCCTACTGTATGAAAATTCATACCACAAGTTAAAGTTTTGTGGAGGAATCATGCTATAGAGGAAATGACACAGGAATTGGAAGCGGAAATGAAGCGAGGTATCCTCACCTTTTGAAACACACCGAGTGCGTCGTCGATTTAGAGGCCGAAATTTCATAAGGAGGGAGGTTGTAAGACCCCGAACTTATTATTAATGAAATTTAATTTTCTCTATTTATTATTTTGAAATAGTAAGGGTTGATTTGATTAATGTGGATAGTTAAAGGGTAAAATCTGTAAATATTTCAAAATAATGAAGTGGTTATAAAATATTCATTGTTGTCGGGGAATATTAGTTTGGTGGTGGAATATTAAATGCTGTCGGGAATATTAAATGCGACGGTAGCGACCATGTGTGGGCCCATGCTGAGCGATTGGATGAAGAAAGCGACAAATATAAGTTGTTTAAAAATAGCAGGCGTAGTTATTCACCATTAATCTTTGTTAAAATACTCGGTGGTTAAAACACGTCTGGCGTTGCACCGATGCTTTGCGGTATTGCACAATTATTGATTCTTACGTGAAGGCCTTTACTCGATAATGGTTACGATAATTCTTTATTCGATATTTTATTGATTTAATAATTATTTGCGTTGATATTTTATATTCTTTGTTGTTTGATAATTGTCATTACGGTATTTTTTTCATTATCGAAGCAATAATTCATATATTATCTGAATAATATTATTAGATAACATTATTGGCGATGTCTAGAAAGTTACATCTGAGGAGAGGTTTGGTCACTTTAATTGCGGCGCGATGAGAGAAATTCTTATTGGAAAGCCCCTGCTCTCACAGGAAGCGCACAGTTGTCGATATTGTGATTACATAATATTATTTGTGAATAATTAATTATTGATTCATATGATGAGAAAATATTGATTTTATGTGGATATAGATGGAAAAATTTTTAATGTGACAATTGTTGAAAATTGAAATTTTATCTTTTACGATAAAATAATTCATTTAAATATATTATTATATTTTAATAATATAATAATGGTGATATTTTACAACGAATGTGGATATATATGAGTATCTGAGGAGGAAGAGTATTTTTGTTTACAATAAATGTTTAAAACATGTTAAACATGTTGGTGGACCCCATTTATTATTTGAAATTTGATTATAGCTTTATAAAATCGTCCGTTTGTGGATTTGGTCAATTTCTGTTTGGAATTTGGAAAAACTTTCTTACTGCAAAGTTGTAGAGAATTGAATTTCCTATAAAAACTCATGAGATTCGAATTTTCTGATGAAAGGGCTATTTATTATGAATTATTGAAGTTAGAAAGCTCAAAATAATTGATTTTGGAAGTTTAAAATTTTTTTATTAGAAAAACGTTTTTTGTTTTTTTAGTCTTGCATGTGCGTATGTTTGATGGCTGAAATCAGATTCTAAAAAGTGGGCGTAGGAAATTTATATAATTATATTATTATTTTATTAAATTTTACTGCTTTTGGTGTTCTAGCGTTTTCTATAAATAGGGTCTTTGGTTAGAATTGAAAATCACACGAGAAGCTGAGTTTCTCTCTCTCTATATTATCGGCGTATTCTTGTGAGTATTTTGAGTATACTTTGAGTATTGTTAGGCGGTGCAAGTTCCTCATCATGCTTTATGTCAGGTGTTCAATTTAGAAATCTTAATCTTTGAGAGGTAAGGGATATTATTTTTTCTCGAATGATATTATTTCTTGATATCATTATCTTTGAAATATTGATTGAAACTTTTATCAAATTTGGAACTTTTTCATGTCGGGATTCTTATTCATTTCTTATTCACGAGTTCTTATTCACGAGTTCTTATTATTTCTTATTCACGATTCTTATTCTTAAATTCTATTAAATAAGAAGCGTGAAGATGTTTTTGTGGAATTTCTATCTTTTGGTGTAGAGTTCTTATTCACGTGTCGGCCTTTATTCACGTATCTGACCTTTATTCACGTATCTGACCTTATTCATAGAAAAATAAAATTTCTTCTTTTAAGTCCAAAATATATATAATACGGATCTTAGCTTTGATTGTATCCGTGTTTTGATCATTCTTGAATTTTACACCTTATGATTATTTTTGAGGTATTTTTGAACATGGATAAAACAAAGTCTGAATCCTTAATCCTTAATCCTTGTCATTTTGTTTCCTTTGGATTCGTTTCTTTAAAATTTTTTCATCATCCTCGATGCTTAAATGATGATATTATTGAATATCTTTGGCTGTGGTGCGAAGATGAATGATTTCTGAAGAATATCTTTGGCACAATAGTAGTGAACAAATATTATGATGAGCAGTGTTTAAATGAACATGACAGGTGATGAATATCTTTTTGGCTTTAGTGCAGAAGATGAGCAGTGTTGAGATATGAATGGTTGATGAATATCTTTGGCTTTGGTGCAAAGATGAATATTTGATTTGAGATATATTGATTGATTTACGAGGATAAAAGATGAGCGATGAACTTTTAAATTCAATCATAGAAGATAGTAGTTTGTTCTCTACTTAACTCTTCATTCATTATTTATTATTTGCGAATATTGATTTAAAATTTATTACTTATTACTCTGTTGAAGAATAAATCCTTGATTTGTTGTATATTATCTTAGTCGTGGAACATTCTTTCTTGGGCTAGTTGAGCTCATTTCCTTTTTGTTCCATTTTTCTATATTCTGGAGGCGAGAATGAATGGATAAAATGAATATTATGACTAAGATAATATCTGACAAATTATCGTTAGTCTTGATGAGGGAAAAATCTAATAGAATCTGATAGACAACAAATTTTAAATCAATATTATTATTGTTGAAATAATAATTCATTAGAAGAGTTAAGTAGAAATGAAATCTACTATCTTAATGTATGAATTTAAAAAGTTCATCGTCTATCTTTTATCCTGTAACATCAATCGATATATATCTGGAATCAAATATTCATCTTTGCGCTACTGAGGCGAAGATATTCATCGATCAATCATTTCATCTGAGCAATATTCATCGATTCATCTTTCATTTAAAGGGCCTTCAGATATTCAAACGTAAATCTTCATCTTTCATCTTTGCTTTTCTGAGCCGAAGATATTCTTGAAATCATTCATCTTTTTGCCTCTGGGCGAAGATATTCAATAATATCATCATTTAAGGTAGGGATGATGAAAAATATTTTTAAAAGCGAATCCGTTGAAACAAAATGACAAGGATTAAGGATTAAGGATTAATACTTTTGTTTTATCCATGTCCAAAATACCTCAAAAATAATCATAGTGGTGTAAAATTGAGAATGATCAAAACATGGATCTGATCAAGCTAGTATCCGAAATAGATATTTTGGACGAAAAGAAAAATTTTATTTTTAGATGAATAGTCTTGAGTATCGTGAATAGTCTTTGTATCGTGAATAGTCTTGTATCGTGAATAGTAACTCAAGACACCAAAAGATAGAAATTCCACAAAAAACATCTTCCGCTTCATGAATAGTACTCGTGAATAGTAACTTCGTGAATAGTAACTCATGAATAGTAACTATGAATAGTAACTAAAATAGTAACTTCATGAATAAGTAACCCGAGCATGAAAAAGTTCAAATTTGATAAAAACTTCGGATCGATATTTCGGTATAATGATATTGAAGAAATAATATCATTTGAAAAAAAATAATATCCACTTACCTCGAAAGATTCGTACTTACAGGAAAGAATCTGAGGATAATAGTCTTTGAAGGAAACTTGCACTGATATATGATACTCAAAGTATACTCAAAATACTCACAAAATAATCATTCGATAATATAGAGAGAAAACTTGATTTTACGGTGTGATTTTCAATTAACTAAGCACCTATTTATAGGAAAATGCTTAGAACACAAGCGAAAAATTTAATAAATTAATAATATATATATTATAAATTTCTCCCATGCCTAGAATCTGATTTCAATTCATTAAACACATGTACATTCTATTTAAATAAATTCAAAAAATGTTTTTCTAATTTAAATATTTTAAACTTCAAAAATCAATTATTTGAACTTGAACTTCAATAATTCATAATAAATAGCCCCTTTCATCGAAAAATTGAATCTCTTGAGTTTTTATAGGAAATTCAATTCTCTACAACTTTGCGAAAGAAAGTTTTCCAAATTCAAATAGAAATTGGCCAAAAAATCCTGAAGCAGACGATTTTACAATGGTATAATCAAATTTCGATCGATAAATGGGGTCCATGCAGCATATTTAACATGTTTTAAACATTTATTGCAACAAAAATACTCTTCCTCCTCGTATACTCATATATCCCACATTAGTTGTAAAAATATCACCATTATTATATTATTAAAATATAATAATATATTTAAATAAATTATTTTATCGAGAAAAAGATAAAATTTCAATTTTCAACAATTGTCACATTAAAATTTTTTCTCCATCTATATCCACATAAAATCAATATTTTCCTCATCATATGAATCAATAATTAATTATTCACAAATAATATTACGAGAATCCTGATATTGTGACGGTAGTTCAGGGAAAGAGGGCTTTCGATAAAATTTCTCCTTCTTGGCGCGCAATTAGGTGACCAAACCTCTCCTTGAGGCGAACTTTCTAGACATTGCCAATAATGTTATCTAATAATATTATTCGGATAATATGAATTATTGCTTCGATAATGAAAAAATCTTGTGTAATGACAATTATTGAAACAACGATATATAAAATATCAATGACAATTATTAAATCGATAAAATCTATTGAGCGATAATTCTGTAACCAACCATATTGAGTAGTGCCTTCTTACGTAAGAATCGATAATTGGTGCGATCTGGTATCTTCTTTCTTGTGTTTTAACCAATTAGTATTTTTTAACGATATTCAGCGGTAACAACTGTTCTGTTATTATTTTAAAACAACTTATATTTGTCGTTTTCTTCATCGATCGCTTTTCCGTTATGGGGCCCACACATGGTTGCTTGTGGTCGTACGAATATTCCCAAGCGATCTGAATATTCCACGACGAAGCGAATATTCCCAAACTGATGATGAATATTTTATAACCACTTGCTTATTTTGAAATATTTGCGTATTTTACCCTAACTATCCACATTAATCAAATCAACCCTTACTATTTCAAAATAATAAATAGAGAAAATTAAATTTCATTAATAATAAGTTGGGGTCTTCTGACCTCCCTCATTATGAAATTTAGTCCTCGAAATTGGCGTACGTACTGGTGTTTGAAAAGGTGAGGATACCTCGCTTTCATTTCCGTTTCAATTCCCGGTCATTTCCTCTATAGCATGATTCCTCCACAAAACTTTAACTTGTGGTATGACCTTTCTTGGCGTAGGGACATGCTCCTTCTATCCAAGATCTTGGCGGGTACCTCCTCATCGTTAAGTCTTGGCTATCTCGTCAGGTTCTAACTTCGATAGCGTGGTTGGGTCTTTCACATATTTACGAAATGCGGATATGTGAAACACATTATGAACACGAGACATACTTGGAGATGCTTGTAGTCATAGGCTACATTTCTACTCGGTCGAGAATTTGAAATGGACCCGATAAATGGTGGATTGAGCTTCCTCTCTTCCCAAATCTTGTAACTCCTTCCATGGAGCAACTTCATGACAATACATGATCCCCCATTAAATTCCACGTCCTTTCGATGAAGATCCGCATAACTCTTTTGTCGATCTTGTCTTGGTTTGTATCGTTGTCGAATCATTTGGATCTTTTAGGTGTCATACATACGTCTTAAACTTCGGGTCCCAACAATGTTGCTTCACCCACCTCGTCCCAACATATTGGAAGCGACACTTTAAATCCATATAATGCTTGAAATGGAGCCACACTATACTTGCACGATAAGCTGTTGTTGTAGGAGAATTCCACCGATGGTAAATACTTATCCCAACTACCCTTGAAGTCTGGACCACGAGTCTTAATAAATCTTGAAGTTTGAATAGTCCTCTCGATTGTCCGTCCGTTTGGGGATGGTATCTTAGAACTAAATCGTAAATCCGTGCCCATAGCTTTTTGCAAGCTAACCCAAAATCTTGAAGTGAATCTTGGGTCACGATCAAAACTATGGATCTGAGGCATGCCGTACAACCTCACAATCTCATTCACGTCATACTAGCAAGAGCGTTCGAGGAATAAGTCTCCGTGTCGGCAAAAATGAAGCGGACTTGGTTAATCTATCAACAATAACCCAAATAGCATTGATGCCTTGAGAAGCCGTAGGAAGACCCGTGAAATCCATGGTAATGTGTTCCCACTTCCATTTGAATCTCAAGTGGTTCAGACGGACCCTTTGGTACTAGGACCCTTAGAGTACTAAACTTTGCAATCTCTCTCTTCCTTGTTCCACCGTTATGTCGAAGATCACAAGTTAAACACAGGATGAGATAAACTTTTGCAATCTCTCTCTTCTTATTGTTCCACCAAAAGTATGTATGACTCGAAGATCACGATACATTTAGTACTTCTTCAGGATGGATTACAAATGGTGTATTGTGTGCCTCCATCGTAATCTTGTACTTGAATCGTAGTCGTTAGGAACCTGAAAATCAGAGTGGACTCAAAGTATTCCTTCTTCATCAATTCTAAGCTTAGGAATAGCTCCTTCTTGTACTTTCTTCTTCATACGCATCGACTCAAGATTGGTTGGTGGCTTGAGCGACCTTAACTTTTTCTATTAAAGTTGGCTCTGTCGTATACTTGACATCATCGCTTTTCGTTCTGCATATGATCTTCTACTTTCAGCGTCGGCTACCGTTAACTTTTCGGGATGGTATTGAATAGTGTGGTATTAGTCTTTCAATAGCTCGAACCAGCGTCATTTGCCATGTGTTGAGTTCTTTTTGAGTGAAGAAATATTTAAGGCTTTTATGGTGCGAATATATCTCCACTTTCTCCCCATATAGATAGTGCCTCCGTATCTTTAAGCGCGAAACTTGTTGCTTTGACTGACTCTAGATCATGAGTAGGATAATTCCTCTCATACTCTTTAAGTTGTCATGAGGCATAGGCTATGACTTTCCCGTTGC
Organism: Panax quinquefolius; assembly: GCA_020205615.1. Classification (NCBI taxonomy): domain Eukaryota; kingdom Viridiplantae; phylum Streptophyta; class Magnoliopsida; order Apiales; family Araliaceae; genus Panax; species Panax quinquefolius. The sequence continues at coordinate 3,081,548 of CM035171.1, forward strand.
GTGAGAACACATCCTAACCCTTTGCACGAAGCATCGGCGTAGATAACAAATCCATCAAGAACGGGATGGTATTGTTAGAGCAGTCTTAAAATAAGTCTCCTCTTAAGCTCTTGGAAACTTTTCTCGCATTCTTCGCTCCAAGCAAATTTTGTATCCTTAAGAGTTAAATTTGAGTTAATGGAGTAGCGATTAGAAAAAACCCTTCCACGAATCTCAGATAATAACCATTAAAGCCCAAAAAGCTACGTACTTGATCCATGAGCTTGGGTTGCTCCCACTTTGTATTGCTTCAATCTTGGCGGATCAGCGGATACTCCATGTTTGACACCACGTGCCCGAGAATGCTACTTCCTCGAGCGAAACTTCGCATTTCTTTAATTTGGCATATAGTTTGTTTTCACGAAGCCTTTGGAGTACCGACTTCAAATGGTGCTCATGATCTTCCGACTTTTGGAATATATAAGGATGTCATCAATAAAAACAACAACAAAGCGATCGAAATATTCCTTGAATACTCGGTTCATCATATCCATGAAAGCGCGGGAGCATTATTAGTCGATCAGAAAGACATGACTAAAATTCATAATGCCCGTCTGGGGTTTTAAAGGCGGTCTTTGGAATATCCTCGATTCTAATCTTGGTGATGATATCGAGCGAAGATCGATTTTTGAAAAGAATTGTGCCCTTACAGTGGTCAAACAAGTCATCAATCTGAGGTGAGGATACTATTCTTGATGGTGACATGGTTCGATTCTCGATAGTCAATCTGAAATCGCATACTCCGTCTTTCTTCTTTCTGAATAAAGCAGGAGCACCCCGAGGAGATGTCTTAGGGCGAGATGAAGCCGATGTCCAACAATTCACTGTGGTTGGACCTTTAACTCTGAAGTTCAATAGGAGCCATTCGATATGGGGTTTTAGAAATGGGCTTTGTACGGGTTCAAGATCAATAAAAATTGAACTTCACGTTACGGGGTGTAGGCAAGGAAGTTCTTGAAATCGTCGGAAAAGTCGATATGAACGGGAATATTATTCAAATTTGGCGTGTCTTTATTCAAATCCATAACATGGGCTAAGAAAGCTTGACATCCGTTTTTTAATAAGCGAATAGCTTTATGATTAGATATGATGGTGATTGATTTTAATGGTTTAGTTGCTTGAATTAAATACTGACGGGTTGGTTAGGAATATGAAAACTATGACCTTACGAAAAAATCAATTTTGGCATGATGAGTAGTTAACCAATCAATCCTAAAATCACATCAAAAGCAAGTATCTTTAAAGAGATAAGGTCAACGGTGTAAGGTGATGGTGCCAACTTGAATCAAACAAGATTTATAAGCGATGGATGTGATGAAAGTTTCTCTAGCGGAGTTTCCACGAGATAGGTCAAAGTCTAATTTCTCGGTCGAGTTTAAGCGTTGAGCACATGCGGGAGAGATAAATGAATGGGTATGCCGGTATCAGTAAGGTATAAACTTAGCAGAATTTATAAATAAACTTACCGTGATCACCTCGTTTGGGTTCTCGCATTATGACCGATCCTGACAAACGCTCTTCCGGAATCGTTGACTTTGACTTTTACGGAACGATCTTTTGAGTCACCGTCCCATTGAACTAGGTTTATTCTTTGTCTGATCTCGGCGATATGTCCTTCCTTTCCACAATTATAGCGTATACCTTGAGCTGTTGTGGGCGGTTTGGATTGATATGTCCCTCTTTTCGCATTTGTAGCATATGGCCGGTTGGTCGTTCTCCTCCACTAGAACCGATTCTTTGCTTGGCCTTTGTCGTCTTCACATAGTGGTTGTTAAATCTCCTCTTTTAAAATCTCCTCTGACTTCGCTTCTTACATTTTCATGGCCGTGATTACCACGAGTGGTTACCATTTTGTCCGTTGTTTCTTTCTCCATTGGTTATCATTATTACATTGGCTTCTTATCTACTGATGCGATCTGGGTTATGGTCCCTCGGTTGGCCATACTTTCGTTATCTCGCTCTAATAATTGAGCCTTGTTTTTGACATCGAATAGAGAAAATTTATGAGAAATGAGATATTGGCGTATCTTAGGGTTTCAAACCTCTAAAAAACATCCGCGTCATCGTTCCTCGTTCTCCACTCCACCAAATGAGTCTGAAACACGGATAACTCTGCAAACTTTGCCTCGTCTTTGAGACAAATCGTGTTTGTTTTGTTCTAATCGATGAACTCCACTTCTTCGTATAGCCGAACACTTTCGGAAAAGTATTTGTCATTAAATAATTCTGAAATGTCTCCCAGACATCTTTGAGTCGGTGGATGGATGGAGTGCTTCACAGAGACTCCCACCGATGATCGCCTTTCGCCACGCGAACATAAAGGTGGCGAATGGAACCTTCTGTTCTCCGTGCATCCCAGACATGAATATCTTGGTAATTTGCTTGACCCGTGTTTCCGCCGTGATCGGATCGGCTTTCCCTTAAATTACGGTGGTCCCGACTCTTTGAGCTGCTTGGTTTGTGACAACAGTGAATTCTTATCATTTCCTCCTGTATTTTTTGAACACGAGTCTCCTCGTGCGATTTTGCATGAGCTACCAAAAAACTTCTAAACATCCCTCGTTCATCATCTGCTTCGGTGGTGTTGTTCACGGGAGGAACATTGCCCGACTGTTGCGTTCTCCTCGTTGGTGAGTCTGAGCGTCTCCACGGTCTCATTTCCATTGTTAATATTCTCGATCGACATTCTCAAATCATGTCGTAAAACAAGGGTTAATTAAGGAAATCAATATATCACATAATATCCTATATCTTGACCACTAAAAAAATAAGCTTAGGTAGGACACACTTTGCGAAGGATTTACTAAATCTCTCCCTCTGAGTTCTATTCCCAGATCTCATGGAGATCATATCCTAAGCTACGATACCAAGCTGTGGCGCCCCAAAATAGGTATACATCACACATTACGAGTTGTCGATACGTAGTGCGAAAACAAACTACTTCTGACTTTATTATTACAACGATAGTAAAGCTGTGAGTTTGAATACAAATATTATCTTACAGACAATATCTATACTCAAATAAATCCTCATCACATTTATTGATACATTATTTTACAAAATGGTGAGGACTACTAAATAATTCTTTCTAAAACCTTCATTCCATTTTACCAGGCTAAATCTTTCGTTTATATTCTAGCCTCACGAGAAGAAAAATGGAACAAAAAGGAAAAGGGTGAGCTCAACTAGCCCGATAAAGAATATTATGACTAAGATAATATCTGACAAATTATCGTTAGTCTTGACGAGGAAAAATCTAATAGAATCTGATAGGCAACAAATTTTAAATCAATATTATGTGAAATAATAATTCATTAGAAGAGTTAAGTAGAGAATGCAAACTACTATCTTACATGTATGAATTTAAAAGTTCATCGTCTATCTTTTATCCACCTTAACATCAATCGATATACATACGGAATCAAATATTCATCTTTTACACTTCTGGGCGAAAGATTCATTCATCGATTAATGTATTCATCTAAACACTTTTCATTTGCTTTGCTCTCTTGACGAAGATATTCTTGAAAATCATTCATCTTTCTCTACGGGCCAAAGATATTCAATAATATCATCATTTAAGGTAGAGGATGATGAAAAATATTTTTAAAAAAGCGAATCGATGAAACAAAATGACAAGGATTAAGGATTAAGGATTAGTACTTTGTTTTATCCATGTTCAAAAATACCTCAAAAATAATCATAGTGGTGTAAAATTCGAGAATGATCAAAACATGGATCTGATCAAAGCTAGTATCCGAAATAGATATTTTGGACAAAAAAGAAGAAATTTTTTTTTGATTTTTAGATGAATAGTGCTTGTATCGTGAATAGTCTTAGTCGTGAATAGTAACTCAGACACCAAAGATAGAAATTTCCCAAAAAAAAACATCTTCACGCTTCATGAATAGTACTCGTGAATAGTAACTCGTGAATAGTAACTTCATGAATAGTAACTTCGTGAATAGTAACTCGTGAATAGTAACTCATGAATAGTAACTAATGAATAGTAACCCAGAGCATGAAAAAGTTCAAATTTGATAAAAAGTTTCATCGATATTTGACATAATGATATTGAAGAAATAATATCATTTGAAAAAAAAATAACATCCACTTACCTCGAAAGATTAGTACTTACAATTTGGAATCTAGGATATAGTCTTTGAAGGAACTTGCTGCAAGTCTAACAATACTCAAAGTATACTCAAAATACTCACAAGAATAAACTCGATAATATAGAGAGAAAACTTGATTTACGGTGTGATTTTCAATTCTAACCTAAGCACCTATTTATAGGAAATTCTTTAGAACACCAAGCGAAAATTTAATAAATTAATAATATAATTATATAAATTTCTCTACAATGCCTAGAATCTGATTTCAGCCATCAAACACATATTACATTTTAGAAAAAGTAAGAAAAAAACGTTTTCTAATTTTAAATATTTTAAACTTCCAAAATCAATTATTTGAACTTGAACTTCAATAATTCATAATAAATAGCCCTTTCATCAAAAATTCGAATCTCACGAGTTTTATAGGAAATTCAATTCTCTACAACTTTGCGGAAGAAAGTTTTCCAAATTCCAAATAGAAATTGGCCAAAATCCACAAGCAGGCGATTTTACAATATAATCAAATTTGATCGATAAATGGGGTCCATGACATGTTTAACATGTTTTAAACATTTATTGCAACAAAAATACTCTTCCTCCTCGTATACTCATATATCCCACATTAGTTGTAAAAATATCACCATTATTATATTATTAAAATATAATAATATATTTAAATGAATTATTTTATCGAGAAAAAGATAAAATTTTAATTTTCAACAATTGTCACATTAAAATTTTCTCCATCTATATCCACATAAAATCAATATTTTCCTCATCATATGAATCAATAATTAATTATTCATAAATAATATTACAGAATCACAATATTGTGAACGAGGCGGTTCGAAGGAAGAGGGCTTTCGATAAAATTTCTCTTCTTGGCGGCGCATGATTAGGTGACCAAACCTCTCCTTAGAGCGAACTTTCTAGACATTGCCAATAATGTTATCTAATAATATTATTAGGATAATATGAATTATTGCTTCGATAATGAAAAATCTTGTGTAATGTGAATTATTGAAACAACAACAATATAAAATATCAATGCGCGACAATTATTAAATCGATAAAATCTTTGAGCGATAATTCATGTAACCATTATTGAGTAGTGCCTTCTTACGTAAGAATCAATAATTGGTGCGATCTGGTAATCTTCTTTGTGTTTTAACCACCAGAGTATTTTAACGATATTAGCGGTAACAACTTCTGTTGTTTATTTTAAACAACTTATATTTGTCGTTTTCTTCTTCATCGATCGCTTTTTAGTTATGGGGCCCACACATGAAGCTTATTTAACGTCGTCGTCTGAATATTCCCAAGCGATCTGAATATTCCACGACCAAACGAATATTCCCAACAATGATGAATATTTTATAACCACTTGCTTATTTTGAAGTATTTACGTATTTTACCATCCCATCCACGTCCATAATCAAATCAACCCTTACTATTTCAAAATAATAAATAGAAAATTAAATTTCATTAATAATAAGTTGGGGTCTTACAACCTCCCTCTTATGAAATTTCATCCTCATTGGCGTGCGTGCACAGTGTTTGAAAAGGTGAGGATACCTCGCTTTCATTTAGTTCCAATTCCCGGTCATTTCCTCTATAGCATGATTCCTCAAAACTTTAACTTGTGGTATTACCTTTCTTAGCGTGGGACGTCTCCTTCCTATCTAAGATCTTGACAGGTACCTCACTCATACGTTAAGTCTTGATATTATCTAAATGGTTCTAACTTTCGATAGCGTGGTTTGGGTCTTTCACACATATTTACGAAATGCGGATATCGCGAAACACATTATGAACCACGAGACATACTCGGGAGGTAACGCGAGTCTATAGGCTACATTTCTACTCGGTCGAAAGAATTTGAAATGGACCATAAATCGTGGATTGAGCTTTCCTCTCTTCCCAAATCTTGTAACTCCCTTCCATGGAACAACTTCATGACAATACATGATCCCCTACACTAAATTCCACGTCCTTTCGATGAAGATCCGCATAACTCTTTTTGTCGATCTTGTCTTGGTTGTATCGTTGTCGAATCATTTGGATCTTTTAAAATGAGTAAATACGTCTTAACTTTCGGGTCCTAACAATGTTCTTCACCCACCTCGTCCCAACATCTTGGAGAGCGACACTTTCGTCCGTATAATACTTGAAATGGAGCCACACCTTTATATTGTCGATAAGCTGTTGTTGTGGGAAAATTCTATCGATGGTAAATACTTATCCCAACTACCCTTGAAGTCTAGGACCACAGTGTCTTAATAAATCTTCAAGAGTTTGAATAGTCCTTTCGATTGTCCGTCCGTTTGAGGATGGTATCTTTCAAATCAGCCAATCGTAAATCCGTGCCCATAGCTTTTTGCTAAGCTAACCCAAAATCTTGAAGTGAATCTTGGGTCACGATCCGAAACTATGGATACTGAGCGTGCCATGCAACCTCACAATCTCATTCACGTACATGTCTGAAGCAAAGGCGTTCAAGTGAATAAGTGTAAGACCAAAATTTTTTAAATAAAAGGAATTTCCTTTATTTATTATTTTGAAATAGTAAGGGTGGATTTGATTAATGTTGTTAGTTATGGGTAAAATCTGTGAAATATTTCAAAATAAGCAAGTGGTTATAAAATATTCATTGTTGTCGGGAATATTAGTTTGGTGGAATGGAATATTAAATGCTGTCGGGGAATATTAAATGCGACAGTAGCGACCATGTGTGGGCCCCATGCTGAAGCGATTGGATGAAGAAAAGCGACAAATATAAGTTGGTTAAAAATAACGGCGTAGTTATTCTGGTTAAAATTTGGAATACCCGGTGGTTAAAATCTGATGTCTGGCGTTAGTTGCCGATGCACTGCGGTATTGCACATATTGTTGAATTATTGATTAAATGCGTGAGATGGCACTACTTTCGATAATTTTCCGCGGTAATTCTTGTTCGATATTTTATTTTATTGATTCGATAATTCTTTGCGTTGATATTTTATATTATTGTTGTTCGATAATTGTCAACACTTGCGATATTTCCCATTATCGGATCAATAATTCATATTATTTGAATAATATTATTAGATAAAATTATTGGCAATGTCTAGAAAGTTACATCTAGGAGAGGTTTGGTCACCTAATTGCGGCTACGATGAAGGAGATCCTTATTGAAAGCCCCTCTTTCTGAGAGCGGCTTTGGTTGTCATAATTGTGATTACGTAATATTATTTGTGAATAATTAATTATTGATTCATATGATAAAGAAATATTTATTTTATGTGGATATAAATGATGGATTTATTTATGTGGTTATAAATGAAGAAATTATGTTGAGGTGTTTTATCGGTATTTTATCGGATTGGAGGTATTAAAAAATTAAATCGGGGTTTTGAGATATATTACGGGTTATAATTTTTAATCGATTATAGTTGGATTGTGGTAATTTTGGGTATGTTATACATACATAAGTTGAGTATATGTCCTGAATTTTGAGCCGTTAAAAATTCACGAATGATTTGTTATGAATTTTAAGAGGTGTATGGATTGGAAATCGGGGTTATAATTGATTTTGGTGGAAAATTCTAGATTATTGGTGGGCCCCACTTGTGGTTGGTGAAAAAATGTGCTGAATTTTATTTTAAATGTGGTGGGTGGTAATAGTAGCGGTAAAAGCCATCGGTGCTTTGAGTCAAATGCCTTGGTGAGATAACATTTTCTATAAATAGAAATTTAAGTTAGAATTGAAAATCACACGAAACAAAGTTTTCTCTCTTTCTCTCTCTATATTATTGGCGTATTTTGTGAGTATTTAGATACTTTGAGAGTTCTTTGTTAAGTACAAGTTTCATTCGGCATCACTTGAGCCTTTCCTTAGGAAATCTTGATTCTTTGAGGTAAGGGATGTTATTTTCTTCTCGAATGATATTAATTCTTGATATCATTATCTTTGAAATATTGGTTGGTACTTTTTATCAAATTTGGAACTTTTTTCATATCGGGGTTCTTATTCATGAGTTCTTATTCACGAGTTCTTATTCATGAGTTCTTATTCACGAGTTCTTATTCACGAGTACTATTAATGAAGCGTGAAGATGTTTTTTGTGGAATTTTTATCTTTTGGTGTCGATTCTTTCACGTTCACGTTCACGTACTACGACCTTATTCACGTATCTGAAGCACTATTCATTCAAAAATAAAAATTTTTCTTTTAAATCTAAAATATCTATTACGGATACTAGCTTTGATTGTATCCATGTTTTGATCATTCTTGAATTTTACACCACTATGATTATTTTTGAGGTATTTTTGGGCGTGGATAAAACCAAGTCACGAATCCTTAATCCTTGTCATTTTGTTTCACTGGATTCGTTTCTTTAAAATATTTTTTCATCATCCTCGGTCTTAAATGATGATATTATTGAATATCTTTGGCACCTGTAGTGCGAAGATGAATGATTTCTGAAGAATATCTTTGGCTGTGTAGTGCATGAGATATCTTTAAATGAACATGATTGGCGATGAATATCTTTGGCCTTTAGTGCAAAGATGAGCAGTGTTTAAATGAACATGAGATGAATATCTTTGGCCTTTAGTGCAAAGATGAGCAGTGTTGAGATGAACATGTGGATTGATGAATATCTTTGGCACATAGTGCAAAGATGAATATTTGATTTGAGATGAATATTGATTGATGTTACGGGGATAAAATATTGATGATGGTATTTAAATAAATACATAGATTATAGTAGATTTCATTCTCTACGTAACTCTTATGAATTATTATTTCATTGCGAATATTGATCTGAAACTTGTTGTACATTGTATTACATCGATTTTTCCTGTTGAAGACTAACGATAATTTGTTGTATATTATCTTAGTCATAACATTCTTTCTTGGGCTAGTTGAGCTCACCACTTTTCCTTGTTGTTCCATTTTCTTCTCGGGAGGCGAGAATGTAAGCGAGTCTTAGTCGGGGTATGGAATAAAGGTTCTAGAGAGTTGTTTAGTAGTCCTCACCATTATTGTAAAATAATGTATCAATAAATGTGATGAGGATTTATTTGAGTATAAATATTGTACAGAAGATAATATTTGTATTTAAACTCACAGTTTATTGTTGTGATAATAAAGTTGTAGTTGTTTACATACCATATATTTGGCGACTTCGAATGGGTTGGATGGAATGGACCTATTTTGGGGTCGTCACGGTTAATATCGAGCTTAGGGATATGATCTCTGGCGGAGATCGGAATAGAGAACTAGGAGGGAGGCGAGTAAATCCTTATTTAGTGTGTCCTACCTAAGCTTATTTGTTGGTTGGTGTCATAATATAGGGATATTATGTGATTTGTTAATTTATTTAATTAACCCTTGTTTTATAATGATGAATTGAGAATGTCGTTGAGAATATTAATAGTGGTGTAAATGAGGCCGTGGAGATGCATGTTTATGACGAGAGAGCGATAACGTGCAACAGTGTAATGTACCTCCTGTGAATAACACCAACGCTGGCGAGATGATGAGCGAGGGGATGTTTAGAAGCTTTTTGCGGTTCATGTAAAAAATTAGGCGAGGAGACTTCGTGTTCAAAATACGGGAGGAGATGATAGCAATTCACGGGTGGTCACGTGGCGATTCAAAGAGTTGGGACCACGAGTGCAGGAAAAGCGGATCCGATCATGCGGCGGAAACATGGGTCAAACAAATTGCAGATATTCGATGTCTTGGGATGCGCGAAGAACGAAAGTTCCATTCGCTACTTTTATGTTAAAATGGCGGCGATTCTTGGTGGGAATCACGTGAAGCGTACCCATTCATTTTACACTCAGCGTATCGTGGGAGACGTTTGAAAGCGATTCAATGACAAGTACTTCCACGAAAGTATTAAATCGTATGAAGGAAGTGGAGTTTATTAGATTGGAAGCGAGAATAACATGATGGTGTCCCGATGCGGGCGAGTTAAGCGGAGTTATCCGGTTTGCACTCATTTGGTGGAGAATGAGGAGCGTATGGCGCTTGATGTTTACGGGAGGTTTGAAACGGCGTACGTCGTCGATCTCATTTCTCATAAATTTTCTCTATTCGGATGTTGTAAGCGGGCTCGATTGTTAGAAGCGAGATAACGATGCGTTCGTCAACCGAGGGACCATAACGAGATCATTCAAAGATAGTAGTCATCGAATAACGATAACCCGGTGGAGAAAAGAAGAATACGGACAAAGGGTGGTAACCACTACGGTGGTAATCGTGGCCATAAAAATAGAAGAAGCGAGTTGGGAGGAGATTTTAAAAGAGGAGATTCAACAACGACCGTATGAAGACATCGGTAGCAATGTGTGCCGGGTTCCAGGAGGAGAACGACCACCGGTCGTATGTTATAAATCTTGGAAAGAGGACATATATCGGCTTGCTATCCGCAGCAGTTTAAGGTATGCTATAATTGTGAAAAAGAAGGACATATCGCTCGAGTTATGCGATATTGAAACCCAGATCCGGTGGAATGGTGACTCGAAAGGATGTCGAAGAAAAGTCAAATCAGCGATTCTGGAAGGCGTTTGTAAATTGGCCAAAATCAAAATCTGAGGAACCCGACGAAGTTAGCACGGGTTAGTTAATTATAAATTCTTGCGATGTTTATACCTTACTAGATCTGGGTTCTACCCATTCTTTTATCTCTCTTGCTTGCGCTCAGCGTTTGAACTTGACTACGGAGAAATTAGACTTTGACTATTTATGGAGACTCAGTTGGGAAAACTTTCATTACATCAGAGTTGTTTAAAAATCTTGTTTGATTCAAGTTGGCACCATTACCTTTTTGTTGACCTTATCTCTTTAAAGATACTTGCTTTTGGGGATTGATTGGTTAACTACTCATCATTACCAAAATTGATTGCTTTTGTAAGGTTGTTAGTTTTCATATTCCTAAGCAACTTTTGTTATTCGAACTCAAGCGATCAAACCATTGTAGTCAAACATTTTCATATCAAGCCATGAAGTCATTCGTTTATTACGGATGTCAAATTTTCTTAGTCCATGTTATGGATTTGAATAAAGACACGTCGATTTGAATAATATTCTTGTTGTTATTGATTTTTCTGGCGTATTTTACGAAGAATTTCTTGGTTTACTCCCAAAGACGATATTAAATTTTGTATCGACTTTGAACCCGGTACAAAACTCATTTCTAAAATCTCATATCGAATGGCTCTATTGAACTTGAGGAGTTAAAAATTCAACTATAAATTTGGTACATTTTGAGCCTTTATCTTGTGACTTCCTTTGTGGAATTCACCTAAGCCGAACTCTCTGTAAGGGGCGTCGTATTATTCGATGCGATAGTAAAGCGATAGGTGTCATTGTGACGTCTTATCCAAGGTTGGGATATGAGTCATGATTGAGAACAACCTAAAGTCGATGTCGAAATCGTAGTTTTCAAAGCTTAGTTGGTTATTATCGGAGATACGTTGAAGGATATTCTCGAATCGCTATTCCATTAACGTAGCTAACTTTCGTAGAGATACAAAATTCGAATGGAGCGAGGAATGTGGGAAGAGCTTGAAGAACTTCGAGAGAGACTCATTTAAAGACATGTTACGACCATGCCATCTGGAAAAAGCGTGGTAGTGGGCGTGTTGAGTAGAAGATCGTATCAAAAATGCGTGTCTGCGATGTTGTCAAAGACTAATTTACATTATAATTTACAAATAATAGAGATGGAGATGAAAACTCTAGGTACCCACGTGATGATATATCTGATGCGTGATGATATCTGAGTATAATCGACTTTAATCGATAAAGTTAAAGTTTATTCAAGCTACACACCGGGTGATGAATTTGAAGAAGGAGGTCTGCGAAGTTATTTTTAAAGCGAGAATCGGTGAGGTGAGGAAAGCTCAAACCTTGATTTATTAATCCATTTGAAATTCTCGATCGAATAGGAATGTGGCCTATAGACTTGTTTTACCACCAAGTATGACACGTGTTCATAACGCGTTTTCACGTATCGATGTTACGTAAATATGTGGACGACGAAACATGTTATTGAGTTAGAACAGGACGAGATAATAGAAGACTTAACGTGTGAGGAGAGTGCACTGTCAAGATCTTGGATAGGAAGGAGCATATCCTACTGCATGAAGGTCATACCACAAGTTAAAGTTTTGTGGAGGAATCATCTTTATAGAGAAATGACACAGGGAATTGGAAGCGAAAATGAAAGCGAGGTATTCTCATCTTTTGAAACACCAGTGCGTCGTCGTCGATTTCGAGGACGAAATTTCATAAGGAGGGAGGTTGTAAGACCAGAAATTTTTTAAATAAAAGGAATTTCCTTTATTTATTATTTTGAAATAGTAAGGGTGGATTTGATTAATGTTGTTAGTTATGGGTAAAATCGCAAATATTTCAAAATAAGCAAGTGGTTATAAAATATTCATTGTTGTCCGGGAATATTAGTTTGGTCGTGGAATATTAAATCTTTGTCGGGGAATATTAAATGCGGCCAAGTAGCGACCATGTGTGGGGACCCATAACGGAGCGATTGGATGAAGAAAAGCGACAAATATAAGTTGGTTAAAAATAACGGCGTAGTTATTACTGATTAAGATTTTGGAATACCGGTGGTTAAAATCTGATGTCTGGCGTGGTTGCATTGCAAGAACGCAGTATTACACGATTGTTATTGAATTATTGATTCGTACGTAAGATGGCCTTACTCGATAATTTTCACGATGAATTCTTTATTCGATATTTTATTTTATTGATTCAATAATTCTTTGCGTTGATATTTTATATTATTGTTGTTCAATAATTGTCAACTTTGCACATGATTTCCCATTATCGGATCAATAATTCATATTATTTGAATAATATTATTAGATAACATTATTGGCGATGTCTAGAAAGTTACATACAAGGAGAGGTTTGGTCACCTAATTGCTTGCGCGCCAATAAGGAGAGATTTTTTTTGGTTTCTTATTCATGAGTTCTTATTCATGAGTTCTTATTCACGATTACTATTCATGAGTTCTTATTCACGAGTTACTATTCACGAGTTCTTATTCACGAGTTCTTATTCACGAAGTACTTATTCATGAAGCGTGAAGATATTTTTTGGGAAATTTCTATCTTTTGGTGTCGAGTTCTTATTCACGTATATTTACGTGACTATTCAATCTAAAAATAAAATTTCTTCTTTTGTCCAAAATATCTATTACGGATACTAGCTTTGATTGTATCCATGTTTTGATCATTCTTGAATTTTACACCACTATGATTATTTTGAGGTATTTTTGGGCGTGGATAAAACCAAGTACTGAATCCTTAATCCTTGTCATTTTGTTTCACCGGATTCGTTTCTTTAAAAATATTTTCATCATCCTCGGTCTTAAATGATGATATTATTGAATATCTTTGGCTGTAGTGGTGCAAAGATGAATGATTTCTGAAGAATATCTTTGGCAGTAGTGCAAGATGAGCGGTGTTTAAATGAACATGATGGGATGATGAATATCTTTGGCTGTAGTGCAAAAGATGAGCAGTGTTTAAATGAACATGATGGTGATGAATATCTTTGGCCTTTAGTGCAAAGATGAGCAGTGTTGAGATGAACATGGCCAGGATTGATGAATATCTTTGGCTTTTGTAGTGCAAAATGATGAATATTTGATTTGAGATGAATATTGATTGATGTTACGAGGATAAAATATTGATGATGGATTTATTAAATACATAGATTATAGTAGATTTCATTCTCTACGTAACTCTTACATGAATTATTATTTCCACTGCGAATATTGATGCGAAACTTGTTGTCATTGTATTACATCATTTTTCCACTGTTGAAGACTAACGATAATTTGTTGTATATTATCTTAGTCGTAAGTATTCTTTCTTTGGGCTAGTTGAGCTCACCCTTTTCCTTGTTGTTCCATTTTCTTCTCGGGGAGGCGAGAATGTAGCGAGTCTTAGTCGGGGTATGGAATGAAGGTTCTAGAGAGAGTTGTTTAGTAGTCCTCACCATTATTGTAAAATAATGTATCAATAAATGTGATGAGGATTTATTTGAGTATAAATATTATGCAGAAGATAATATTTGTATTTAAACTCACGATTTTATTGTTGTGATAATAAAGTTGTAGTTGTTTACGTACCATGTATTTGGCGACTCGAGAATGGGTTGGATGGAATGGACCTATTTTGGGGTCATCCTGAATAAGTCTCCGTGTCGGCAAGAAATGAAGCGGAGACTTGGTTAATCTATCAACAATAACCTAAATAGCATTGATGCCCCGAGAAGCCGTAGGAAGACCCGTGAATGAAATCCATGGTAATGTGTTCCCACTTCCATTTCGGAATCTCAAGTGGTTCAGACGGACCCTTAGGGTACTAGATGCTTTGTACTTTACCGTTGACAAGTTAAACACATTGAGATAAACTTTGCAATCTCTCTCTTCATATTGTTCCACCAAAATGTATGTCAAGATCATGATACATTTTAGTACTTCCAAGATGGATTGCAAATGGTGTATTGTTATTGCCTCCATCATAATCTTGTACTTCAAATCGAGTCGTTAGGAACACAAAGTCTAGAGTGGATTTCGAAGTATTCCTTCTTCATCATTCTCGCCTTAGAATAGCTCCTTCTTGTACTTTCTTCTTCATACGCATCGTTTCAAGATTCGATGGCTTGAAAGCGACCTTAACTTTTTCTATTATTCTACTTTCAACGCGTCATTTACCACGTTCGCTTTTCGAGGATGGTATTGAATAGTGTGGTCGTAGTCTTTCAATAGCTCGAGCTAACGTCATTGCGATGTTGAGTTCTTTTTGAGTGAAGAAATATTTAAGGCTTTTATGGTGCGAATATATCTCCACTTTCTCCTATATAGATAGTGCCTCCATATCTTTAAGCGCAGGTTATTTAGCACCAACTCTAAATCATGAGTAGGATAATTCTCTCATACTCTTTTTAAGTTGTCGCGAGGCATAAGCTATGACTTTCCCGTTAATGAGACCCCAGTTTTATCAATAAAGATTTAAATTTTGTTGAAATAATTTTTTAATATTATGGTGTGAATTTAAGATAATATTATAGTTGTGGGTAGTATTTATAAATTTTTGCAAAGTATCACAGTGGTTATATTATATTCGATTGGTGGGAATATTAGGTTTAGCGAGGGAATATTAAATACAACTACTCAATCATTGGTGGACCCTAGCGAAATTATTATTCGGATTGAAAAAGCGACAAAATATTTTATTGAAATAACGGCGGAAGTTTTCTGGTAGTTCTTGTTGAACTACTTTCGGTAGTAAAAAAATGCGATGTCGTGTGGTTGCATAGTAGCACGCGGTATTGATTATTGATCTTATGTGAGAAGTCACTCGGTTTGATTCCATTATTGTCGATTAATAATATGAATTATTATAGCGATAATGACGTTTTGTTTTATTAGTATTATTAGCGTAATAAAAGCGAAACATCTTTATATAAAATAGAATACTTTATTAAAGTTATTACATAAATAGAATATATTATATTTTATTATGCATAGTGTTGCGTAGTGTTTTTGCATAGTGTTTTGCATAGTATTGCATAGTGTTTGCATAGTAAAATGTTTTATATAAATAGAATATATTATATTTTATTTAAAAGATTTTTCTTTAAATATGGAATGGTCAGATTAAAGTAAATCAATCTGGATAGTTCATGGATTAATTCTTATGCATTCCATTTTCCTATAAATAGAAGCTCGTTCCTTCATTATTTTCTTTACGAATTCATTGAAAACTACAGAGAGAAAAATAGAGAGAAGCTATAGAGAAAATTATAGAAAGAAGAAGAGTATTACCTGCTTTCTTTACTTCTATATTAGGTTCTTTTACGGTGAGGGTGTTATTCTTTCTTCTTGAAGAGAACTTACATTATTCCATTCATTATTATTACATTTGGAATAACTTTGTAAAAGTGGCATACCTATCATAACTTTGTATCTGTGGCGTACCTATACTTGGTGAAATCCTTATGTTATTCCATTGCTTATTATTACATTGGAATAACTTTTGTATCTGTGATTTACCTATACTTGGTGACATTCTTACATTATTACATTGGAACATCACATGCATGTGTTTTACAGGACTGGTTCCGTTTTATTATTACATTGGAACATCACATGCATGTGTTTTTACAGGACTGGTTAAAATCTTTATCGATACTGTTGGAATATCTATCATGTGTTTTACAGGATGCAGTTCCATCTTTATTATTACATTGGAACATCACAGCCGGTGTGAATTTCACGACACAGTTTAAGTTATTATTATTACATTGGAATAACTTTTATGTGTCTGAAATGCGCATGCATGGTGATTTCTTTTGTTATTCCATTCTTTATTATACCCGATTGGTTAAAACTTTGACTTATACTCCATGAAATTAGTAGAATATCCTTGATATTTGCGTTTCATCGATATCTTTTCATGGAAATATTCTTGATCATTCTTGAATTTTACTCTCTGAAAAGCGATGTCGTGTTGACAATTTGGGCGTTAATAATTCATGGATTAAATAATTCTTGAACTTGTTTTATTGAATTATTATGTCATTGTCATCATCCTCATGTTATATTATGTTATCTTTGGCTTACGTGCGTAGATGAACTTAGTATGATTATGACCGAGGATCATTCGGTATAATCATGACTTGATATAAATGATGTGACAAAAGTCCTCGATGGCTTTGTGTAATGCGATGATGGATAGTTTTTGGTATGATTATGACCGGGGGTGATTCGGTATAGTCATGACCATTGATAATTTGATGAAAATCCTTGGCCAGTAGTACGCGGGATGATTAGATGTGGTGGTTTATTTATTAAAATTTGAGTCTCGTGATAAAAAAATGATGAAAACCTTTTAAAACCTAAAAGATAGTAGACTTTATTCTCTCTTGACTCTTTTAATGGATTAACTTATTCCTTTGCGATTAAAGCGGTTTATCTATTGTATTTTATCGGTTTAACATTTGTTGAAAACTAATGATAATTTATTACGCATTATCTTAGTCATAATATTTCTTCTTGGGCTAGTTGAGCTCACCACTTTCTTTCCTTTATTCTCTTGAAATGAGAACATAGGCTGGGACGAGTCGGGGAGCGAAGTAATGGTCGAGAGGATAGCATTAGTAGTCCTCACTATTACGTGAAATAGTGTGATAATAGTTGTAATGAGGACTCCTTTTGAGTTTGTATAATATCTAGTAGACAATATTTGTATTCAAACTCACGGTTTATATCGTATTATACCACGGCAGTTATATTAATAAGTTGTATTTGAATTTATGTACCATGTAAGTGGCGACCCAGATGGGTGGCGTATACCTAATTTTGAGGCGTCGCGGTTGGTATCGAGCTTAGGGATATGATCCACAGCTAAGATGTGAGAATAGTCTAGGAGGGAGAGCAGGGGAATTCCTTGTTAGTATGACCTACTAAGTTTATTTGGTATTTGATTGGTTGGTCGAGAATATAGGGATAATATGTTATATGTTAATTAACCCTTGTTTTGTGATGGTGTTTGTATTTAGATGTTGTGAATAGGCTCTTGAGATTATTGGAAGCGCATAATGTTGATTCGGCTCGAAACAAAAGGTAACGACCAACAACACGATAATAATCATCATCTTGGTGTAGCGACCATCGAACAATGATAACCATCGTGGGAGAAATTATCATGCTAAGAATGGTAACCACTTGGTTGGTAATCATGGCAAAGATAATAGAAGTGGAAATTTCAAGAAGAAGGTCATTTAGCTCGATTTTGTTGTGCACCAAAAGTCAAGTCCAATTTGGGATAGTGGCACCAAAGGTGGATATGGACAAAACAAAAGTCGTTGGTTTTAGGAAGTGCATTTTTCACTGACTTCTCAAAGCGAAACGAGCCGACGAAGTTAGCACGGTTAGTTAATTATAAATTCTTGCGAAGTCTATACCTTATAAGATCTGGGTTCTACCCATTCTTTTATCTCTCTTTGCTTTGCGTTCAGCGTTTAAATTTGACTCAGGAGAAGTTAACTTTGACTTATTAGTTGAAACTTAGTTGGTAGGAGCCTTCGTTACCTCTTCTATTTTTAAATCTTGTTGTTTCAAATAAACACTTTCACGTTACTGTCGATCTTATCTCTTTGAAAATACTTGCCTTTGAGGTAATTTTTTTGAAAATGATTGATTAACTACTCATTATTCTTTTTGAAAGGTTGTTAGCTTTTATATTTATACCAACTTTGTTATCTGAATTCAAAGTAACCAAACCCTAAAGTTAATCATTTGTTATATCAAGCCATAAGTAAAGAGCTCCGAACCTTTCGTTGTTGACTTCCTTGTGTGGAATGCACCAAAGCGGACTTTACGTAGGCGACATCGTGAATGAAGATGGCAAGTTTATAGGTATCATTGTGAGGTCTTTATCTAGGTTAAGGATAGAAGTCACGGTTGGTATCGATGTGACGTCTTATCATCAAGTCTTGAATAAAATGTGATTTTGAATGATATTTCTATCATTAATAAATTTCTTGGCGTATTCTTGAAGATTTCTAGCCTACCCTAGGCGTGAAATCAATTTTGTATTGACCCAGTCTGAAAACCCATTTCTTAAACCCTCGAATATTTCTTGACTAAATAAGCAGGTTTACGTGGTTTATGATGAAAGTCATAATAAAAGCATTGGACTAATGAAAATCATGGGTATTAAATGAAGTATTAGTAAGTTTTATGATGAGTTATGTTGGTTAGTATGTGAAAACATGAAAGTTTCTTAGAAATCACAAAGAGTTGAAAATCAGATTTTGGTGAAAAGCGTAACATGAAATTCAATTGACCATATCTCTTATTATATTTTGAATTTTTGAATGTGGTCAAGTCCTAGAGTTAGATCTATGAGTTACCTAACTAATCCAAGTGGAATTACTGGAAAAGGTGTTGTAGATTTTTGTGTGGACTGATTTTTAGCAAAGGAGGCCAAAGCTGTAAATTTCGAAAATGCTACTGCCCAGAAACTTTAAGGGACTGTTTCGGCCACTTAAATTATGAGAAAAATTCTGGCCTTTTGGGACATGAAGGTATATGGTATAAAGTATCTCCTGTCCAAAAATGAGCTCATTACGACTTAAAATGAGCAAGTTATGACTATTTCAATATTTAGGTTTTTCAAAATGAAAAGCGCTATAACTTAGAGTTCTATAACTCAGATGACCATGAAATTTAAACTAGAAGCTCACGTTAACATGTGTAAGGTCCTGCCAAGATTTGGGAATTTTGGAGTTAAACTTGAGGTAGCTAATTTCTTAAGGAATTAATTAGAAATTGATTTTTGAAAAATAGTAAATGAATTTTAAAAATTCAAGAAAATATATTTTCATTATGGGACTATATTATACTAAATCCCAGAAAAGAAATATTTTTGGGACTGATTTGGTATTTTCATGAAAATAGTTTAATTCTGAACATATGAGTTAAATATGTTATGTGAAATAACAAAGTTGAAAATAGGATTTTATGGCTAGAAAATCTATATAGAGTATATGCATATTTTTTTTGAGAGATTTGATAATTGGTGATGATATCTTATGAGTATGGCATTTTGAATGATTAAATGCATTATATGGTAAAAGCGTAAACAATTAAGATAAATTGTTTATAAATTTAAGAAGTGATTAAAATATTATTATAATATTAATGTTATTAGATTATGAGATTATTAAGTGATTGATAACATGGGGATATTCTTGAATCTGGATATAAATTATATTATAAATGTTTAATATTTATCCTTTATCTCATTTGATTGATTCTTTATATCATTATCCTCATGCTTATATTATGTTGAAAGTCATACGTGGCTTTGTAGTGCATAGATGGACTTGGTATGATTATGACCGAGGATTGTTCGGTATAATCATAGCAGTAATTGAAAACACAATTATCTTTGGTAGTAGTGCATGGATAATTTAATGAATGCGTGATCTTAATGAATACCGATTATCTTTGGTAGTAGTGCATGGATAATTTGTGGTCATGATCTTAATGAATACACAATTATCTTTGGTAGTAGTGCATGGATAATTTGTGGTGCGTGATACTTAATGAATACACAATTATCTTTGGTAGTAGTGCATGGATAATTTGTGGTGAATGATCTTAATGAATACGATCACAATCTTTGGTAATTTGTAGTGCTTAATGGATAATTTTGGTAGTGGTGCATGGATAATTTGTGGTTAATGAATACACGATTATCTTTGGTAGTAGTGCATGGATAATTTGTGGTGCGTGATACTAATGAATACCACATTATCTTTGGTAGTAGTGCATGGATAATTTGTGGTGTGTAATCTTAATGAATACACATTATCTTTGGTAGTAGTGCATGGATAATTTGTTGGTCGTGATACTAATGAATACACATTATCTTTGGTAGTAGTGCATGGATAATTTGTGGTGCGTGATCTTAATGAATACCACGATTATCTTTGGTAGTAGTGCATGGATAATTTGTGGTGCGTGATACTAATGAATACGATTATCTTTGGTAGTAGTGCATGGATAATTTATTGGTGCGTGATCTTAATGAATATCCTTGGCACGTAGTGCGGGGATGATTCGATGATATGGATTAATTATTGAAATGAGTCTCGTGATGAAATATTAATTCATGGATGTGGTAAAAAGTCGTCTTTGGTAGTAGTGCATTGATAGACTTGGTATGATTATGACCACGGTTATTCGGTATAATCATGGTAGTAATTGAAAACACGAATATCCTTGGCGATGGTGCATGGATAATTCATGGTTGTGATCTTATTAAATTTGAGTCTCGATATTATTGGTTTCTGATTGTATATCTTTTTGGCACATAGTGCAAAGATGAATTGTTAATGAATATCTTTGGTAGGATTGCGAAGATGAATTTAATATTTTCAACGATAAAAGGTATTGAGGTATCCTCACCTCTTTATCATATCAGTCGTACCCTAAATTTGAGGCGAAATTCCATAAGGAGGAGATTGTGAGACCCAGTTTTTATCGATAAAGATTTAAATTTTGTTGAAATAATTTTTTATATTATGGTGTGAATTTAAGATAATATTATAGTTGTGGGTAGTATTTATAAATTTTGCAAAAGTATCTGAGTGGTTATATTATATTAGATTGGTGGGGAATATTAGGTTTAGCGGGGAAATATTAAATGCAATGACTCAATCATTGGTGGACCCACAACGAAAATTATTGTCGGATTGAAAAAGCGACAAAAATATTTTATTGAAATAACGGCGGAAGTTTTCTGGTAGTTCTTTGTTGAACTACTTTCGGTAGTAAAAATACGCGATGTCGTGTGGTTGCGTAATAGCAGCACGGTATTGATTATTGATCTTTATGTGAGAAGTCAACCGGTTTGATTCCATTATTGTCGATTAATAATATGAATTATTATAGCGATAATGACGTTTTGTTTTATTAATTATTATTAGCGTAATAAAAGCGAAACATCTTTATATAAAATAGAATACTTTATTAAAGTTATTACATAAATAGAATATATTATATTTTATTATGCATAGTGTTGCGTAGTGTTTTGCATAGTGTTTTGCATAGTATTGCATAGTGTTTGCATAGTAAAATGTTTTTATATAAATAGAATATATTATATTTTATTTAAAAGATTTTTCTTTAAATATGGATAGTCAGATTAAAAATAAATCAATCTGGATAGTTCATGGATTAATTCTTATGCATTCCATTTTCTATAAATAGAAGCTCGTTCCTTCATTATTTTCTTACGAATTCATTGAAACTCAGAGAGAAATTATAGAGAAAGCTATAGAGAAAAATTATAGAAAGAAGAAGAGTATTACTAACTTCACTCACTTCTTACATATTAGGTTCTTTTTACGGTGAGGGTGTTATTCTTTCTTCTTGAAGAAACTTACATTATTCCATTCATTATTATTACATTGGAATAACTTTTGTAAAAGTGGCGTACCTATACATAACTTTGTATCTGCGGCGTACCTATATACTTGGTGAAATCCTTATGTTATTCCATTGCTTATTATTACATTGGAATAACTTTTGTATCTGTGATTTACCCTATACTTGGTGACATTCTTACTATTATTACATTGGAACATCACATGCATGTGTTTTACAGGACTGGTTTCCGTTTATTATTACATTGGAACATCACATGCATGTGTTTTACAGGACTGGTTAAAATCTTTATCATTACATTTGGAATATCTATCGTGTGTTTTTTACAGATGCAGTTCCATCTTTATTATTACATTGGAACATCACATCCGGTGTGAAATTTCACGACACAGTTCCGTTATTATTATTACATTGGAATAACTTTGTCTACATCTGAAATCTGCATGCGTGGTGATTTCTTTTGTTATTCCATTCTTTATTATACCCGGTTGGTTAAAACTTTGACTTATACTCCATGAAATTAGTAGAATATCCTTGATATTTGCGTTTCATCGATATCTTTTCATGGAAATATTCTTGATCATTCTTGAATTTTACTCTCTGAAAGCGATGTCGTGTTGACAATTTGGGCGTTAATAATTCATGGATTAAATAATTCTTGAACTTGTTTTATTGAATTATTATGTCATTGTCATCATCCTCATGTTATATTATGTTATCTTTGGCTTACGTGCGTAGATGAACTTAGTATGATTATGACCGAGGATCATTCGGTATAATCATGACTTGATATAAATGATGTGACAAAAGTCCTCGGTGGCACATGTAATGCGATGATGGATAGTTTTGGTATGATTATGACCGGGGGTGATTCGGTTAGTCGTGACCATTGATAATTTGATGAAAATCCTTGGCCAGTAGTGCGAGGATGATTAGATGTGGTGGTTTATTTATTAAAATTTGAGTCTCGTGATAAAATTGATGAAAACCTTTTAAAACCTAAAAGATAGTAGACTTTATTCTCTACTTGACTCTTTTAATGGATTGCTTATTCATTGCAGATTAAAGCTGGTTGTATATTGTATTTTATCGGTTTAACACTTTATTGAAGGCTAATGATAATTTATTACGCATTATCTTAGTCGTAATATTTCTTCTTGGGCTAGTTGAGCTCACCTTTTCTTTCCTTTATTCTCTTGAAAATGAGAACATAGGCTGGAGACGAGTCGAGGAGCAGTAATGGTCGGGAGGATAGCATTAGTAGTCCTCACTATTACGTGAAATAGTGTGATAATAGTTATAATGAGGACTCCTTTTGAGTTTGTATAATATCTAGTAGACAATATTTGTATTCAAACTCAACTCACGGTTTATATGTAAGTATTATACCACGACAGTTAGGTAGTAAGTTGTATTTGAATTTATGTACCCATTACCTGTTGCGTTTATATGGTACCATATAAGTCTCCTCTTAAGCTCTTGGAAACTTTTCTCGCGACTTGGGTTACCCAGATGGGTGGCGTATAACCACCCAATTTTGACTTTGGTTGCTCTAATATTTTAGTATATTTTAGAAATAATTACAATAATGGTGCATAGATAAAATAATTATAAAAGTAATACATTTTCTATATTTATTTACAAAATTAATACATTTGGGTATCCTTTAATCGTGGCCCACGATTATCTCATTTATCTATTCCCGTTAATTAGTATGTTCTTATTCAAACACATTCAAACACAACAGACTCATTTTTGATTTATGTTCCTGTTTCTCTCTCTTTTCTCTTGATCCTCTTTTTTCCAATGATATATAAACACTACGCTGTATGTGGAAATCAAACCACGAGCATGTGGTTAAAAGTCACACGCTCTACTAGTTGAAGTATATTCATACAACTAGAAAAAAGGGAAAAATAAGTTATATATGCAATAAATTTTGGTCGAGGCCATTAATGCAAAAGAAGTGTATATTCTTTATCGCCTTGGATCTGCTACATAATATTTCTTTGTCTGGGTTTGCAATTTGCACTATCTATTAATGCGGATCTCCATTTACTACATTGATTTTTTTATGATTCTTGTAAACCTTACTTATTGAATGATCTCTTGCCGATGGATAGAAATAAATAAAAGTGTTCTGTATTAATTTTCTTCATATTTATCTTTCACTTCATGTAGCTTTGACTTCTCAGAAATTCATTCATTCTTTTTTGGAAGTGTAGGCAGTGTTGACATATCCGTCCTAATGCTTACCTTGATTATTGGATTTGAAATCAGCAACTGATAGAAGAGATTGGTAACCAAACATTCATACTACGAGAATAAGCAAACCTTTATCTTAAAGGTTATCAAACCTTTATCTGAAAGGATTCTAATTCACCTCCACACTCGCAGTTTTTTTTCATAAATGCGATTGGTAATCAAACCTCATCATCAAAGTAACCGTCCATCCATGGCTTCGTTTTTTTCGTAGTGCAGTTGGTAACAAAACTTTCACACCAAGATAACAAAATCTTCATACAAAGGTAACCAATCCACATCCACACCTGCAATTTTTCATAGTGCAGTTGATAGCCAAATATTTATACTTTTTTTTAACTCCATTCAATTCTTCATTCGGTCGTTCAATTTAAAAAATATGAAACTTAGCCCAATTCAATCTAAATCTATCTTACCGATTCAGTCATTTATACCAAAATAAACACACTGATCGATTCAACCATTCAGCTCTAAACAAACATTCTCTAAGTTGTTAAAGTGATCCGAGGGTTATAATTTATTTTCAAAAATCTATGACTGAGATTAATTGTATAGTTATTAAGGGAAATATAAGGCAATACAATGTATTGAAAGATGGCTACCTTATACAAAACAATTTATAATCTCATTTCTTCTCTCATCTCTCTTCTCTCTCTTTAATCTCTTCCAACAGTTTACCCGAGACTATAAATCGATAACGATGGTGCTTTCATTGAGAGATAAATCCAAGGAACCTGATCCTACCATGGATGTTTGGAACAAATTCTTGGAGAGATTTTCACAATCTATGACAAAATTTACTGATCAATTTGTTGAAGATATGAAGCAAGCTTGCGTGAAACCCGATACAAAGCATGATCGAAAAATACTCATTTACGGTTATACCCAAGAAGAGGATTGCCTTTGTGTAGTAACAGATACCATTGGGTCAGCATATTATGAAAGTGAGGAATCAATTGCTCCCGAGGGTACAACAATTTCAAATCCAATCTCAGCAACTGATGAAGCAAAACCAGTTCAAAAAGGGTTCAGTAATTGCAAACATAGTAGTCCTTTAAACGAGGATGTTGATCAATTGAAGGTGGACAAAACTAATTCTCTGCATCAATGTGAATTGTCCTTGGTGAGCAACATCATGAATAGGGAACTTTATGCAAAGGAAAATGGATTACCTGATGAATGCGAGGTGTTTGTAGAAAGTCTCAAACCAGAATTGGGTTACAAGTTGCAACCAAATGCCAAAGGAATTGTAGAGATTCAACCACCTACTGACCACATGGCTAGGAAAATCAAAATTGAAAAAGTAAGTGGAATTGGTACTTATGGTGAATTGTTTAAAATCAATGATAGAAATAGAGTGTACAACAATAGTAAGATTACAAATGTGGATAGGTTTCACGAGGGCGTTCATGTAGTTCCGTATGTTGAGGATTTTTCAATCATATGTGGTGATATGAAAAGCCCAGTTAGTATTCCTTCTGAAAATGAGCTTGTATTTGATGTGGCTGTTGTGAGTAACACTGTCAATATGTTTGCCAAATGTGAGAAAATTAATTTTGCGAGCTGAGTTTTCAATAAAAATGGGTTTGTTATTGCGGATCTTGAAGAGGAAAATGGTTATCAAAATCAATTGCCGACCCAACAAGATGGTGATTCAATTGTCCCCGAAGAAGGAGATCACGAGAGTTTCCTAGCGAAATTGGAAGATCCAAGTCCACCAATTCATCAAATTTCAGATCAAAATTCCTTTTTTAACGTTGTGGGGAAGAATTTTTGTGCAAATCAAAAAGGACTTACTATTGCGGTTAAAATGTTTGATAAAAGTTCAGAACGAACCGATCGCCATCAGATGAGTATAAATCTATTGTGTTTGGCTGTAAATTCTTGTGTTTGGGTGATGTTAATGAATTGGGACTTCAAGAATTCTACCTTTAGGGGGAAAAGTATATGGAAGTTGTTCATAAATATATGGGGCTATTGACTCAAAATTTCATCATTCTCTTCCTTGGGTCAAATGTGGAAATCATTTTCTTGGGCGAAGCTGCTATGAGAACTAAAGTTAGGCGGTTGTATGTTATCGTGAATGAGTTGCCTTATATGAATTTCATTGAAAAGACCCATCACTTAGATTCAAGGGGACTTACCTTAAGGTGGCTGTGGTTAGGAGGACATTTTTAAAGTGCATATGGTGCTTTTAAATGCCAAGAGGCTGGTTGGAATCCTAAAGAACAAATATTTGAAGGCTACTCAAATGGCTACAGACCATTGTTAGCCACAGTTCATGCTATTGACATTTGTTTTGTTGCCATTCTTCCTGACATTTTGGACTCCAAGGCTGAGGGAAGGAACAAGTACCTAGAGTTGTTATCAGTTGCAGAGAAGTTCAAAAAGAGTCCTTATAGAAATGTTTGAGCAGCAGGAGGCAAACAATCAAGGCTTGTTAGCATTGAATTCTTCTTTACCCAAATTTTAAACCCATACTTGCCAACCAAGACTGTCAATACCCAGTTTACCAAATATAATCTAGAACAAGGTTCTTTAGAGATATATATGTGCTGCTAGTGTGAAAAGTAGAAAGTGGTGAAACACTAAATGTGTTTGATCAATTGAAATATAATAGTAGTTGCCTTTCATTGTTAACATGGAATACGACTATATAGGGTTCAATTCAAGTTGGTCATACTGATATTTGGAAACAATATGTTGAAATGATGGATTGTGGTGTTGTGATTGGTGTTGAGACTATTACTTCCTTAATTCAAACCATTTGTATTTCAAATAGTGATCTTCTTTGGCAAGCTCTGAAAATCCGATATGTGCCCAATATTGCTTTTCAATTGTTGATATCTGGGGTTTACAGAGAAAAGAATTGTTGCAGAGTATTTGGGTTTAATATGGGGTTGTTGCTACTTCCGGTGAAATTCTTTTACTGGGTCTCTTTGTTAAATTCTTTTGCTGCTCGTTCATGTCTTTGTCCTTTTCTTAGGTCCACATTTAACTTTCTTGGGTTGGTTTTGGAAAACAAAAAAACTATATATAAGTTGGGATTTGAACTTGAACAGAGGAACTGCATTAATGAACTAGCTGAAAACATGTTGCCTTTCAATACAAACTATATAGACACGAGCCAAGTTTGTATAATTGCTATCGCTAGGCCCGATTGCTACTGGAATGCTTTTATCTATTCAAATATGTACAATGTGACCAAGTTCGTGATTTCAAAAATGTCAAAGGTGAAGAAAAAAATCAAATGTTTGATTGTGCTAGATCAAATTGAAAATGTTGACAATTTGGTGGCTACTATATAAGCTGATGACGCTATATTATTGAAATTTACAACAAATAGTTTCGACATCAATGAACTGCCAGGTACATTTTTGTAATCATTAGAGTTGGAGATACTAACAAGGCACTTCTTGTTTTCTACATTAAAGAAAAAGAAGCTCTGAAAACTTGCGAGCTGGGTTTTAATGCCATTTACACACCCAAATTACCATGCTCTTCCAGGAAGCAAATGAATGTGGAGCAACAACTTATATGTTATGTCATACACGTCAGTCTTGCCTTAATGACAGTGGTGAACATAATGGAAAATGATGTTCTAAATTGTTTTATTATGATATCATGGGAAATATACTTGGGTGTTCATATTTACTTAAGGATGGAGAACGGAAAGAAGTACACCCAAGGTGGGTTTCGATTTGATTGTTTTGTGACTTTAACGAAGTACACTCACCATGGATTGCGGGTAGTACTTATTGGAAATTACAAGGATGACACTATTGTATAAGCTGCCATTTTGAGTGTGGGTAATGAGAAGGTGCAGGATGGATGTGAATTTTTTCCCCTTGGTTTGGAGACGGCTGAAGTTGTCATGACTGTTTTGATTCCCATGAACACAATCATACCCACCAAGCAAGAGCAGATTTTCTCTACGGCCCTAGACAACCAACCTAGTATCATAGTTCAGGTTTGTATGGTTCAGGTGTGTAAATGTGAGAGGACAAGGATTAGAGACAATAACTTGCTTGCCACAAGAGGTTTGGTTAATTATTCTTCATGAAAATTATAAATCTGATGCGATTTACAATGGGTTCAGAGTCAATTCATTAATGCATTCCGAATGTGAAGTTATGAATAAGGAGAACGTCATTGCATACATATGTGATAACCAGGAGGTGATCCATAGGGCATTTATGGGAAATTTAGTGCAGAATGAAATATGTTCTACTCGTTTTGAAGAAAATGTTTGTAGTCCTGGGTTCAAAGTGTAGCATCACGTTGAGCACAAGGTGGTTTTTGAAGGGCGGAGTATTGTAGCGTTTCGGTCAAAATATGAATAGAGTAAGTTGTCAAAGTGATCCAAGGGTTGTAATATATTTTCAAAAATCTATGGCTGAGATTAATTGTATAGTTATTAGGGGAAATATAAGGCAATACAATGTACTAAAGGATAGTTATTGAATATCATACAAAGCAATTTCTAATCTCCTTTCTTCTCTCTTTTAAATTTCTTTCAAAAGTCTACCCGGGACTATAAATCGGTAACAGATTTATTAGAGGATGCTGGATAGTACTAGTTTTTCGGTTCCTACTGTTTGGTAAGAGTGTAAACGAGTCGAACTGAAATACATAGAGAGTTGTTCGAATTTAACTTGAAATTTTAAATTCATACTCAAATTCAAATTATATTTGAAAAATTCTATTTAAATTTAACTTGACTCGAATATTTATTACTTGAATTCGATCCGACATAGATAAAATTATATTCAAACTACTCGTGAGTTTCAAATTGAAGTTCGAATTCAAGCCTCCATATAATAAATAACTTTATAATAAATATAATTATAAATTGAATTTGTTATTTTACATAGAAATGAGAAAATACTTACTATTACACTTACAAATATAAAATCACAATTAAAATAAAAAACAAAACAATAATAATTAATTATTCTAATTTGATTTAATTTTGTTTATATTGTAAGAGAATGTATCAGTATCTAATTGAATATGTATCAAATCACAATTTAGAATTCGAGTAATTTGAATCTTAAACGAGTTGAGTATAATCTGACTCAAAATTTTACTCGTATTTTTATTCGAACTATTTTTTTGAATCATATTATTAATGAATCCGAGTCTCGCACGCTTATATTTTTTCAAATCGAGCCTGAACTATTTGATTCATTTACGGTCGTAATGTTTGCACAATAATAAATTGGAAGAAAAACCGGTTACAAACATATGGTTTAAAATCTAAATCCCTCGGTATAAAAAAATGAATGGAATTTAACAAAAAGTTTAAGTGGTAATTTAACTTTAATTTTTCGTTTTCTTTTCTTTTTCTTAATAAAATCACAAACTATACTAAAGTACACTTCTAAAAATAATTATATTTTTCCACTTTTTTTTTTTTCAAACTTCAAACTCAAACACAATTTCGAGATTCATCTTTGTGGGTAAGAAAATCGTGCCTTGCTAGTTAGGTTTCGTGTTGGCTGAGGAGCAGAGAAATTTACAAAGAGCACGAAATTGGTTGATTGATTGAAAAGGGGAGAAGAATAGGTGAGCGATTACTCCAATGACACGTGGCAGAACTCCTAGAATTCGAAAACCGTGTTAGGGTAGCAGGGATTCCAAGAGCCTTCTTGAGTCCTTCGAGTTGAGAGAATGTCCAAACCCTTTAGTGCTTTTAGGTGGAATATCCAAGCCTTAAGTCACCAAAAGAGTAAGTCTTGTGTCTCCTAAGAGGTCCCCTCCTTTATAGAATGGAAGGGGTATTTATAGAGCTTCCTAGAATTTAAGTAATCACATGCCAAGCACATGTCTTCAGAAAAATTCCAGAAATACCCTTTAGTCATTGGAATAATGCCCATATTGCCCTGTCCTTCTAGCCACCAATCCAATCCCTCAATCAATTCCCAAAACGAGCCGCCTCCATGTGTCTTCTGTCTCGGGACACGTGGAGGCTTCTCCCGGGTCTAGCCCGTGGAACCCTAATTGTGTATTTAATTTAATTAGGTCATGTGATCCCTAATTTTACACCTGGGCCCACAATCTTCAAATTTATATATTTTTCGGACTAAAAGACAATTTGCACCCCAAACTTTACATCGTTGTTGAATTTTGCACCCCAAACCAAAAAAAGTGTCTAAGTACACCCCAAACTTCATTATACGTAACAAAACGCACACTTTCTTCACTTAACCCAACAAAAGTGACCCAAATTTAAAGGTCATAAAACAAGTTTGGGGTGCAAATTGTCTTTTAGTCTTAAAAATTGGCAAAAATAATAAATTTTACATAAAATAAAATTATTTTAAAATAATTAATTTTAAAATAAAATAATAAAATTAAAATAAATATTTGGAATTAATAATTAATTTTTTTTAAAACAATTTTTTTAAAATACTGAATTGTAAAATAGAATTTTTTTTGTAAAAATTATGTTTTTACAAAAAAAAAAATTAAGAACAATTATGTTTTTACAAAATTGTAAAATAAATTTGAGTTTTACAAAATTGTAAAATATAATATTTTTATAAAAAATTCTATTTTTACAAAATTGTAAAATACCATTTTTTTACAAAATTGTGTTTTTAAATGTAATTTTTAAAAACTTGTAAAATAAAATTACTTTTAAAAACTAAAAAGTATTTTAATTTTGTTTGTTGACAATTTTTTAAAAAATCTGCTTTTACAAAAAAAAAATTAAAATTTCGTGAACTTAAATTACATTTTGTTTTTAAAAATAGTTTTTTTTTACAATTACATTTTAAAAAAATCTGCTTTTTAAAAACAAAATGCAATTTAAATTGCTTTTATTTTTTTTAAAAAATGCATTTTTTAAACATAATTGTAAAATTTTAGTAAAAAAAATTACTTTTACAAAAAAATGTAAAAAGCAATTGTAAAAAAAAGCTTTTTAAAAACAAAAGCAATTTAAATTCACGCATTTTTAAATTTTTTTTTTTAAAAATAGATTTTAAAAAAAATTGTCTACAAACAAAATTAAAATATTTTTTTTTGTGACGCCTCCAAAATTAGGTATACATCACCCATCTTGGGTCGCCAAATATATGGTATGTAATTCAAATACAACTTACTTAATACAACAACATGTGTATGCATAATACTTATTAAAACATAAACCTGTGAGTTTGAATACAAATAATATCTACTAGAGATTATTCAAACTCAAAAGGAGTCCTCATTACAATTATTATCACACTATTTCACGTAATAGTGAGGACTACTAATCTTATCTTTTGGACCATCACTCCAGTTCCCGACTCGACGTCCCAAATTTATATTCTCATTCACTGAAGAGAAAAAGGTGAAAGAAAGGGTGAGCTCAACTAGTGTGAGACCCAGTTTTTATCAATAAAGATTTAAATTTTGTCAAAATAATTTTTAATATTATGGTGTGAATTTGAGATAATATTATAGTTGTGGGTAGTATTTATAAATTTTGCAAAGTATGCAAGTGGTTATATTATATTCGATTGGTGGGGAATATTCGGTTTAGCGAGGGAATATTAAATCAATAACTCAATCATTGGTGGACCCCACAAAAGAATTATTGTCGGATTGAGAAAACGACAAAAATATTTTATTGAAATAACTACTTAAGTTTTACCGTAGTTCTTGTTGAACTACTACCTAGTAAAAATACGATAATAATAAGTGTGGTTGCATAGTAGCGCACCTGTATTGATTATTGATCTTTATGTGAGAAATCACCAGTTTGATTCCATTATCATCGATTAATAATATGAATTATTATAGCGATAATGACGTTTTGTTTTATTCGATTATTAACGTAATAAAACGAAACATCTTTTATATAAAATAGAATACTTTATTAAAGTTATTACATAAATAGAATATATTATATTTTATTATGCGTAGTGTTGCATAGTGTTTTTCGTAGTATTGCGTAGTGTTTTGCATAGTAAAAAATATTTTATATAAATAGAATATATTATATTTTATTTAAAAGATTTTTCTTTAAATATGAATGAGTCAGATTAAAATAAATCAATTTGAATGCTTCATGGATTAGTTCTTATGCATTCCATTTTCCTATAAATAAAGCTCATTCCTTCATTATTTTCTTTACGAATTCATTGAAACTCTGAGAGAAAATTATAGAAAGAAGCTATAGAGAAAAATTATAGAAGAAGAAGAGTATTCTCGCTACTTCACTACTTACATATTCAGGTTCTTTTACTACGGTAGGGTGTTATTCTTTTTCTTGAAGAGAACTTACATTATTCCATTCATTATTATTCTCATTGGAATAACTTTAAAAAAGTGGCATACCTATACATAACTTTGTATCTGTGGCCTACCTATACTTGGTGAAATCCTTATGTTATTCCATTGCTTATTATTACATTGGAATAACTTTTGTATCTGCTGATTTTACCTATACTTGGTGACATTCTTCTATTATTCTCATTGGAACATCCATGCATGTGTTTTACACAGACTGGTTCCGTTTTATTATTCTGTTGGAACATCCTTAATACATGTGTTTTACACCCACTGTTTCCGCCTTTATCATTCTGTTGGAATATCCTATCATGTGTTTTACACCCGATCCGGTTCCATCTTTATTATTACTGTTGGAACATCCCATTGGTGTGAATTTCACGACTGGTTCCGTTATTATTATTATTCATTGGAATAACTTTTCATACATCTGCAATCTGCATGCGTGGTGATTTCTTTTGTTATTCCATTCTTTATTATACCCAAATTGGTTAAAACTTTGACTTATACTCCATGAAATTAGTAGAATATCCTTGATATTTGCGTTTCATCCAATATCTTTTCATGGAAATATTCTTCCGATCATTATTGAATTTTACTTTCTGAAAGCGAGATCGTGTTGACAATTTGGGCGTTAATAATTCATGGATTAAATAATTCTTGAACTTGTTTTATTGAATTACTATGTCATTGTCATCATCCTCATGTTATATTATGTTATCTTTGGCTTACGTCGTAGATGAACTTAGTATGATTATGACCGAGGATCATTCGGTATAATCATGACTTGATATAAATGATGTGACAAAAGTCCTCGATGGCTCATAATGCAAATGATGGATAGTTTTGGTATGATTATGACCGGGGGGTGATTCGGTATAGTCATGACCATTGATAATTTGATGAAAATCCTTGATCATTGGTACGGGGATGATTAGATGTGGTGGTTTATTTATTAAAGTGAGTTTGATGATAAAAATTGATGAAAACCTTTTAAAACCTAAAAGATAGTAGACTTTATTCTCTACTTGACTTTTTTAATGGATTACTTATTCAAAATTGCAGCTAAAACCGGTTTATACATTGTATTTTATCGGTTTAACACCTTTGTTGAAGGCTAATGATAATTTATTACGCATTATCTTAGTCATAATATTTCTTCTTGGGCTAGTTGAGCTCACCTTTTCTTTCAACTGTTCTCTTCGGAAATGAGAACATAAATGAGACGAAGTCGAGGAACGGAGTAATGGTCCGAGGATAGCATTAGTAGTCCTCACTATTCGTGAAATAGTGTGATAATAGTTGTAATGAGGACTCCTTTTGAGTTTGTATAATATCTAGTGAGACAATATTTGTATTCAAACTCACGGTTTATAAGTATTATACCTGCAGCAGTTATATTAATAAGTTGTATTTGAATTTATGTACTCGTGTAAGTGGCGACCCAAGATGGGTGGCGTATACTTAATTTTGGGGCGTCACGGTTGGTATCGAGAGCCATAAGTGTGAAGAGCCCCGAGCCTCTCTCATTTGGTGACTTCTGTTGATGGGGAATGCACCGGACTCTCTCCGTAGGGGCCGCCGTCTTTTCGGTGTGGCAAGGTGATAGTACCAATGTGAGGTCTTGACACAAGTTGGTGTCCAGAGTCACGATTGGTATCGAGCTTAGGGATATGATCCACAGCTAAGATGTGAGATAAGAACTAGGAGGGAGAGCGGAAATTCCTTCGCTAGTATGACCTACCTAAGTTTATTTGGTATTTAATTGGTCGGTCGAAGTATAGGGATAATATTTGATATATTAATTAACCCTCGTGTTGTGGCGGTGTTTGGAAATGGCAAATGAAAATATTCACAATGGAGTGAATGTGGCCGTTGTGACACCTTTAATCACTAATCGGTTAATGCGATTAATCGACGAGGAACAAATTAGAGATATCCACCGTGGCGACCCCAAAATAGGTCCATTCCATCCAACCCATTCTCGAGTCGCCAAATACATGGTACGAAACAATTACAACTTTATTATCACAACAATAAAGCGTGAGTTTAAATACAAATATTATCTTCTGAACAATATTTATACTCAAATAAATCCTCATCACATTTATTGATACATTATTTTACAATAATGGTGAGGACTACTAAAACAACTTTCTCTAGAACCTTCATTCCATACCCACGACTAAGACTTTCGCCACATTCTCGCCTCACGAGAAGAAAAAAATGGAACAACAAGGAAAAGGGTGAGCTCAACTAGCCCAAGATAAAATGTTATGACTAAGATAATATACAACAAATTATCGTTAGTCTCCAACGAGGAAAAATCGATAGAATACAACAGACAACAAGTTTCGATCAATATTCGCATGGAAATAATAATTCATAGAAGAGTTACGTAGAGAATGAAATCTACTATAATCTATGAATTTAACGATCCATCATCAATATTTTATCCCTCAACATCAATCAATATTCATCTCAAATCAAATATTCATCTGTGCACTACAGCCAAAGATATTCATCAATCGATTAATGTTCATCTCAACACTGTTCATCTTTGCACTAAAGGCCAAAGATATTCATCAATCGGTCGTGTTCATCTCTCAACACATTCGCTCATCTTTTCACTAAAGGCCAAAGATATTCTTGAGAAATCATTCATCTTTGCACTACAGGCCAAAGATATTCAATAATATCATCATTTAAGACCGAGGATGATGAAAAATATTTTTAAAGAAACGAATCCAAAGAAACAAAATGACAAGGATTAAGGATTCAGTACTTGGTTTTATCCACGTCCAAAATACCTCAAAAATAATCATAGTGAAGTAAAATTCAAGAATGATCAAAACATGGATACAATCAAAGCTAGTATCCGAAATAGATATTTTAGACAAAAAGAAAATTTTCATTTTTGGTGAATAGTCAAATGATATTAAGTGAATAGTCTTGAGTATCGTGAATAAGACTCAGACACCAAAAGATAGAAATTCCACAAAAAAAACATCTTCACGCTTCATGAATAGTACTTCGTGAATAATAACTTCGTGAATAAGTAACTCATGAATAGTAACTCGTGAATAGTAACCCCGACATGAAAAAGTTCCAAATTTGATAAAAACTTGGATCAACATTTCAAAGATATAATGATATTGAAGAAATAATATCATTACGAAAAAATAATATCCCTTACCTCGAAGAATCGATTTCTTGAAGGAAAGGTCGGAAGTGATCTTTGAATGAAACTTGTCTTGACAAGACAACTCTCAAAGTATCTAAATACTCACAAAATACGCTCAATAATATAGAGAGAGAGAGAAAAACTTTGTTTACGGTGTGATTTTCAATTCTAACTTAGCCTCTTCATTTATAGGAAAATGTTAGCCGTAGAAAGCGGACTTGACCAAGCTACTTGATGGCTTTTACTGCTACTATTGCCACCCACCACATTTGAAATAAAATTCAGCACATTTTTTCACCAACCACAAGTGGGGCCCACTCAATTCTAGAATTTTCCACCAAAATCAATTATAAACCTAATTTAGAATCCGACACCTCTTAAAATTCACAACAAATCATTCGTGCATTTTCAACGGTTCAAAATTTGTGGACATATACTCAACTTATGTATGTATAACATACCCAAAAATTACCACAATCCAACGGTCGGATTAAAAATTATAACCCCGCATATATCTCAAACCCACGATTTGATTTTAACACCTCCAATCCGATAAAATCTTGATAAAACACCTCAACAATAATTTCTTCATTAATAACCACATAAATAAATCCATCATTTATATTCATATAAAATAAATATTTCCTTATCATATGAATCAATAATTAATTATTCACAAATAATATTACGTAATCACATTTATAATGACCAAATTCATTCCTGAGAAAGAGGGGGCTTTCCAATAAGAATTTCTCCTTCTTGGCGCTTGCATGATTAGGTGACCAAACCTCTCCTTGTAACTTTCTAGACATTGCCAATAGTGCTATTTAATAATATTATTCAAATAATATGAATTATTGATCGATAACGAGAAATATTATGCGGTGATAATTATTGAAACAACAATAATATAAAATATCAACGCATCAATTATTGAATCAATAAAATAAAATATTGAACAATAATTCTTAATAATTATTGAGTAGTGCCTTCTTATGTAAGGATCAATAATTCAAAATATCGTGTAAAATCGTAATGCTTCTTGTGCAAACACGCATATTACATATTTTTTAACCATCGGTGTTAATAACGATTACGTGAGTTATTTATAAAAACTTAATTTTGTCGTTTTCTTTCATCCGAAGCGGTTATTACATTATGGGGCCCACAAATAGGCTGCACCGTCAATACATTTAATATTCCCCGACGTAAAGAATATTCCACGACCAAACGAATATTCCCCACAACAATGAATATTTTATAACCACTTGTGTATTTTGAAAAAATTCATATATCACCCTTAACTTTAACTTTTATCAATTTAACCATTTACTTGAATAGTAATTATAAGAAAAATTGAATACTTTTATTTCATAAAATTCGGGGTCTTACAATCTCCCTCCTTATGAAATTTCGTCCCCAG
The DNA here is from genome assembly GCA_020205615.1 of Panax quinquefolius. Taxonomy (NCBI): domain Eukaryota; kingdom Viridiplantae; phylum Streptophyta; class Magnoliopsida; order Apiales; family Araliaceae; genus Panax; species Panax quinquefolius. The sequence continues at coordinate 3,118,842 of CM035171.1, forward strand.
AAATTTACGTACACAGTATTTCAAAGAGTTGAGAATACTTTCTTTCATTTCGATTTCATCTTTCCTGTCATCATGATTTCTCCATTGCTCATCTCACGTATTTCAGATATCATTTTAGAATACAACTTTAAAACAAGGGTTAATTGAACAAATTAACATATCACATAATATCCCGATATTATGACCGACCAACAATTAAGCTTAGGTAGGACACACTAGCCAAGGATTTACTCATTTCTCCCTCCTAGTTCTATTCCCCGATCTCCGTCCGGAGATCATATCCTAAAGCTACGATACCAAATGTGACAACCCCAAAATAGGTCCATTCCATCCAACCCATTCGAGTCGCCAAATACATGATGCGAAACAACTACAACTTTATTATCACAACAATAAAATCTGTGAGTTTAAATACAAATATTATCTTCAGACAATATTTATACTCAAATAAATCCTCATCATATTTATTGATACATTATTTTACAATAATGGTGAGGACTACTAAACAACTTTCTCTAGAACCTTCATTCTATACCCCACTAGTACTGCGTTACATTCTCGCCTCTGAGAAGAAAAATGGAACAACAAGGAAAAGGGTGAGCTCAACTAGCCCGAAGAAGAATGTTATGACTAAGATAATATACAACAAATTATCGTTAGTCTCCAACAGGAAAAAATCGATAGAATACAACAGACAACAAGTTTCGGATCAATATTCGCAATGAAATAATAATTCATAGAAAGAGTTACGTAGAGAATGAAATCTACTATAATCTATGAATTTAACGATCCATCATCAATATTTTATCCTGTAACATCAATCAATATTCATCTCAAATCAAATATTCATCATGCACTTCACGTGCCAAAGATATTCATCAATCGGTCATATTCATCTCAACACTGCTCATCTTTGCACTAAAAAAGCCAAAGATATTCATCAATCGGTCGTGTTCATCTCAACACTGCTCATCTTTGCACTAAAGGCCAAAGATATTCTTCAAAATCATTCATCTTTGCACTACAGGCCAAAGATATTCAATAATATCATCATTTAAGACCGAGGATGATGAAAAATATTTTTAAAGAAACGAATCCAAGGAAACAAAATGACAAAGATTAAGGATTCAGACTTGGTTTTTATCCACGTCCAAAATACCTCAAAAATAATCATAGTGAAGTAAAATTCAAGAATGATCAAAACATGGATACAATCAAAGCTAGTATCCGAATAGATATTTTAGGCGAGCGAAAAATTTTCATTTTTAGATTGAATAGTCTTAAATGATAAATGAATAGTCTCAGTATCGTGAATAGTCTTGAGTATCGTGAATAGTAACTCAAACACCAAAAGATAGAAATTCCACAAAAAATCTTCATCTTCACGAATAGTACTATGAATAGTAACTTTCGTGAATAGTAACTCGTGAATAGTAACTCATGAATAAGTAACCCCGACATGAAAAAAGTTCCAAATTTGATAAAAACTTCAGATCAACATTTCAAAGATAATGATATTGAAGAAATAATATCATTCTGAAAAAAATAATATCCACTTACCTCAAAGAATCGAGACTTCGGAAGGAAAGGTTCAAGTGATCTTGAATGAAACTTGTCTTGAATAAAGAACTCTCAAAGTATCTAAATACTCACAAAATACGCTCAATAATATAGAGAGAAAGAGAGAAAACTTTGTTTACGGTGTGATTTTCAATTCTAACTTAGTCCTCTATTTATAGGAAAATGTTAGCCGTAAAGCGCAGACTTGACTGCTTTACACGATGGCTTTACTCGCTACTATTGCCACCCACCACATTTGAAATAAAATTCAGCATATTTTTTCACCAACCACAAGTGGGGCCCACTCAATTCTAGAATTTTCCACCAAAATCAATTATAAACCTAATTTAGAATCCGACACCTCTTAAAATTCACAACAAATCATTCGTGCATTTTTAACGGTTCAAAATTTGTGGACATATACTCAACTTATGTATGTATAACATACCCAAAAATTACCACAATCCAACGGTCGGATTAAAAATTATAACCCCGCAATATATCTCTGAAAACCCCGATTTGATTTTTAACACCTCCAATCCGATAAAATCTTGATAAAACACCTCAACAATAATTTCTTCATTAATAACCACATAAATAAATCCATCATTTATATTCATATAAAATAAATATTTTCTTATCATATGAATCAATAATTAATTATTCACAAATAATATTACGTAATCACATTTATGATAACCAAACATTCCCGGAAAGAGGGGCTTTCCAATAAGAATTTCTCCTTCTTTGGCGGCAAATTAGGTGACCAAACCTCTCCTTGATGAACTTTCTAGACATTGCCAATAGTGCTATCTAATAATATTATTCAAATAATATGAATTATTGATCCGATAACTAGAAAAATATTGTGCGGTGATAATTATTGAAACAACAATAATATAAAATATCAACGCATCAATTATTGAATCAATAAAATAAAATATTGAATAAAGAATTATTTGTAATAATTATTGAGTAGTGCCTTCTTATGTAAGGATCAATAATTCAAAATCTTGTGTAAAACCAGGTGTCTTCTTGTGCAAACACGCGTATTATCGTATTTTAACCATCGGTTATAACGATTACGTCGTTATTTATAAAAACTTAATTTTGTCGTTTTCTTCATCCGACGCTTATTACATTATGGGGCCCACAAATAGGCTGCGTCGTCGCATGCATTATATTCCCGAAAAAAGAATATTCCACGACCAAACGCAATATTCCCAAACAACAATGAATATTTTATAACCACTTGTGTATTTTGAAAAAATTCATATATCACCCTTAACTTTAACTTTTATCAATTTAACCATTTACCTAATAGTAATTATAAGAAAAATTGAATACTTTTATTTCATAAAATTCGGGTCTTACATCCACGTAGTGAATGAAGAACTAATTGTTGCACCTTGAGCTAGTTCAGCAGAGAGGTAGCAATTTGAAAGTGAGGAAGAAGAGGAAGAAGAGGAAGAAGAGGAACACGAGGAGAATTGGTTAGAAGAAATTTATGATCAAAACTTAGAATTACAAAATCGTGTTCGTGAGCTAGAAGAACGAGGTTGAAGAAACGACAAACGGTTGTGGAACAAAGGGATACAACAATTCAAAATTGGGTTACCCGATATGTGATGCTCGAACAAAATCACGCTTTGGCGGTGTAAGATATTAAAGTTGGAATCGAGAATTTAAAATCAAAGATCAGCTAAAAGAAGAAACAACTGAACGAAGGAGAATAGGCGATGCATGGGTAAAAGCTGCACAACGCGTTGATAGTGTAGAAAAAGACGTTCGATCCAATAAAGCCAAAATAGATGAAATGGACTTTGCTTTTTGGACAGCAATTGGGAGAACCCAACATCGAATTCGGAATTACCCTGTGCATAGCGGTCAACCCGAATTCGATATGGATCGGAGAATAATGATTCAAATCATGGATCGTGAATGTGAAGAAGCACTTAAGGGTGGAATGTACCCTATAGTAAAAGTCAAACTTCGGTAATTTAAGCGAGAAGCGTTTAACCGAGAAACCGAACGAAGTTATTACGGGTAAATTAATTATTGCGAAGTCTATACTTTATTCAATACAAGTTCTACCCACTCTTTTATTCTACCTAGTTGTGTTCAATGTTTAAATTTGACTCCAAAAAAAAAAATTAGACTTTGATTTATCTATTGAAACTTCATTGGGAGAAACCTTCGTTACCTCCACTATTTATTAATCTTGTTGTTTCAAATAAACATTTTCACGTTACCTGTCGATCTTATCTTTTTGAAAATACTTGCCTTTGATGTGATTTTTAGGAATCAATTGGTTAGCTAATCATTATGCTTTTACCGTAAGGTTGTTAGTTTTATATTCATAACCAACCTGTTATATGAATTCAAAGTAACCAAACCCTAAAGTTAATCAACATGTTATATCAAGCCATAAGTAAAGAGCCCTCGAACCTTTCGATGTTGACTTCCTTGTGTCGAATGCACCGAAGCCGACTTTCTCAGAGGCAACATCGTGAATGAAAATGGCAAGTTTATAGGTATCATCGTGAGGTCTTATCTAGGTTAAGGGATAGAAGTCACAGTTGGTATCAATGTGATGTACTATCCAAGTCTTGGATGAGAGTAATGAGTTTTGAATGATATCATTAATAAATTTCTTGACGTATTCTTGAAGATTTTTTAGCCTACCCTAGGCGTGAAATCGAATTTTGTATTGACCCCAAAGACAAAACCCATTTCTTAAACCCTCAAATATTTCTTCAACTAAAATGAACAGTTTACGTGGTTTATGATGAAAGTCATAATAAAAGCATTGGACGAATGGAAATCATGGGTATATGAGGTATTAGTAAGTTTTATGATGAGTTATGTTGGTTATTATGTGAAAACATGAAAGTTTCTTAGAAATCACAAAGAGTTGAAAATCAGATTTTGGTGAAAAACGTAACATGAAATTCAATTGACCATATCTCCTATTATATTTTGAATTTTTGAATGTGGTCAAGTCCTAGAGTTAGATCTATGAGTTACCTAACTAATCCAAGTGGAATTACTGGAAAAGGTGTTGTAGATTTTTGTGTGGACTGATTTTAGCAAAGGAGGTCAAAGCTGTAAATTTCGAAAATGCTACTGCCCAGAAACTTTAAGGGACTGTTTCGGCCACTTAAATTATGAGAAAAATTCTGGCCTTTTGGGACATGAAGGTATATGGTATAAAGTACCTCCTGTCCAAAAATGAGCTCATTCGACTTAAAATGAGCAAGTTATGACTATTTCAATATTTAGGTTTTTCCGAATGACGCTATAACCGAGTTCTATAACTCAGATGACCATGAAATTTAAACTAGAAGCTCACGTTAACATGTGTAAAGGTCCTGCCAAGATTTGGGAATTTTGGAGTTAAACTTGAGGTAGCTAATTTCTTAAGGAATTAATTAGAAATTGATTTTTAAAAAATAGTAAATGAATTTTAAAAATTCCGAGAAAATATATTTTCATTATGGGACTATATTATGCTAAATTGCAGAAAAGAAATATTTTTGGGACTGATTTGGTATTTTTCATGAAAATAGTTTAGTTACGAACATATGAGTTAAATATGTTATGTGAAGTAACAAAGTTGAAAATAGGATTTTATGGCTAGAGAATCCTATATAGAGTATATACATATTTTTGATGAGGATTTGATAATTGGTGATGATATTTTATGAGTATGGCATTTTGAATGATTAAATGCATTATATGGTAAAGCGTAAACAATTAAGATAAATTATTTATAAATTTAAGAAGTGATTAAAATATTGTTATAATATTAATGATATTAGATTATGAGATTATTAAGTGATTGAAAACATGGGGATATTCTTGAATCTGGATAAATTATATTATAAATGTTTAATATTTATCCTTTATCTCATTTGATTGATTCTTTATATCATTATCCCTCATGCTTATATTATGTTGAAAGTCATCTACGTGGCACGTAGATGGACTTGGTATGATTATGACCACGGATTATTAAGGTATAATCATAACTAGTAATTGAATACACAATTATCTTTGGCAGTAGTGCATGAATAATTTGTGGTCGTTGATACTAATGAATACACAATTATCTTTGGTAGTAGTGCATGGATAATTTATGGTCGTGATACTTAATGAATACACAATTATCTTTGGTAGTAGTGCATGGATAATTTGTGGTCGTGATACTAATGAATACACAATTATCTTTGGTCGTAGTGCATGGATAATTTGTGGTCGTGATACTAATGAATACACAATTATCTTTGGTAGTAGTGCACGGATAATTTGTGGTCGTGATACTTAATGAATACAAGATTATCTTTGGTAGTAGTGCATGGATAATTCGTGGTCGTGATACTAAATGAATATCCTTGGCACAGTAGTGCGGGGATGATTCGATGATATGGATTAATTATTGAGTTGAGTCTCAAAGAATGAAATATTAATCCATGGATGTAATAAAAGTCATCTTTTGGTCAGTAGTGCATTGATAGACTTGGTATGATTATGACCACGGATTATTCGGTATAATCATGATCAGTAATTGAAAACACGAATATCCTTAGCCATGAGTGCATGGATAATTCATGGTTGTGATACTATTAAAAATTGAGTCTCGATATTATTGGTTTTACATTTGTATATCTTTGGCACCAGAGTGCAAAAGATGAATTGTTAATGAATATCTTTGGTAGGATTGCAAAAAATGAATTTAATGTTTTCAACGATAAAGGTATTCAAGGTATCCCGACCTCTTTATCATATCAGTCGTTACCCTAATTTCGAGGGAAATTCCATAAGGAGGGAGATTGTGAGACCCCAGATTTTATCAATAAAGATTTAAATTTTGTCAAAATAATTTTTAATATTATGGTGTGAATTTGAGATAATATTATAGTTGTGGGTAGTATTTATAAATTTTGCAAAGTATGCAAGTGGTTATATTATATTTGATTGGTCGGGGAATATTCGGTTTAGCGGGAATATTAGTACAACTACTCAATCATTGGTGGACCCTACAATGAAATTATTGTCGGATTGAGAAAATGACAAAATATTTTATTGAAATAACGGCGGAAGTTTTACCGTAGTTCTTGTTGAACTACTTCGGTAGTAAAAGTACAATAATAAGTGTGGTTGCATAAGAAGCGCACCGGTATTGATTATTGATGCTTATGTGAGAAGTCACTTTCGGTTTGATTCCATTATTGTCGATTAATAATATGAATTATTATAATGATAATGACGTTTTGTTTTATTCAGATTATTAACGTAATAAAAGCGAAACATCTTTTATATAAAATAGAATACTTTATTAAAGTTATTCTATAAATAGAATATATTATATTTTATTATGCATAGTGTTGCATAGTGTTTTTTGCGTAGTATTGCATAGTGTTTGTATAGTAAAATGTTTTATATAAATAGAATATATTATATTTTATTTAAAAGATTTTTCTTTAAATATGGACCGTCAGATTAAAGTAAATCAATTTGGACCGTTAAATGGATTAGTTACTTATGCATTCCATTTTCCTATAAATAGAAGCTCATTCCTTCATTATTTTCTTACGAATTCATTGAAACTCTGAGAGAGAAAATTATAGAAAGAAGCTATAGAGAAAAATTATAGAAAGAAGAAGAGTATTCGCTACTTCACTACTTCTATATTCGGTTCTTTTACTAGTAGGGGTGTTATTCTTTCTTCTTGAAGAGAACTTCATTATTCCATTCATTATTATTCATTGGAATAACTTTTGTAAAAGTGGCATACCCTATACATAACTCGATACGCTGATACCCTATACTTGGTGAAATCTTATGTTATTCCATTGCTTATTATTACATTGGAATAACTCAGATACTGCGGTTTACCCTATACTTGGTGACATTCTTCTATTATTCTGGAACATCCATACGTGTGTTTTTACACCGACTGGTTCCGCTTTTTATTATTCTGTTGGAACATCCTCATGCATGTGTTTTACACCGACTGGTTCCGCTCTTTATCGATTCATTGGAATATCCTATCTCGTGTTTTTTACAGGGATCAGTTCCATCTTTATTATTACATTGGAACATCACAGCCGATTGTGAATTTCACCCGACTGGTTCCGTTATTATTATTACATTTGGAATAACTTTGTCTATCACAATCTGCATGCATGGTGATTTCTTTTGTTATTCCATTCTTTATTATACCCAGGTTGGTTAAAACTTTGACTTCTATACTCCATGAAATTAGTAGAATATCCTTGATATTTGCGCGTTTCATCCAATCTCTTTCATGGAAATATTCTTACGATCATTCTTGAATTTTACTCTCTGAAACAAAGATCATGTTGACAATTTGGACGTTAATAATTCATGGATTAAATAATTCTTGAACTTGTTTTATTGAATTACTATGTCATTGTCATCATCCTCATGTTATATTATGTTATCTTTGGCTTACGCGTGCATAGATGAACTTAGTATGATTATGACCGAGGATCATTCTAATAATCACGACTTGATATAAATGATGTGACAAAAAGTCCTCGATTGGCACGTAATGCGTTGATGGATAGTTTTGGTATGATTATGACCAGGGTGATTCTGTATATAGTCGCCACCATTGATAATTTGATGAAAATCCTTGGCCAGTGGTGCACGGGGATGATTAGATGTGGTGGTTTATTTATTAAAATTTGAGTCTCAATGATAAAAATTGATGAAAACCTTTTAAAACCTAAAAGATAGTAGACTTTATTCTCTACTTGACTTTTTAATGGATTGCTTATTCATCACTATTAAACCGGTTTGTCTATTGTATTTTATCGGTTTAACACTTGTTGAAGGCTAATGATAATTTATTACGCATTATCTTAGTCATAATATTTCTTCTTGGGCTAGTTGAGCTCACCCTTTCTTTCAATGTTCTCTTGAAATGAGAACATAAATTTGACGACGAATCGAGGAACGGAGTAATGGTCCAAAGGATAGCATTAGTAGTCCTCACTATTCGTGAAATAGTGTGATAATAGTTATAATGAGGACTCCTTTTGAGTTTGTATAATATCTAGTAGACAATATTTGTATTCAAACTCACGCTTTATGTCGTATTATTGTACCTACAGCTTATATTAGTAAGTTGTATTTGAATTTATGTACCGTGTAAGTGGCGACCCAAGATGGGTGACGTATACCTAATTTTGGGGGCGTCACAACTAGCCCAGTAAGAAATATTATGACTAAGATAATGCAGAATAAATTATCATTAGCCTCCAACAATGTTAAACTGATCAAATACAATAGACATCAAGTTTAATCGCAATGAACAATCAATCCATTAAAAGAGTCAAGTAGAGATTAGAATCTACTATCTTTTATGATTTAAAAGTTTTTCATCACTTTTATCGCCGAGACTCGACTTTTAATAAATAATCCACATCATTAAATCATCCCCGCACTACGGAAAGCAGGATATTCTTTAAGATCACGACCACGAATTATCCATGCACTACGGGCAAAAGATAATCGTTTTTCATCAACGGTCCCCGATCATGCCATAAAATAATTCATCTTTGCTCCCTCGGTCAAGAGAATCCATAGCCATAATCATACCAAAAATTGTCCATCAATGCACTACGGGCCAATGAGGACTTTTATTTTTCACATCATTTGTAACATTACGGTCATGATTATACCGAATAATCCTCGGTCATAATCATACCAAGTCCATCTACGCACCACAGCCACCACGATGACTTTCAACATAACAAAAAAAACATGAGGATTATGACAATGATATAAGAATTCAATTAAACAAGTTCAAGAATTAATTTGTCCAGGAACCAATAAAGTCTTAATTGTCAACATGATACTTATTTGTAGAATAAAATTCAAGAATGCTCGTAAGAATATTTTCATTAAAAATACTTGGATGAAGCCTTGAAATATCAAGATATTCCACTAATTTCATGGAGTATAGAAATCAAAATTTTAATCAACCGAGTATAATACCGAATGGAATAACAAAAGACATCACCATGCATGCGTAGATTTGCCGATGTAGACGCTTATTCCAATGAATAATAATATCGGAACCGGTGTCGTAAAATTCACACCGACAGGATGTTCCAATGTAATAATAAATGCGAATAATAAATGATGGAACCAGTGTCCATGCGTAAAGATGCATGAGATATTCCGACAGAATAATAAAGACGGAATAATAAAAATGGAACCAGTCCCCACAGATAAAGATGCATGTGATATTCAAACGTAATAATAAAGATGTAATAATAGAAGAATGTCAATCAAGTATAGGGTAGCCAATATGTATACTGAGTTATTCCAATGTAACAATAAAGAAATGGAATAATGAAAGTTCTCTTCTTGAATACAAAAAGAATAATATCCCTTACCGTAAAATAATACTTGATATAAGAGTAGTGAAGTAGCGAGAAAACTTTTCTTCATCTCTATAGTCTCTACATAGTTTCTTTTCTAGAGTTCGCTTAATTAAGTAAGAAAATAATGAAGGAATGAGCTTTATTTATAGAAAATGGAATGCATAGTAATTAATCCATGAACGGTCGGCATCGATTTACTTTAATTTGACGGTCCGATATTTAAAGAAAATCTTTTAAATAAAATATAATATATTCTATTTATATAAAAGATTTTTACTATCTTCAAACATTATGTAGGCACTTATGTAAACATCTATGCATAATAAAATATAATATATTTTATTTATAGAATAACTTTAATAAAGTATTTTGTTTTATATAAAAAGATGTTTCTATTTTATTACGTTAATAATACGAATAAAACAAAACTTCTAAATCAACAATAATTGAATCAAATAATGTGAAATACTACGCAAAGAACTATCGTAGCAATAATTGAACAAAACCGAGTGACTTCTCACATAAATATCAATACTCAATACTGCAATGCTACTACTATGCAACAACGATATTATCAGACTTTTACTAATGAGTAGTTCAACAAAAGATCAACCAGAAAACTTCATCCAGATTATTTTCAATAAAATATTAATTCTTTATTCATAAAATCTGGGTTTCACATTTTAGTTTTTAAAAACAAAATTTTATTTTACAAGTTTTAAAAATTGCATTTTAAACACAATTTTGTAAAAAAATGGTATTTTACAATTTTGTATTTTATAATTTTATTTTACATTTTTGTAAAAACATAATTTTTTATAAAAAAAATGTATTTTACAATTTTATAAAGCACAAATTTATTTTACAATTTTTGTAAAAACAAAATTGTTTTTATTTATTTTTTGTAAAAACAGATTTTTTTTAAAAACATATTTTTTACAAAAATATTCTGTTTTACAATTTTGTTTTTAAAAAATCTGTTTTTAAAAAAAATTGTTTTAAAAAATTTAATTATTAATTCCAAGTATTTATTTTAATTATTTTATTTTAAAATTATTTTATTTTATTTAAAATTAATTATTTTTGCCAATTTTTAAGACTAAAAGATAATTTGACCCCAAACTTGTATTACAAAATTTTTAAATTTGGCACTTCGACCGCTTAAATGAAGAAAGTGTGCGTTTTATTACGTATAATGAAGTTTGGAGCGTACTTAAACACTTTTTTCGATTTGGAGTACAAAAGTCAACAACAATATAAAATTTAGGGTGCAAATTGTCTTTTAGTCTATTTTCCGTCACCCATGCCTCTTCGATTTTCTTGTCCAATTCATTCGTTCTTCAAAATAACACTCGAAAAATAAAATAATTAGAAAAATAGAAGACATTATAACATCCAAGTGAACACTCGTATATCAATGTCAATGGCTTCTTAGGGTTCGAACTTCGAATTATATATGTTCAACATTGAAAACAAGATTATACGTCATAAACAACATATTATCCATTTTTTCTCAGAAAAAGAAAATTTATTGCATGTATTTATCATGTACTGCACAACCAATACAAAAGGAAAACATAACAAACTAGATTTGACATTCACATATATATTAAAAATACACAATTTAGCAACATGACCAACCATTAGGCTCTAGAAAAAAGTCTTATTACAATCTTACTTGGAATTCTATTGTTATTAACTCATCAAGGAAAAGGAAATAGTAATAGTAGTTGTATGGAAAATGATAAATTCACAATAAAAAATAATATTTCAACTGTTGCTATATATATATATATATAGCGACACTTTTCATGTGAAAATATCAAAAAATAATGTGAAAATATCAATTTCCTAGTTGTATTAGTCGCCCTCTTCTTATTCCAGGAGAGTTGGGGCAGATTGAGGAGGATTGGCGAGCATGTGAACGACTTCCCTCATGGTAGGCCTCGAGGCACTCTCATCCTCAACGCACATCATCGCTATCTTGAAGAGATAAACGACGCCTGTCAAAGGGTAAGCATTGAGCCTGGAGTCCAATATTGCAAGCACAGAAGATGCATCAGACGGCTGAGAAAGATCCGATATTGTTTTTCTGATCCACCTCACTATGTCCACTCCGTCACCGAATTCACCCACCGGCTTTCGCCCTGCTATCAGCTCCAGAAGCACCACCCCAAAGCTGTAAACGTCGCTTTTCTCGTCCACTTTTAGCGTGTAGGCATACTCTGCATCACACACAAAACACAAACATATATTATACAAAAGCAAACAACAAAGTTTATTATGTCACTCAACAACTTGTATTTTAGAAATCCCTTGTGAATTTATATAAATGTATGATTATAGAAACCACGATCGTAGTGTTTCCAAGTAAGCCCGATCAAGTTGTGTGTTTAAAAATGGATTCTTCTTTAATTTTCTATAGAAGATTAATAAGCACAATAATGTAATAATGTCTATTGTAATATTTTATTTAATTATTTGTTTGATTAACTAATGAAACACTGCAAGTATTTACATCCTATATAGTATACATCAAAGTGGTCAAGAGAGCAAGAACCTAAAGTGCATTGCAGCTAAAAGAAGTTAAAAACTATCGTCAACTAGCCACTGGTAAAATTCCCCCCATAAATTTCAATTAAAATAGTCTCAAATGATCTTTTAACTATTATACTGTCAAATATTCAAAAATCATCAAGACTTAAAAAATTTGGAAATTTTTTAAATCTATATGCAAAACCGGAAGAATTACGCTAATTACCTGGTGCAATGTAGCCATAGGAGCCAGCAATGGATGACATGCACTCAGATGCACCAGCATCCTGCAAAAACTTGGCTAGACCAAAATCAGCAACATGAGCTTCATAATCTGAATCCAGCAGTATGTTATTTGACTTGACATCCCTATGGATGATCAATGGTGAACAGTCATGGTGTAAATAACACAATCCCTTGGCAGCCTCAACCGCAATTCTGTTCCTCGTCTCCCACTGCAAATGAGCTCCTTTAGAGCCATGCAATATCTCGCCCAAGCTCCCATTCGACATGTATTCATATAATAACAAGTTGGCATCTTTATTTGACACGTATCCCAGCAGCCTCACAATGTTTCGATGACGAATTCTGCCAAGAGTCTGAATTTCTGCCGAGAAGCCATGATCGTTGCGGCCACCCACTAATCGTTTGATAGCCACGTCTATGCCGTTTGGCATGGAGCCCCGGTACACTGTCCCAGCTCCGCCTTTGCCAATTATGTTCTCTTCCTTCAAGCATTCCAAAACATCTTCGGCTTTAAAATCTAGCCGTTGGAATGTAGTGAGCTTCCACGCCCGTGATTTCTGAAGCCGCTTCTTTCTGATTCTTATAAAAGTGACCACCAATAGTAATACCACAGTTACTAGTATGATTATGGTAATGACGAGATTTGATGTGCTAAACGACGTAGCATGGCCTTTGTGAGAGGGGTTGGCAGTATTTGTGACCGGCGGGCAAAATTTTAGGTGCGGGCTACATAAGTTAGGGTTTCCGGCGAAGATTCTTTCGTTGAAGTCCTTCAATTGCCAGTCTATCGGAATCCTGCCGGAGAAATTATTGTAAGAGATGTCTAAGATTGTTAGGCTCTTCATGTACCCCATCTCATGTGGAATTGCACCAGTCAGTTGATTTTGAGATAAATTGAGTGCATTCAGGTCCGATAGCTTCGTAATTTCTGTTGGAATTTCACCATACAAACTGTTCCGACTCAAATCAATTAAAATCAGCTTTGTACAATGAGCAATCGAAGCCGGAATTTCTCCTGCTAAGTTGTTGGCACTGATGTTGATTTTCAACAACATCTTCAAATTGGAGATTTCCTTGGGAACTTTGCCAACAAATTTGTTCATTTGAAGCTCTAATCTCTCTAATCTAAACAAATTTCCAATAGCCGGAGGAATTGTGCCAGTGATCCAGTTATTAGAAAGCACAAGGCTCTGGAGTGCATTACCTGAAATATCCGCCGGAAGTTCGCCGGATAAGTTATTGTCGTTCACCTCGAGCATTTCCAACACCGGCATGTTAAAGAACCCGGTGGGAATGCTTCCGTTGAAGAAATTCTTCATGATACGAATCCGAGTTAATGATTTACATTCACCGAGTTCACTCGGTATCGGTCCCAAGAAATAATTATCCATTAATATCAACTTCTTCAATCTCCCTCCTTTGCACAAATCTCGAGGTATCATACCGGTAAGATGATTCGTAGTAACATCGAGCTGTAACAACTTCCCGTTTCGACCAAGATTCTCCGGCAGTTCAAAGGTGAAATTATTCTCCCATATTTGAAACACCTCGAGATTAGGATAATCACCAACGAAAGCCGGAATCTGTCCGACGAAATGGTTACGAAACAGATTAAGTAAAGTCAGATTCGTCAAAGCAGAAAAACTCTCCGGTATTTCGCCGGTGAGTTTATTGATAGACAAATCTAATGACATCAACCTAACCAAATTAGATAGCTCATAAGGAATATGACCCGTGAGATTATTGTACTGGAGAAACAGAGAATGCAACATTTTCAAATTGCCCAAACTCGGCGGAATCTCGCCGGTAAGATTGCTACCACCTAAATCCAAGAGTTGTAACGAGCTTAATAGCCCGAATTCAGGCGGAATTCCTCCAGAATATGAATTATAGTAACCTAACCATAGTTCTTTTAGCTTGGATAAACGTGACAAACTGGGCGGAATTAATCCGCAAAGAGCATTACCTTGTAAAGCTAAGCTCTCCAAGCTCTGAAACTCAGAATAAGCCTCCGGAATCTCTCCGTAGAAATAATTTCCGCCAAGTTTGAGAGTTTTCAGATGCTGTAAGCTCACGAACTCTGTCGGAAGCTTGCCGGTGAAGTTGTTGTTGTAAACATCAAAGGATTCCAGCTCCGTCATGGTAATCACCATTGCACTGGGGAATGTGCCGTTGAACACGTTATAGGAGAGATTAACGTACTTGATGGAGGTCAAGCTGGACATTTCCATGGGTAAAGGACCGGAGAGATTATCGGCGAAGAGAGTGAGATTGACGAGTTTATCCAAACGCCCTATCTCCGGCGGCACGGTGCCAAAGAGAGGAACATACGAGATATTGAGCGCAATCACACGTGAGTTGTGGTCACATGAAACTCCGGAGAAGGAGCAATGCGGGGAGGAAGAAGATGATGAGCTGGCGTTCCAGTCATGGAGTCCAGAACTGGTTGGACCAACCATGGAGGCTTTGAGTTTTAACAGTGTTTGGAGATCTGAGTATGCATTTGAAGAAGAAAATGAAAGCAAGAGGAAAACGGAAAATATGTGAAGGAAAGAAGAGAGGGGAGAAGTTTTCATTTTCTCAATCTCTGTGGGATTGTAAGAGCTTTTTCAGGCAGGACGGTAAGGAAAATGGCGGTGTACGACTATTATTATAGCAGCAAAATGGTGAGGGAATATCGAAATTGATTGAATAAACAAAATACTACGATTCAGCTTGTGTCATACGGCACATAACGTAGAGTTAAGTTTCATTTACTAGCCGTTAAGTTTTGACGGAGCTTGCTAACAGTAATGACTGCCGGCGGTGGGCCAACTTTCTGAGTTTTGACGGCGTTTCTGAGTAATGGCGTTGCAGTCTTCTGGGAGACCGCCACAGTTGTATTGATGATGTGGCGTTACCTTGTTCTCAAGGCAAGGCAAATGCTTGAGAGTTGGCAGCAGATAAAGATTAAATGTGATAATTTAATTACTTAAAATAGAGCAAATTTTAACTCATCAATTTTTCTGGAAATTAAAGTTTTATTATTGTCAATTTATATCTTAATTGTTTTTTAGAACTACCATGAAAACTTAAATAAAATAATATTACATATTACAAAAACAAAGCATATGTAGAAGATTAATTTATAATATTTTAATTTTATAATTAACATAATAATTTATAATTTTAAAATAATAAATTTATAATCATTAATATTTTTAAAATAATTTATAATTTTATTGACATAAATTATATAAATTTATTAAAAATTAATTTTGAAAAAATCAATATTAAGTTTATACAAATATTTATTTTGATATGAATTTTTGATATTTTTATTATTGCAATTAATGTCAGCTTTGGGGTTTTATCAAGTGCACGTTTGTGGAGAAGAAATTAGGAGTAGATTTGTAAGTAGTAAATGGAGGTTGGGGGCATGGCAAAGGCAAAGGCAAAGGCAAAGGCAAAGGAAAGGCAAAGGCGGTGTGTGTCTTTTCCTAAACGGACATCTGAGTACATTTGGATTGGATGCTATGACTAATGAGAGCAAAAGTCTACTCTCCTCTTTTTGTTTTTATCTAAAAGGGAGTCGGGGTCCATCACCATCCATCCATCCATTTGGCAATGGCAATGGCAATGGCAATGGCAATGGGAATGGGCTGGCTGTTTACTATCCTTGTCCTTGTTTCGTACAGGTACTCTCTCCTGCCAGCTAAGCTAAGCTATATAAGCTAAGTAGCTAAGTGGCTACCTCTTCTTACCATAGTCAGTCTACGTTGTGCAGGATAAGGACTGTGAGGGACTCTTCTGTCTTCCCTCCTTTCCGGGGCTTTGTTTGGATTGTGTTTCTAAAAGTATTTGGCATTTTGGAGAAATGGTCATTTCGTATCAAAATCAAATGTTTAGTCGGGAGTGGTAAGTATAAAATTTATTTTTAGATAAATTAGTCTAGAATACTGATACACATGTAAGATTGTATATGTGTCAGTATTCTATTCGTTAATTGATCAATTTATCAAAAAATAACTTCATACTAATCGGATCCAACATTTTTGTTCAATTTTCATCCAACCAAATAGTTTGTTAATTTTTGTGTTGTAACACTCCGACATGAAAATTTTTTATTTTTATATATAAAAAATTAAATTATTAACAATAGTAGTACATTTTATTTTGTCATAACATTTTATTTTGAATAAGCATGTGATGAATTAAGATTTATCTTTATAGTATTGTTTAAAAATAAGGCTTTAATAAAGAATTAGCATAAAGCATGAAGAATGGGCAATGGATGCTGGTGTTTGTTCCTCAACAAGTCCAAGCGTGGACTAATAAAATGGAGTAGTTATATAGAAACGAAAAGTTGCTTTAAACCAAGAATAAAAGGTGGTTGTTAATTAAGTGGGCACCCACAATGTTGGTTCTTAGTAGTAATAGATTATTAGAGATAAAATGAAAGCCGCACAAGTTGTGATGAACAGAACACTTAGGCTTAGGCATGGCATTGATTCTCTAACAATCCACTCTGCAAGGAAAGGAAGAACATATTCGTATTCTCTTTCTCGACTAAAGTGGGAGTGGGAGTGGGAGTGGGAGTGGGAGAAGAATTAATTGTGCGTCTACAAGAAGTAGTAGAATTAGAATATCAGGGTCAGGCAAGTGATGTTGAACAATAAAAGAAAAGATATATCCAAGTTGGATGATTTACTATTTTTTATTTTTATTTTTATTTTTTAGGCACGTATAGTCCACCGGAGAATTCTTCTCTATAATTTCTAAAAAAATTATATTTTTATATGTCAAAAAGATATTTTTACATGAGTCTGTCTAATATGAAGATGATAAAACTCACTTACTATTCATTTGAGGAATTAAGATTCTCTCTATTTTAAATGAATTATTGAAAAGTCTGTATTTTATAATTCGAATTTAAAATTTGTTAGAAATGTAAAAAGGTATATTTGACGTTTAAACATTACAATGATTTAGCCAACTTCCATACTCAATCTCAATTCTACAAAAGATTTTGGCTCTAAAAATTGGCATGACTAAAAGGGAAGCAATAGGGCCTAAAAAAGCCTAGCTGAGTGAATATTCCATCACTCAACTGTCAAATCGTTGGACTCCTACTAATAAGATTGGTTTCTTTTACATACATATTACTAATAACTTTTAAAAATTAATTTAATATTTTTCAAATTCAAAATTAAAATAAAATAAAATAATAAATATTGTAATTATTGGTAATTTAAAAAAAATTATAATACTCATTAATTAATGGGAAAAGAATGATTTTTTGAAAAGAGAAAGAAAAACGGAAGTGGTTAGCATGAAATTCATTTTTAGATAAGTTGATCAATTGATCAATAAAGTGCCGACACCCAGACGAGACTATGTGTATCAGCACTATATTAACTAATTGAACAACTTACCAAAAAATAAATTTTATACTAACCGAATCCAAGAAAAACTACCGGGAGGAATGATGACCTACATTTCGTTGTTTGAAGTTTGATAGATAATAGCTACTATTATTCAAGAGTCCAGATGATTATGGACCAAACGACTATAAAAATCCAATTATGAATGCCATGAATATTTTTCACGTCACTTGGACTTGATGTTTTCAATCGCCTACTGCCTACTGGATGGATGGATCGACTTCATTTAATAATTCTTTTAGGGCTAGACAGAACCCGTCACATCTTTACTAGATTACACATATTTGGGCTGGGCTGCCTTAAAGGCCCACTACTTGCTTTTATTTTTTATACCAAGGACTATTCGATAAAAATTAAATAAATATGAATCTGAATGAAAAAAATTGTTTAATAATTGATATGTCTGAAACATCTAAATAACAAATTTTTTATTATTTTATATTTTTAAAAAAAATTCAAAATTGTTGTAAATTTATTTAATATTACTTAATATAATAGTTAATATTGTTAAAAAAAAATCATTCAGCCAAAAATATGAAATTTAGACATTCATCCCAAATTGTCTGAATGATTTTTATTCGAAACAAACGCACTAAATAACTGAATCTGCAGTACTAATCAAACAGACCCCAACTTACATTTTAAAATAAAAGGAGAAAAATCTCTTTTCAAAGTCAAATAAAATGTAGTCTCTCCATCCTAAAATATGATTAATCCTACATATTCTTTTCAGAATATTAAAGTTTGTGCAAGACAAATTTTGACATAATCTTTTTTAATAATAATACTCTCCCTCCCTTGATCGGGATAGATGAAGTATATATGTGTAATTTTTCGGAAAAGTGTTCCAAAAATATAAGAGGGAAACAAAAAAAGTGAGTTTCAAGATGAAGTTCTCCACTGCATCTCAATCTGAATCCGACCATTCTTTGAATCAATGAGGTGGTAGTTCTCGTTGATCCTTTTGTTGGTAATGACGTCTGAAAGGTATATATCCACATAACCCAGAGATTCCTAACAGGGAAAGCGTAAATAATAATAATAATATCTTGAAATTCAATGGGCAGATTAGATTAGACTAGGCATGCTGCTAAAAGCCAACCCATATATTGTGTGTTTGCAGAAATATAAATGGAACCCAAATGAATAACAAAACAAATGGTGTGTTGTGTTTACCTTGGGATGTAGTAGACCCATCCTCTTCGAAGTACTAACGACTTCCACATGAACCCGGTCATCAGTCGGTGGCTCCTCCAGCATAAACTGAAACTCCTCATCCCATCTTGGATCTCTGTTTTTCTTCTGAGTCTGTAAAATGTAATGATGATATATGCCAGCATTATATAAAATAAATTATAATCATAAAATAGTAAGATTGGGATTGGGATTGGGATTGGGAAGAAGAATTGAATTGCCTTGGTTCTTTTCTCTTCTCCTCTGAACAATAGACGGACCGATGGATTTGTGTGGTGTTTTCCTTCGATATCTGAACCTTGGTGGACTATAATTACCAGCAAACCACCTCCATCAGGTGTTCCTTCAGGAGCCTTCTGCACTTGATTATCTTCACCGTCATTTGGAATCTCATCACCCTTGAAAGGTTTGTACATGGCTTCAACAACAAGCTGCCCGCGTGATTTTTCGTTTTGAACATCATCAGGGTCCATGTTTTTTAGCAAATCAAGAGTCACAACTTTTGGCTCATCAGGTGTTAGATCTTTCACTGCTATCACATTCATACCCATCTTGTCGTGCTTGCCCACCTAATTACAAAAAATAATAAATGTAAGATGACTGGTGAATTATGCGACCAAGATCAATATGGCTGTTGTTTACGTACTAGTTTTCAATATTTCCTCTCTATAGCCATAGCCATTGCCATGTTTTATATGAAAAATAAATTAATAGAAAAAGGAAACAAAAACTGAAAAACATGCCAGCAGCATAACCTGTTTCCATGCATTCTCTATTAATGTCCATGTAGAGAATGCATTGGGATGACTAATGCATCTGAATGAGAAAGAAAATATACCTGTTCCCAGTCGAAGACAAAAAGCTCCAGAACCTGAGATTCTGGGTCCTTCACAACCACATTGAATTCTTCATTCCATTCAGGGTTCAAGTTTTTGTGTTTCACAGTTGTTTTCTTTGATGGAAGTTTGTCTTCAGTAAGTTTTAATTTCACGTAAGGGTCCGAAGCCCCCAAAAGATCTTTCTTTTTAAGCTTCATTGCCCTCACAACCTTCACATTGAGGATCCCAATAGGTCTCTTCATGGCTCTGCCAAATGGAAGTTTTTCTAATTGGTTAAATATGTACATTGTCTAAAGCGGGATCCAGGATAAATATATACACTTACTTTGCAGGATCCATTATTTGTACTTCAAGCGCTTTGGGCCACAAATACATATTTGCAACCTGATCCTTTATCAGATCCTGGAAGAAAAGAATTGAGGGATCCGAAAAATTAATTCAATTCTAAACCACTAGGGACAAGTTCATGTATGATTTTAATGTGCTGAAGCGTGCAACAATGCAATTCTGTATAAATCATTACATTTAAACTATATTATACCTGCACAAATCCATACAGACCAGGGATGGACATAGCATCTGCTCCGAACAATTTTAGTCCAAAGTCAACATGAGGCTGCAGAATCAAAAAGTGAACAAGAAGTTTGCTGCTATAACTATAGGTCATATATAATACAAAAGTACAATGATTCTAGAGCTTTTAACTATGGTAACCTGTTTGATATATAACCAAATTGGGCCATTAAGTCACGGATAATGTCTTCCCGTTGTCAAAAATGATAAAACAAGATCAAGAGACATATAATCATATTTCCAACTAGGTCATGTCTTTTGCCAAGATAACACAAGGTCATCTTAACCAAGTTGTAGTTATAATAAATCTTCGGCAAGGAGCATATATAAACCAAAAACAAATAAGAATATCTTAAATCTTGAAGAAAAACAAAGTATTCCACTCCAACAATAACCAAAATTAAATCAATAGTTACAACTCACCTTCTCCATCAGAGAAACTAATATTTTTGCAAAACAAGGAAAGGTTGGAACTAATGGCTTCAAGGTGACACGTGGAGAAGCAAATACTTGCAAGTCAACCACCTGAAACGCTCCAATGTCAGTGACTCAGTAATAATAACAATGGATACTGGTTATGCGAAAAATACAGACAATATATAATGTCTTTTTTTTCCCTTGCTTTTTCCTGTCCCCCCATTATGGTTGGGTCCATCATAAACAAATGATTCAGTACCTGAACAGTGGCTCTCAACCCAAATGCCTTAACTGCTACAAGGATGTTAGGATTGCCTGCCCACTTTAATGTGGGTTCCATAATCAATTCCTTCTCATCAGTTGTATAAACTTTCATTCCTGACATGAAATGGCATGAAGTAACCGACTGAAACTCCTTCAATCAGAGTAATACAAAACTATTCCAAACATTCAAATTAAACAAGTCTTATGATCTTATCATGTAAGGGGCTTTTAGGCAGAAAATCTTTAACAATCTTCCGGCTTCTGCAATTAGATAGCCTCAGATTTGTATTTCCTAAGTACACAACTTTGTTCATAACTTGAACTTTGGAAAATATCACCAATTTACCACGGCCTAGTTCATATTAACATCTCGATTATGTAGTTATACTATGACCTCAAGGAGATGTTCTTAATTAAAAAACCAAAAATTGGTGAGACATGTCATAAATGCAGCGAGTGCAAGTCTCCATGTATGAGAGAGAGAGAGAGAGAGAGAGAGAGAGAGAGAGAGAGAGAATAGTTCAACCTGTGAAAGCAGGTGGTAAGCATCCCAAAGAAAGAACTTCAAACTGAATTGAATCAATTTTGTACTTCGGAATTTGCTCAGCAATAATGGGATCTGCTACAGTCTTGACAGTCTTGCAAATTGCCTGATGACATTGGACCGTAAATATCTCATCTTCTAGATTATGGAGTATTTGAAACGTAAGCTAAAAAACATGCTAAGAATACCTTGTCCAGATAAGGCCACATGGCCTCAATGAATTTATTAAGCCAATCAACCCGCACACAAGTATAATTGTAAGTACCTTCGGAAATGCAGCGAGATCATAAAAGATTCAGTTACGAGTTTGACTGTCAAACTATAAAATTCCACTAGAACTATATACAAGATGCTTAAATAGTAAGAGCATACACGGTCATGGTCTGGAATTTTCACCCATATGGGTATTTCTGAAAGCAAACTTTGCAGAGTGTTTGAGTCTTGCTCTACCAAAGGACGAATATCAGGATCCTGAACAAAGTAAAAGTTAGAACAAATGAAAGTGTGCAAAAGCACTAAACAGGAATAGATAAAATAGTATCGACAATAAGACAAACATGAGACAAACGATACTTGACCACAATATAGTAGCACATGATAATTTAGAATATTTACCACAAAAAAAACACTACTATGATAATTCACAAGTAAACAAAAATGACAAAGACTGATACATTCATAAGAATAATCAAAAGTGAACTGTTGTAAAATTCACAAACAACATTATTGCCTTAATGTATATAATTAATAGTGTTTGAACCAAAATAATTTGCTAAATCTTTTATTAACACTGTTAAGTTCACGTGAGCAAATTAAATATTCTGATGCTCAATTGTATGATAACATCCACGCGAGATTGAATATAATCATCACGAACAAACACAAATAACAAACAAAAAAACTATAAACAATGACAAAAAGTTGCAAAGATCGAATGTAATCACAAATATTATTATACAGAGAGAAAGATAAATGAAACAATAACACAAACAAGCCAACCTATAAAAAGTATACACAACAATGAATTTGAACATATACAGAAGGAACAGACCTCGACATGAGTTGGTTGGAAGTAGATGAACAGGTAATACCCAATTATAAGGCCAATCGTGAGTCCCATTCCAAACCCGAATGCCCCCATTATGGTGCTCAGTACACCCATGTCTAGTCTTGTGTCAGATCACCAGTAGCCACAACAATTCTCTCAAAAAAATTTACACGTATACCAATATACCAGAACAAAAGAAATTTCAGAACCCAGAAGATGAAAAAGAATCTAATTATTGAAATATGCATCACCCATTTTCATACTACACGGATCGACATTTTTGGGTAGCGAGACAAATGAAGGCAAGTTTGATATTATGAAAGTGAAAGCAATCTTTGTTTTCGTGATCAAACTGGCGCATTTATAATGCTTGGCCAATCTTTGTTTCAACGATCCGAGTTTCACAAAGAAATTCAAGCGCGTGAATTGTCAGACATTCGGTAACGCTTCTCGTTTTGGATTGGTCCACATTGACATACAGAGTAGTCTTGATATCGATAAGCAGAAGTCGGGTCCACAATCCCCATTATCGAAACTCCATAGAAAAAAGCAACTTTTATATATATGCATATGGAGCCGCTTTGTTTCTTATTCTCATTCCATTTTATTTGGATGGAAACTTTCTTACACGTGCCTTTTTGTCGTCTCTTTCCGTTATGGTAGTCGCATACTACTCCGTAGGTATGTTTTTTCGTTCCCCTGAGTCTGACCCTACTAATTACCATTTGCCACAAAGTTTCTCTCTCAATATTGGGCTTAGACTAATTTTCACCCAAATAAGGATGGTACTAACTGAATGGGCCTACACCAAAATTGAAACATTTGCTTTTAGGGTTTGGTGGTGGTTGGGGGACAGGGAGAGAGCAGCCATGAAATAATGATGTTTTATCAAATCCATGTCTACAAGGCCCCCAAGTCCCCCAATGTCCCCAAGGCCCAAGCGAGAAAAGGAACTTTATTTCAAGTACACAAACATTGACAAGGCCACATAGACGATCCAAACGACAAGAAAGAGGAAACAAATGAGGACTGTGACAGTTGGGCTCGTTGGATAACCACCCCAATATCCTCTAATAATTCAAAAAATTTAGCATCCACGCCAAGCTAATTAATGGATGGGTGGCCCAGGCCCTCATCTCATGCCCCCAACTTTCTTTTTGGTACAAAAATAAAACTAATGTCTTTTTAAAATTAATATTTTCACAAGTAAATAATATTTATCGCGTGGGGCTTATTAAATATTCATGTAAAAAAAATTTGTGAAAATATCAGTTCTTTATATTTTACATATACTATTATATATAATTTTAGAAAAATTAAAATTAAAATCGATGTAACAATGAATAAAACCGGTATTTTATATATATATATATATATATATATATATATCATACATAATTGATTTCTCAGTATTCCACTTCTGTATGCCATTAACCAAACAATTATTAGTGTTAGTATGGGCCAGTATAAGAAATATCTTGGTTTTTCTTTCTTTCTCTAAGTTCCAAACTTATCATCATTTTGCAACATTATTGATGTAACATTAAAAATAGATGTTGAAGACAAATAAAATAACAATAAGTCTAGGGGACATTGTTTTAGTGATATTCTATTGACTTTTTTTTTATTTTTTGTAATATCTTTTAAAAAATGTATAGTATTTATTCTAACTGAAATTTTTATAAAAAATAGTGTTTTAGGTGTAATTTGGATAAAACAGAAAATCTATTATATATACTAAATCACAGTACATGACATAATAATTTGACATCTGTCATTCTACAAATTGAACACATTTCAATCTAATTTAATGTTCCTTATGACAAAAATAACCTTAACAAACCCCCGCGTATAACACGATCCCCTAATTCAATCATCTGTAATCATACATGTAGAAATCGAAAAATTCATTCCGTGTTTCGGCAGCCCCAAATTCGGCAGAAACTAAGAACCACGGCTTTTACTGGTTGAGATCGTGATCTAGGCCTTTGTTTGTTTTGCTGATTTCGTCGACTCACCAAAACCACTGATCTAGGCCTTTGTTTGTTTTACTGTTTACACGTACTGCGCTTCACCGGCGGTGGTAGGTTTGTGTGTGTTGCGTACATATATCTTATAATGATGGTTTGTGTGTTGTGTCTATAGTAATGTGTTAGCGACTGCAATTTCTTAATATATTGTAGAGACTGCAGGTATATTGTAGCTAAGAACTTTAGCGTACATATTTTGTTTGCTGTGACTGTTACCATGATACAGATTTGTATCATTACCAGGAACAAATAGAGGAAAAAAATGGCGAATAGAGATCCAGAGAGCAGGGGAGGAACGAAGAACAGAGGCAACAGCAGCTACCCACCAGCTTATTACTCTTCTGGGTATCATGTAGAATCTACAGAGACTCAACAATGGAGTTCATGGTTAGTGCCTTTGATAGTGGTGGCTAATGTTGCTATGTTCTTTGTAATCATGTATGTTAATGATTGCCCAAAGAACAATTCTGGGTCTAGAGGGAATTGCGTGGCAAAATTTCTGGGAAGATTGTCATATCAACCTCTCAAGGAGAACCCCATTTTTGGTTCCTCTTCTTCTGTGTAAGATTTCTGTAGATCCTTATCAATGATTGTGTTATTTGTTCTTGTGTTTGAACTGGGTTGAGTTTTATTTGATTTCACATTGTTTGGGCTTGTGGGTTTATCAAATTTTGTGACTTGCTTCATCTAAATGTTAGAAATTTTAGGTGAATTTTTTTTTTTGTTAACACATGTCTATGTCTCCATTTCTGTTTTCCAATTTCGGTTGGATTTGAAATATATTGTTTGTGTTTAGTTTTTTTAAATTATTTTGGGATATATTCAGTATGTTTGGTATTGGGATTCCAAGATTCTCTACCCCCTTTGACTGTATAGGCTCACATTTCTTCTGCAGTACTATAGTATAACTGTACATATTTTGATTAAGGTGTATTTTTATTTTTCAATTTGAGCATTTTATGCTGTAACAAAATTTAAATGCACTTGATTGTATTAGTGGAATAAACTTGAGATTTATATTTAGATTTTGTGCACAGTTGCTCAAAAATAGGACAGTCCTTGATCTTGGTTGTTTCGGGCTTAGGCTGTGCTAGTAAGTATAAAAATCAGAAAACTACAATTACATTACTTAAGAATGAACAAACTCGGATAAAGGAAAAAAGATGTACCCCAATGTCCCATAGGTCAAACCCAAAACAACAAGAATCGTCCATGGCAAAATCGTTTGAATCAAATGAAGACTTGAGATTGTAGTAACGTGTTCGCAGAACATCTAGGTGTTTCCTCAATTGGTTGTTGTTAAAGCTAAGGTTCTATTGAAGAAACTAATTTCAGGTTAAGGGCAGTTATTATTTGTTTTTTCCCCTTTCATATGCTTCCTGTTTTTGAATAAAGCTTGATTTTATGTTTCTAGGTGCTCATTCATGTTACTATTAATGTCCTGTTTCCGAAATGTCCTTTTGATGTCCTCTGCCTTCTTCAATTTTTGGGGATGGCTAATTGTGAGAATTCAACAACCCACCACCCCTGAACCCCCAAAAGAAAATTAGTTGTGGAGGTAGGTTTGGCTCTTTGCCACTGGTGTAAAGCGCCAAAAACACTTGGTTACTGCCTTTCCATTATATGCTATTTTTTGACAAAGTAGATAATTGTTATTTGTGAGGAGCTAAAGTACAACGAGAGTTCTGCAATAGGTACTGCAAATTCAAGGAGCTGATTCAGTGAGGCCCAAAGTTGAACTTCAGTAAGTGCCAGTTCATTTTGTTGAACAAAATTTTAGATCACTAGAGAATTTCTATGTAACATCCATTATAATGTTCCACTCAATAGTAAAATGGAGACCATTGCCTTCCTCTGCTGGAGAAAATGAAAAGAAAATCGCGGTTAGAAAAGCTAAGGTTAATGATTACCACATCTATCATAATTGTATTCCCTACTTCTCTCCTCCCTGGGAAGAAAAGTTTAACAAATGGGAAATTAGATAATTTTTTTATTATGCTTTTATTTTCTGAGGCAGGTGTATAAAATTAAGAGGCATATGTCATGCCATTTGAAATAGTTAACTTTTATAGGTTTTGGTTCTCGAAGTTGGATTCTTATAAAAATAAAAGAACTAATGATAGTTCAAATGTTCAGTTGTAATATACCAGAGGCTCAAACTTTATTGGCCAACCCAATGTTTTCTAACAAAAAATACACAATGCAACATAATGAACTGCAGAAGTTTCATAGAAAAGGATGGCCTTTATAAGATTTAAAAGTTACAAGGCACATGCTCAATTTTTTTTTGGTATGTATGGTATTTCTGGATCTTATATTTCATCACATATGTGATTCCAAGTTTTCTTATCAAAAACATTATTTCATTTATTCCCCAACTGAATCTGCTCGACAAATATCTTATCAAGGGACGCTGTCCACCTTGTCCTCAACCGTTCTTGCTTGGGTTGATATTCATTGGCTTCAATTTCCATCTGCAAATCTGTTTACCATGAGTGCATTGTGGATTTATAAATTAATACCATTCAGCATAACATTAATCTCTAAACTAACAACAAATTTCAAACTTCGAGACATCATAGATATGACAAGCCAAACACCTACTCATCCTTCCCCCACCAATAAGAATGGAAAAATAATAATATGATTGACATCTGTCCTTCTACAAATTCAACGCCTGTCCATTCTATTTAATGCTCATAATTTCCCTTGACAAAAATACCCTTAGTAACCCTATCTTTGCCCAAATATCCCACTGACGGCTTCTCATCATCTAAATCCTTATTATTAGCCTGTGATTCCATGCTTTCCTTTCTTCGTACTTCCAGTCTTCCCTAGCCATTGCTTGAATTTAAGCAATTTTTTCTTCCAATCCAGATTTATCAACATATACAATTCCTATTTTTCTTCCAATCCAGATTTATCAACATATACAATTTCTATTTAAACAAGCTTCTGCAAAAAGTAGCGAATTATTACCACAACGAGCAAAAAGTAGCGATTTGTGTGGAAATTCTTCAACAAAAAGACAAAACATAAAGAGCTGTCAATTGAAGAGATGTTAACCCGCTCGGAAGAATAATTTTGCACAAATTTTGGTATTTTCACTGCTTCAGTTTTTTCATCAAATATAATATGTTTGTGTTTAATTTATGTTTGTCTATATGCAAGGATTGTGATTGCAAATACTATTATCTTTCAGATTAGTTACTTTCTTTAGGATACAGAAGCTTCTGTCATTTATCTGAAAACAAAAAATGTATACTATACATTAATAAAATTCTTCCATTGATAAAATGACAGATATATGATCTTCTGTTTAGATGCAAGTAGTTCAATGCCTGTAAATTGAAATGGACGGGTTATGTTTTGTGCAACTACTGCCCTCCCTGTGAAGTTAAATTATAATTCTGCTTATTATGTTTGAAAAGTGAAAACCTATAAACATAACCAGACACTATTGAACTGCATTAGTTTTATATGGAACTATATATTGTATTATTTTTGTCAGAGTTTTCTTTTATTAAATTTGATTTTCACAATAGCAGTGGTTTTGTTTTAGGGAGGGAGAAAAGTTGGATGCTGGGACAGAAACTAATGCTAACCTTGATCATCAGTTGTACTATCATTTTTTGGGTACAGCACAGTCTGAGGATATTTTATGTTGGAGAGATGCTGACAACCCGAAGCATACATTTATAGCTTCAGTAACAGAAGATGGAAAGGTAACAACCTTCCAACCTCCAATATTTGTAATCTACTTGTATGTTTATTGTCAGTTTTCTTTCCCTACTTGGAGCTAACCTTAAATCATCTCTTGTGTTGTTCATCAATATCACAAGTCATTACATACTCTTGTCACCTGATGTTGATCACTTTACTGAAAACAGTTTACTGCCTATAGCCATGTTTTATATGATGACAAAGCTTCCATTGGCTCAAATCTTAAAACCGTACTTGAGAGCCTAAGCTTTTCACTGCTGACATCTTTATTTAATGGGATGACTTGCATAATCTAGCTGCTTGTATTTGTCTTATAAGTTTCATTCTCACTTTATAAAGTGGTGAGAACTGAAGTATCTACAAACGAGAAGGAAAACCTGTTATTTTTAGTATTTTGTTGAAGTATTTAACAGACCAAACTAATGGTCACTCAAGTTACTTGCAGCATAGCTAACGGTCTAATGAGTTGAGCACCCCAGTGATGAGATTAATTGGTTTCTTGGCCCCACCATAGAAGTTTGAATAGAAAACTAAAAGAAGCATTTGAATCTTACATGGTATTTGGCTTTGTGACCTCATGTCAATTTTATGGTATACTAAAATTGTCAATCATACTAAGTCTATATATTTTCCAATGGGGATTGTATAGAAGATAATAAACTTATGATGTTATGTGTTCATATTTTCATCAACTCAAATACTATTATCTTTCAGATTAGTTACTTTCTTTAGGATACAGAAGCTTCTGTCATTTATCTGAAGACATAAAACGTATACTATACATTAATAAAATTCTTCCATTGATAAAATGACAGATATATGATCTTCTGTTTAGATGCAAGTAGTTCAATGCCTGTAAGTATATAACTAAATCACAGTACATGACACAATAAATTGACCTATGTCCTTCTATAAATTCAACACATGTCCATTCTATTTAATGCTCCTAATTACCCTTGACAAAAAATACCCTTACCAACCCTATCTTTGCCCAAATATCCCACTGACGGCTTCTCATCATCTAAACCCTTATTATTAGCCTGTGATTGTAAATATTGGGGAAATTAACAATAAGCCATGCATGAATTTGTTGACCTAATTTTTATTTATATGAAATTAGTTGTAGAGGTGAAGAGGCAAGTTGTAATAGCAGATTGAATATAATAGACTACTACAACAGGACGACACTTAGATACCTTGCATTTTCTCAGTTCTCTACCACAGTAGAAAGTGGTAATCACTTGGATACCTTGCACTGTTGGAGTCTCCCTCGAAAATATTGTTTCTTATTTTCTGAGGTTTTGAATATCAGCACAATTATATTACTAAAATCATTTATCATTTTTACTCTATTTCATTACCTTTTGCAATAAATCATGTGGATTCATGAAGACTTTGCTTGCAAAAATTATCTTGATCCTTAAATATTCAAAAATATGTATTAATCTTAAAATGTAATTGCTTCCTATTCCATACGAGAATTCTATGATTTTGTGAATTAGTTGTGGTGTTTGTGCGATTTGTTCAATTTTTGTTAAACTAATTATGATTTTGAGTCTAAATGAATTCGGAATCTTCACACCTATGTTTTAATATTTCAGATAATATCCATTAGTATTTAATTTTTAATATTAGATTTAATTTTTTAAAATATTTTGTGCAATAATTACATCTTTGTATCCTATATTCCTGCAGGTAGTTTACAAGATTGAAGAGCCTATTTTGAATAAAAAAAATCCAAAAATCAACCATAAGCCATACATGTCAGAAAAAAAAGGAAAAACATGAAATATGATTGAGGCACCGAGTAATTCATGTTCCTTAGTAACTAATTCATAAATGCTTGAAGTTGCATTGAAGCCTATTATTTGTTTTTCTTTTGACTCTCTTTTATATCTTATAATCATAATTTCTAATTATAAGATGCATTTGTTGTCTTTTTATACTGACGTAGTTTTTTTTTCCCCTCTTCTGTTCTAACAGAGAATTACTGAACAAGCTGGTGTTGTTCTAACACTTGACCTAAAACCAATAGACGTAAGCTAGATCACAAAAAAGTGCAATTTTACTATCATGGTTGTCTAATTTAATAATAAGTAATCCCTTTCTTCTTTGCATTCACAGGGTGACTGGAATGGAGCAGGATGCCACACTAATTACAGGTACTTACTTTTTTTTATTGATAATTGGTGATAGCATACCAACATTGTGAAAGGTATTATGCAGAATTTATGCTCAATCTTAACTTATTTATCTTTTGAATCACAGTACTAAGAGTATGAGAGAGGAGGGAGGCTTTGAAGTAATTAAGAAGACAATTTTGAATCTTTCACTCCGCCACAAAGAGCACATCAGTGCATATGGAGAAGGAAATGAAATAATATTGACAGGAAAGCATGAAACTGCCAGTATCAACACCTTTTCTTGGGTACACGCGATAGACTCGACACCAAATTAACCACATTTAAAAAAAGAAAAAGAAAAAAAATGAGATTTGACACCTAATTTATACGAAACTGCCAACAATAGAAACATGATATATTCTTTCCAGTTTTCTCTTTAGATAACTTGGTGTCAACTTGCAGGGAGTTGCTAATCGTGGGTGCTCAGTCCGTGTGGGATGTGACACCGAGAAGGAAGGTAAAGGTACCTTACTGCTAATACTATTTTCATGTAGACTGTTTGTGACAAGTGAAACTAAAAATAATTTTACCAGCTTTGTTGAAAATAACTTATAAAAAACAAGAAATTCTCTTAATTTTTCCTTTGTCATGTGATTGGGAACTACTAGGTGGACAAAATTGTTACTCCATAATACTCCTTAATTCCAAAAATTTCATACGCCAACTTCTTCAATATATCAAAAGGATTTTCAACAAATAATGGCAACTACTTGTAAGTTGTAACTATATTTTTCATTTTCTATTTTTTCATATATACTTGGTCACTTGTGAGTACGAGATTGATATGGTGCACAATGGCAACTTTGAATTTTCCAAAAGTTGTAGATATTCAGACTACGTGGTATTTTGAAAAGGTAATATAAGTTGATTGTGCTTGGTGGTTATGTTTCGTTCAATTGATTTGTAAAATTGTTTGGATAAATTGATGCATTATTGGTGAATTATTGTATCTCACAAATTTTGAATAATGTTTTGCAGCAAAATGTTAAACTGTCCACTCAAGTCACAGACACATAAACCCAGATTATACTGTTCAACAGACAATATGAAAAATGTCTGAAACAAGTATGTACCTTCTATTTAACTTTGAATTTTACTTTTCAATCATTCCATGTATGATGTATCATATTCTTCTAAAGATCATTATTCAGGTCCTTAATCTGCCCATATTTGAATTAAAATATCAAAGAATACATTATATGTAATGATGCCAAGAAGTGATGACAAGAATACATTTAATTGAATTTATTCTGATGCAGGGTGATATTGTCATCTGAAGTTGAATCAAATAAAAAAGTGTAGCAAGCTATAAAAAGTTTCATATTTGATTTCACAAAAATCTTTAAAAAAGAATAATGTTGGGATTTTTTGGATTTTTTTTTAAAATGTCAAACTAATCTTATATGTTTCTTCTGTTAGTTGCTTTATTTGATTCAAGTAAACAAAACCACTATTTTGAGTTGTTGCTTTGAGTTTTCTATGTAATGGCAATGTAGCATTTAATTTTTATCTATTCTATGTTGAAAAATGGGTGAAATGGAATTGAAGGGAGTTGTTGTGGCTCCTGAGTAGTTCTTGAAAAGCCAGAAAAAAGAAGGAATAGTGGGCCCTTGCAAAAAAGAAAGAATTTGAAGCTACAAAGACGAAGAATGCAAAAAATAGGAAGCTATTCTTCAACCGAGCTAAGTTATATGCACAAGAATATGAGGAGCAGGTATGTGTGATTATATTGGTATTGTTCAGAATGTTGTGTATGAGTCTCTGATTATTTCAATGAGTTGTGTGTTGCCTTTTCCAGCAAAAGTAGTTGATACGCCTGGAGTAGTTGATACGCCTGAAGCGCGAGGCAACTTTGAAGGGTGGCTTTTATGTTAACCCATAAACTAAGCTGTTGTTTATCAATAGAATTTTGTGGGTAAGAAAATATGTTAGCTGAGGTCACTTCCTGTTCTAGAACTTATGGAGATTGGAACATTGACTAAAGATAAAGCAAGATTTCTCTTCATGGGGCACTTCAGCTTGCAAGGTTTCTATCAATCGATAAACCAATTTGGTTGCTTGAGGTTGCCTCCTCGGTTCCCAAGAATAATTGCTTTGGTGGACTTGCTTGATCGAGGCAATTACAGAAAGCTTAATACTACTTTAGTTATTTGTTTATTTTAAAATTTTGGATAGAAGACTCAATTCATTGCAGTAAGGATTTTAGTGTATCAAGGAGTATAAAAGCCAAGTTCTTTATATCTTCTTTTGAATACTGTACAATTAAGTCGGTATATTATTTTAATCCCAGTTCTATGAAAAATCAACTTTCAATATTTTTTTGCCTTCTTTGTCAGCTATAAAGAGATTTAAAAGGTTACAATTAATTTTATAGTTGTAGCTTGTAAGTTGGTTAATATGCTTAGCTTCTTTAATGTAATATATTATGTTGTTTCTTCCTCTACTCTCTGTCTCTTCTCCATAACTATTTTTGAACAACTAACATATAGTACATATAAATGTGGAAATATGATAATCGATCCTGTGTGGCCATTAAAATCAATTCGGGACTAAAGATTTGGGCTTGATATGTTTTTTCTTTTCTTTGTCCCCTTACTTTTTTTTTTTGTAATATTTTGTTGTCTGTCTACACAAATTTAGGTTTGTAGGGTTTTTTCTTTCTTGCTTTGTATCTTTAGATTTTAGACTTTCGAATAAGTTCAAAATTCTTAATTCATGCAGTAAATGTACTTGCAAAAAAACAAAGAAATTACTCAAAGGCCTGAAACAATTGTTACAAAAAATACCTTGGAACAAAGCAAAAGATGTAATGCACAAACACATAAACTCTCAACACTATTCCCTACAATGTATATTCATTTGTTTTTTTTGTTTAAAATTTGATATCGCACAACAATTTACCATCTTCTTATTATATTTTAATTTATTAATTGTATGTACACATTTATTATTAAAAAATTAAATAATCCCGCCGCAACGCGCGGGTTTGTATCTAGTGTATACCTAAAACACTGTTTTCTATAAAAATTCTAATTAGAATAAATATCATATATTTTTTGAGAGATAATACGGAAAAAAAAAAACCAAAAAAAAAAGATCACTAGAAAAATGTCCCTAGAAGGACTCATAAAATAATAGCAGAAGACATAAATGGTGATTCAGATACCCTTCTACATGCGGCATGCATGCTGACTGTGACAACTCGCTTTCAGTGAGTAGAGTCGCTTTCTCGCTCCAACTTTTCGATTGCCAGTTCCGGAACAGAAAAATCAAAGCATGAATATATGAAAGTTTCGTCTGATTCTATGATTATATCGTCGATAAATAGGTTTAAACCCCACCCGGATGATGTTCCTAGGGTTTCATTTTCAGGTAACTCCAACAATGGTAGGAATTATCAGGTGGTCGAGTTTTCAGGTTCGGTTGTGTCTAGTGTTCTCTCTCCTCCACCGACCAGCTTGCCTTTGGTGACTTTTTCACTCATACCGAAGCTCAGCAGCAATATACCGAGGCTACTACTGTGATCGATGCCGGAGCAACAGACAATCTCCGACGAATTCTACGTCTTCCATAAATACTTGTCAATCGTCATTATACGCCAGTGATGTTATATTGTTAATACAGTAGCTTAGGTTAGATTTGGGTTGGGGTGTAAATAGATGGTAATATGCTTGGTTGATGTTGAAATTTACTTCCTTTTTTATATTTATATTTTCTCCCCAAGTTTATTTGGTTTCAAAAAGAATTTTTTTTGGGCGATAGGAAATTAGGGACATATAACATTAAGTGAAAATATGTGAATTGGACCGTGTTGCGCAAAAATTATAATTTCGAGACTAATAATGTTATGCCAAGTATAATTTTTAAATACAAACATATATAATGATCTATAGTGACCCAACTGCTATTAAGCCTTATTTTGAGCTTGCCCTCCAAAACATACTCCATCTGGGATCAGTGGGCTTTCATCAAGATGGAGTCTTGTATACCAAACTGACCTGAACTTAATCCTTAACCCATCATTTCTTTCCAAGGTTACTCGGACTAGGCCGACCAATATAATTAGAGTCGGTCTGTTCTCCATAGTCCATAACGTCTGATTTGGTGGACGAATTTGTTATTGTAAAAAGCTCTGAATGAATTGATGAAAGGAATAGTTTGCCATTGATATTAAATATCACAGCACATTATACCGACAGACATGTAAATATGTAATGTAACTTCCGAACCCAGCATATGATAATAACTATTGCCTAATACAAGTAATACCGTAAAACGAAATACTAGACAAATACAAAATGATATCAAAGGTAAAAATATATACGATAAAATAGAATAAATTAAAATGAGACATTTCACTTTGTACAAATGTTGTAATCATAATTCAACTTTTGTTATTAAAGTCTACTGTGTTTAGGACTAAAATTTATAAATGTTTGGATTATGTTTTTTATTACTCGGAACAGAGTTTATTAACTCAATTCGTTAGATGTTTAAACTTTAGCTAAACTTGGGCAAATAAATTTAGTGTTTTAATTTATTTTTTTCCCAGTTCCATTCTAAGCAAAACATTACTTCACCAGTTATTTACTTGACATATTTTACTATTAGTAATAGTACGTATCAGAAAAAGGAAATTGCAATAATTATCTTGAAGATTTATGCTATAAGAAAAAAGTTTGTGGAATTTGGGTTTCCTGTATATTTTTTGGTCCCACTTTCCCCTCTCGCTTCATTTTCTTTTATCTCAAAAGAGGTGTTTCGTTTTTGTCCATTACCTGTTTGATATTTGGCCTCTATGATTCTTATGCCAAAAAGACTACTGTCATGAACCATTGCAGCACTCACATTTTCCTTCCTTGACAATGCAAGAGGGTCCAAAGGCTTAAAGATCATTAGTGGCCCAGGTACGGGCCTCTTCAACTAAATCCCTTAGCTTCAAAATCATGAATTATACCATACCAACCCAGTTTGTTGGGCAGATGGGAAAATTGAATACAGGCGGTGGTGTTGTCATTAATGATCATGCTTCACTTCCATGTTCTACTTCAACTTCAACAAACTCCATTATTTCTTTGTTAAAAGTGTATCTATGCATATCTTACAGTTGATATCTCTTCAAGTGTTTTACTTTCATCTGTATCATTTAATTCTGTTGAAACTTGGAGGCACGAGGACATTGTTGGGATACTCCTCGAATCCTAAAAAGAATTGCTAATATGGAAAGGAAAAAAATCCTATTTTTAATAGGAGTATTATTTTAGAAAGAAATCAATTTGTAGTAGAAATTTTATTTTAGAAGTGTCCTATTTTGAATAGGAAGATGAGGTATGTAGGTACTCTATAAATAGAGTATAATTTTGAGTTGTTGAAGTGTAGCACAATCAAAGTCATGTAGCATTCTAAGAGTTGAGAGAGGGTGAGTGGATTTTGTGTTTGTGCGAGGAAGAGAGTTTTTGCAGTTTTTATATTCCGTGCAAAAAAGTTGTATTGTGAGTGGGAGGGTTTTGCAGCTTTTAGTCCATGCAAAAAGTTGTGTCGCAGTATTATGGAACCTCAAGTTTTAGGGCGTAAAACTTGAGAGGATTATTGTAAACCCATTATTTTGATATAGTGGAGATTCAGAGTTTGGCCTCTGATTTTTTCCTTTTAAGGTTTGTGTGTGGTTTACTTCGACTTAATTCCCAAACATGCCTATTTTGGCTGCTCTTATATTCTTAACTGGGCAGTTACATAACTGTGTTTCATTTTATTTATACCGATCAGGGAACCTGTTTTTATTTCCTAGCTGTACGAAATATCATCCGTGACTGAAACTATTGTTTCTATTTTTTGGCAGTTTTAGTGACTCGTATACATAGAACTAGTCATAAAATAGTGATTTTTGGAGCTTTGACATTAATGGCACTAATTTTCAAAAAATTCCCTGAAGGGGTAATATTTTGCAAAAAACTGCCCACATTTATGAGGGGGTATGGTTATGGAAACACATTAAAAAAATAATTCTAGAGGTCATTGAAGTTGTAAAATTGAATATGAATGGTTTAATTGTGTTACAATTGATAATAAAGATCTGCTACTCACCCTGGTTTACAAATTAGTGTCTGAGTTGTGTAAATTACAGTGATTAAAAATTTAAAGTTCTGTGATGCCGAAGATGGAAATTATGCACTTGAAAGTGTGCAGGTTAATATTGAATGGCAGCATGACATGCCTTTGTTGATTATATTTTCCTTTTCCTTTATAAAATACTGCTAATAAAATGGTAATCACCTCATTGGAATATGTAACAACTTACCAAATTAGAAGTAATGTTACTCTCAGCAAAAGGCGAGAATGACTCCCATGATTATGTGTAGATTAATACTCATTTTTGGCAGGTAGGTTTGATCCTGCAGGCATTTCTCATATGCCAGTGAGAGTATAAATTTTAGTGAGATAAAATACGCAGTATTGACTGGCGACTGGTCAGCCTCTCATGTCCACTATATTCTATTGTTTCCTTCAACCAAATCCTTCTTTCATCTTAATGTGTAATGCCTTTAAATCTGTACTGCTACGATTGGTGACTAAGGATTGTAACACCATTGGACTTCTGATCATATATCCTTTAAAGATGGCCCATGCAGCACTGCTCTTGTACCCTGACGGCCAGAGTTTCTCTCATATGTGCTGGCAATGCCTTGATTGATGTTGCCGGTATATCTTATTGTAATCCTCTGAACTATATTCATACTTAGTTTTACTTGGGTGCAGAGTAAAGATTGTGACTAGAGATCCAGCAGTGCAAGTCCACATGTACGAACCTGCTGTAGCGGAAACTTGAGTTAGTTTATTAGCCAATCTGGACAATCAACCATATGCTGTTCCTAGATGTTTCCGAGAGGTGAAAAGATTAAATTATCATTCACTGACTCCACTCAGTAAAACTCTCTAGTCATAGAACATTGGTTTTGATATAGGAACAGTACCCTGTACACAGAGTTCATACCTTTCATGAAATTGATCACATTGTTTGGTGGTTGTCAGTTTGACTCCTTAGTAGTACAATTAAGTGAGAGGGTCCGCAACAATGATCATTGTAGGAAAAATAGAAGTTGCTACACAGACACTATTGAATGAATAACTGGAAGGGGCATAAAGGTTAGGTAGTTGTCTTTAATGAGGATAATGTCAAATATGGTGGTGTCAGTTGTGAGTCAAAATTGAGGCTTCCTTTAAGAACCTTACATCAAAAATGGTAATTTTCAAATTACAGTGAAGACGCCAAATTGTTGGTTGGCCAACTATAAATCATTTCATTTATTGGCGGGAACCTCCTCCCTTGCACAAGCACTCCATGACCCAAATACCTTTCATTCTGCATTTCCATCTTTCTCTGAAACTTAATTCACAATGGGAGAAGTGGAACTTCCCTCAAAGCCAAATTCGGACCAGAACACTGTTTCAAAAATGAACCTGTCCGATTCAAACTTAAGCGGGAAAGAGACTGTTTCATTCTTTGGCCTATTTACTGCAGCTGATACAACTGACTACTTTTTGATGTTCTTTGGAAGTGTTGGAGCCTGCATCCATGGTGCTGCACTTCCTGTTTTCTTCATTTTGTTTGGCCGTTTAATCGACTCTTTGGGACATATGTCTTTAGATCCTCATAGATCGTCTTTGCAGGTTTCCAAGGTTTGTGTCCTCTCTCTCTCTCTGGACCTGTTGGTTTTTATCCTGATTCTCGTGAGTTGAGGATACACAATTTATCTTCAGCCTGAGTTGATCAGAATAATGTTGCTTGTTACTACCTCTTTCTCAATTTTCATGTCTAGTGTTCTTATTTGTCCTAAACTTAGATGTCTATTAGACCTTTCATGATGAAGGTGTAGCACTTGTATCGGACTACAACAGTGAGTTGCCATGAAGAATTTCCTCCAGTATTCATATAGTAATCCTGCTGATCTTGTCAACATGAGATGTGGATTAGGACCCCTGATTGTTGGATTCCAATTGGTAGACTGAGGCTACTGAGCCTGAAAAATACAATTAGTTAGATTAATTAAAAGTTGTAAATATTATGTTTATGCATTCAATTCTTAAAGCATTCTCTGAAGAATCAGAATCGTATAGCCAAGATAAACAGAAATTTTTGGTGCCTGTGATGTTAGTGGAAAGTATCCATTTCATGTTGCGGATGCACTAACAGGGTAGTTTTTAGTGATACCAGGAGGATAAAGGCTGTAATCATCTAACAAATTAGTGACCTGCCAGACCTAGTAGGACAATTTAATGTACATCACCTTGTCTCAGCCTGTATATTCATCTGGTTAAACAACTGTGCCTAATTTCTAAAGCCTATTTGAGGAGATAGGCACTCACAGCTACATTTTCTTTTATGCAGCATGCTCTCTACCTAGTTTATCTTGGACTAGTTGTTCTGATATCAGCGTGGATTGGTAAGTTGCTATTTTTATTAACATAGTTTGGCTGTCATATGTGAATAAATCTCTTTCCTGCCAACTGATATGCTGTTCTCTCCTAGTAGTACAGTATATCATCCTGTTTGTGTTGTGGTTTCCAGGTGTTGCGTGTTGGACACAAACTGGGGAAAGGCAGACAGCTTGTTTGCGATTCAAGTATCTCCAATCAGTGTTGAGGAAGGATATAAATTTTTTTGATACCGAAGCGAGGGATAAAAATATAATTTTTCACATCTCAAGTGATGCAATACTGGTGCAAGATGCAATAGGTGACAAGGTACATGAGCAAACTATTTGAAGACAGAGCTTAAAATCTTGTTTCCTCTACCTTACTTTATCTTTTGCTCCAGTGGTAATTATGTAGTACACAATTGGTTAGCCCTTCTCTTACCCATGAACTATCCAACCTGGATGAATGCAAGAACCAATGCTAGGTCTGTGGTACAACTATGAGACAATTTACCAGCTGGGCTAGTTGATACATTTGGGCATGTTTATTATGATTACTTACTGTTATATGACTGCTGTCCTTATATGGCACTTCCTCTTTGTATTTTTCACAGATAGGCCACAGTTTACGTTATCTTTCCCAATTTTTTGTGGGATTTCTAGTAGGATTTGCATCGGTGTGGAAGCTCACGCTTCTCACATTGGCCGTTGTTCCATTGATAGCTGTTGCAGGAGGAGGTTATACAGTTATTATGTCTACATTGTCAGAAAAAAGTGAGGCTGCTTATGCTGAAGCTGGGAAAATTGCAGAAGAGGTAAGAACATGCGTCTCTCCTCATCTTAAAATATTGATACCTGTTGTTAATCTTAAAATATTGATACCTGTTGTTACTAACGAAATTTTTTAAGATTGCTAAAGTGTATCCTAATAAATTTGGATTTTGGAGCGAGATCCAATGCTCTTTGCAATCCCTCATTGTTGCAGTATGTACAAAACTATTAGAACTCAATATCATCCTTAGTGACACCACCCTGTCAGTCTATTAATCGGGAAAGGACGTATGATTCAAGAATGGATTAACAGTCCGACACTGATATCTAGTACCACAGATTGATAAAGATGTGGGTGTCAAACAGGGCAGCAACCTAAAATCTTGTAGGAGAGCTGCTCTACTGCATATCTTAGAATATAGTGTGTGTCTGTGATAATTAATTTCCTTATGGATGATGTCTCATGAGTGGCTGAGAACCACATATTCCTATAGAGATTCAGAGGAGGTAAGAATGAAGTAACAACTAACAAGATGAAGCGCTGTTGAAATAAGGAGCAGTTATTGCATTCTCAGCTAGATATTCCTCTTACTCGCACTATTAGGTTTTCTCTTCTATCTTCTTCTTTCTTCTTGCACTTTCACTACATTTTATTATCTACGTTTCTCATTGCCTTCATGAGCGTCATGTTTTAGTCTGCTTAGTATTATCTGCCCGGGGGTGATTCCATTCACTTATGAAAGTTTTCAGAAAGTGACTTTCGGCTATTGTGCTGCTTTGGTGTATTGTGAAGATTGGAACGAGGAGATTTCTTGCTTTGTACCAAGTCCTAGTTTGTATGGGAGTTAACCATAGACTATGCTGTAATTTAGTGAAGCCGTAGTGTATGCACTGGCAATAATGCATCCATGTATGTAAGGGGAGAGGTAAGGAAGAATGATCGTCTTATTAGTACTTCTGTTGTGTCAACGTTTGACTATCAAGACACCCTAAATTTTCATTATCAATCTTGTCAGTTTGTTTTATTCATGAAGAATAACTTGTTTGCTTCTTCTGTTTTGATCAGATTATTTCACAAGTTCGTACTGTGTACTCATTTGTGGGTGAGGACCAAGCAATTGAGGCATACTCTAGATCACTTAAAAATGCCCTCAATCTGGGGAAGAAGAGTGGGATGGCTAAAGGCATTGGTGTGGGCTTTACATATGGCCTTTTGTTCTGTTCTTGGGCATTACTTCTCTGGTATGCCAGCATACTTGTCAGGCATCGAGACACAAATGGTGGGAAAGCATTCACAACAGTTATTAATGTCATCTTCAGTGGATTGTAAGTCCCCTATCAATGATAACAAGTATGTTCATTTAGGTAACTTGTTACTAATCTGTTACCTGAAAAAATTCAGAAATTATGTTTCTGTAGTGCTCTTGGTCAGGCTGCTCCAAACCTCGCTGCTATTGCTAAAGGTCGGGCCGCATCTACGAATATCATAAGCATGATTGAAGAAGATTCCAATTCTACCAAAAGATCAAATGAAGGGATAGTGCTGCCAAAATTGGATGGACAAATTGAATTTTGTGAGGTCTGTTTCTCTTATCCATCTCGGCCAGGAATGGTGTTTGAGGATCTGTGCTTTTCAGTAGATGCTGGGAAAACGTTTGCTGTTGTTGGTCCTAGTGGTTCAGGAAAAAGTACGATCATTTCCATGGTTCAACGATTCTATGATCCTTATTCAGGTATAAAAAACTACTCTGGGAGAGTCATTTTCCTTTTCCTGCTATATGCTTTTACTTGAAGAGGAACTAGTTGACTTTTGATATCTAATGATAAAATTTCTAACAATAAATTTATGGTTTATGAATGGGATAGGCAAAATATTGTTAGATGGACATGATTTGAAGAATATCCAGTTGAAATGGTTGAGGGAACAGATGGGGTTGGTTAGTCAAGAACCAGCATTGTTTGCCACAACTATAGCTCTGAATATCCTATATGGTAAAGAATGTGCCAATATGGATCAGATAATTGAAGCTGCCAAATCTGCAAATGCCCATTCATTTATTCAGGGATTACCCGATGGTTATCAAACTCAGGCAGGTTACTTGCTAAGCTCCCATTCTCAAGTAGGAAATAAAATGGCAAAACTAATGATTTGGTCATTGAAGTTGACACGTTTTACTGAATACCTGATTGAATT
The DNA here is from genome assembly GCA_020205615.1 of Panax quinquefolius. Taxonomy (NCBI): domain Eukaryota; kingdom Viridiplantae; phylum Streptophyta; class Magnoliopsida; order Apiales; family Araliaceae; genus Panax; species Panax quinquefolius. Next base: position 3,161,220 of record CM035171.1, read on the forward strand.
TTTAATTTGTCAAATTAACTAACTTAACTAATTAAAATTTTCAAATTGGGTCACTCCGAAAAAAAAAATAGACAGACGTTAACTTTTTATTTACGTGACGCTTAAAAAAAATACAAAAATTAAAAATATTACATGTGGCAAAAAAATAAATAAAAAACTTTGCATCATCAAAATAATAATATATAATCAATTAAAATTTTAATTAATTAAATCTATCAGATTACCTATGGAAGAACATATCTAAAAAAATCTTCATCTTTCCTAAAAATAAAAAGAATCAGAACCTAAAACTTCCCAGTATAACTTTATACATATGTAATCATAGTACTAACAATAGATTCAGACAAGTTGCCAAAAGGAATCCAAAACTTCTAATTAATAAAAACCAAAAAAAAAGTTTACAGAATATACTAAACAGATGGAAGAATAAATTAAAACAGAGAACGCCATGGGGGAGGACTGGTGATGCAGTAGGAAACATTGGGAAGCTGATCTTTGGGTGGGTGCGGCGCCGCCTCTTCCGCTTTTGCTGGACCTGCTGCACCTCCTGCCATCACTTTCGCTCTATACCAAGAAATACCCCTAATTTTACTGAACCAAAATCCAAATCTGCAGAAAACTGTCGCCTAAATCCCCCTCTTCACCACTGTCGCCGCCTCCTCGCCATCCACATCCTTCCACCCTCCTCGAAGAACAGATCTAAAAAACGTGTTGTGTAATTGTACTTGGTGATTGATTGTTGTTTTCTTCGTGTTGTGTCATGTGTGAATCTGAATACGTGGAGCAAAATCAAAAGTTCAAAAAGGAGAGGACTCTGTTGTGTATGTATTTGGCCTGTGGGGGAGAGACGATAAGAGGTGACTAACTAGATTTGAAGGAGACTTTTTTGGCAGATCTACTTCTTTATTTTTTATGAAGAAGACGAGACAGAGAGTGTTTGGGTTTTAGGCGAGATTATGATGATGATGATGATATGGGGAGGTGCACATCTATTTCTTTTATTTTGATGAAAATATGTTTTGGTTAGATCTATTTTGACGAAGAATAAAAGGAACCTAGATAAGAAGATGATTAGATCTATTTTGCGAAAACATGTTTTGATTATTATTTTTTTTTATTTTTTTTGCTAGATAAGTAATATTTTTTGTTTTTGTATTTTTTTTTCAAAGTCACGTAGATAAAAATTAACGTCTATTTAATTTTTTTAACGGAGTGACTCAATTTGAAAATAATAATTAGATTAGTGATGTAATTTTAAAAATTAGCCAACTATGATGGCCAATTCATTAGTTTTGCCGAAATAAAATATTTATGTGTTGGATATCATCTTGTCGAATTGTTGCAACAAAATCATCCAAGTAAGTTATCTTAATGAAACTGTAAGTGAAAACAGAACCATGTATCTTATATACGTGCACAAGAATAAACACATTTTGAACTCCATGAAAGATAACATATAGTCATTCAAGTTTAAAGCCAATAAAGTGTCCGAATTTTCAGGTTTTACAAATTGTAATTGCAATTGAATGAGCCTTCTGGCATCGACTTTGCATTCTTTAGTGACTTAAAATCTTTCCTCAGGTTTTTATATTGCTTACTAAAGGTATTTCAGGAAGTAGCCATATCTGGATATTTGCACAAAATAAGCTATGACTGGAAATTTTCTTCAAATCGTTGAACTCGTCCACCTCAAGGTTCAACTTAATTAGGGAATCACTATTTCCGCAAAAAGGTCCCTCTCACAATAGGTCTTGGATGCACCGGCACCCTATGTGAGATTGGACTTTGTTGGAGATAGGATCCCCTGTAATATTCAACCCTTGGGTGGGAATTGTGTTTCAAATTATAATGCTGAATCCATTCAAACATCTACTTATATACTACTCCCTCCGTCTATCATAAAAGTTCTTATTACTATTTTGGATAGTTCCATGTTAAATGTCCATTTTCTTTTAATAACTAAATTTTTACACATTTTTTCCTATTATGCCCGTAGCATTAAATATCTCATACTTTTCTATTCTAATTATCTCTCCATATTTAATAAGTATGGAGAGAAAATATTTTGAATTGAATAGCTAGAAAGTCATTCTCTCACCTACATTGAAAATAATCAATGACATATTATTATGGGCAATTTTGTCATTCCATTCCTCTTCTTAATATGCGTAAAAAGTCCACCAGTACTTTTATCCTGAGACGGAGGGAGTACAATATTTTGGCCACTGCCAATCTCTGAGAAGCAACAACGATTGTGCCATCCTATACTGTTGTCATTTTCTCTTTATTATTTTGTAAAAACAACAGATATCCAGAGGCATTGGACTAGTTATAGAAATACATCCCAAGTTGTACCCCTCTAGTGTTAGTGTTATACTTTTCATGTGCTTGTTAGTGTTAGACTTTTCATGTGCTTCAGTATTTCAAGTAGTTTCATCAATGTCAAACTCTGTTTCCAATTCTATGAATGACTATAAGTTTACCTTAGGTGGGAGAAGGAGGAACTCAACTATCTGGAGGGCAGAAACAAAGAATTGCTATAGCAAGAGCTATGCTTAGAAACCCAAAAATATTACTTCTAGATGAGGCAACAAGTGCACTTGATGCAGAATCAGAACTCATCGTTCAGCGAGCACTAATTAAAGTCATGTCTGGTCGTACAACCATTATTGTTGCACACAGATTATCTACTATAAGAGATGTCGATAGTATCCTCGTCCTGAAGAATGGTCAGGTTCTTGAGAAGGGAAGTCACTTGGAGCTGCTATCTAAAGGCGAGGAGTATGCAACCCTTGTTAGCCTGCAAGTTTCCGGACAGATAAAAGATCTGATTCCAGCTAACACCATTGAAACATCTGAAGTTTCCAAGTTTAAGGAATTCACCAATAATCACAGCCATAAGGAGGAGTTTAACTCGAAGACCTCGACGGAGTTGCAGCCAGTTGATCAAAACCTGTCCTCACCTAGCCTTAATTCAACTTCGTCTATTTGGGAACTAGTTAAACTAAATGCACCAGAGTGGCCCTATGCAGTACTTGGGTCAGTTGGTGCAGTTCTGGCCGGCATGACAGCTCCTCTGTTTGCTTTCGGGATCACATATATATTGACTGCATTCTATTCTTACGATGATCACCAAATAAAACGAGAGGTCCGGCGGGTTTCACTCATCTTTGTCGGAGGAGCTGTTGCTAGCATTCCCATGTATCTGTTGCAACACTATTTCTATACCTTAATGGGGGAGTGCCTAACCAGGCGAGTTCGCTTATTAATGTTCACAGGTTCTTTCCATTTTCTCTACAGTCTATACGCTTCCTGTTTGTATATGTATATTCCTGCTATCTAAAATCATCCTCAGAACTCACTTCTTACTATTTAATTCAGCTATTCTTTCCAACGAGGTTGGTTGGTTTGATTCAGATGAGAATAGTACTGGCTCACTGACCTCGAAGTTAGCAGCAAATGCAACTTTAGTACGAAGTGCACTGGCTGACCGTCTATCAACAATTGTCCAAAACATAGCACTAATAGTGACTGCGTTTGTCATTGCCTTTACATTAAGTTGGCGCATATCTTCTGTTATCATTGCTACCTTTCCCCTTCTAATTGGAGCATCCATAGCTGAGGTAAGTATTCACATAAGAATTGCCGTACTGATCTTAATTAAGCTGATAGTTTCATCCTATCCCAACACTTGAAAATTTGTTGCTTTACAGAAACGGAAATGCATGTATGTTTATGTCATATGTCAATTTGGTTTATTCATGTACGCAGCAACAATTTCTAAAGGGATTTGGAGGAGATTACAGCCGTTCCTACTCCCAAGCAACTGCTGTGGCACGTGAAGCTATTGCCAATATTCGTACTGTTGCTGCATTTGGTGCTGAAGAGCGGGTGTCCATCCAGTTTGCTTCTGAACTGAAGGAACCAAACAAACAAGCACTTCTGCGTGGTCATATATCAGGTTTTGGCTATGGTGTGACACAGCTCTTTGCATTTTGTTCTTATGCTCTTGGCCTATGGTATGCTTCAGTTCTGATGAAGGATAAGAACTCCAACTTTGGAGACTTAATCAAGTGTTTCATGATTTTAATAATCACTGCATTGGCTGTAGCAGAAACTCTTGCTTTGGCCCCTGACATTGTTAAGGGATCCCAAGCACTTAGGTCGGTTTTTGATATTCTCCATAGGAAACCGGCCATAATCGCAGACAATCCCACTTCAACGCTGATAACCAGTATCAAAGGAGATATAGAATTCAGGAATGTAAGCTTTACGTACCCTGCAAGGCCTGATATCACCATTTTTGATGGCTTGAATCTTGAAGTTTCTTCAGGAAAGAGTATGGCTATAGTGGGGCAAAGCGGGTCAGGAAAGAGTACTGTGATCCAACTCTTGATGAGATTTTACGACCCTACTTCAGGTACAATCTCCATTGATGGATTTGATATTAAGAGCTTTAACTTAAAGTCACTGAGGCTGAAAATAGGCCTAGTTCAGCAAGAGCCAGCTTTGTTCTCCACCACAATATATGATAATATAAAGTATGGGAATGGACAGGCATCCGAAATTGAGATAATGAAGGCTGCAAGAGTAGCAAATGCGCATGGCTTTATTAGTAGAATGCCAGAAGGGTACCAAACTCAAGTTGGTGTGAAAGGAGTTCAGTTATCAGGGGGGCAGAAACAGCGGGTGGCAATTGCTAGAGCAATATTGAAAAACCCAACGATTCTTCTTTTGGACGAAGCAACTAGTGCTTTGGATACGGCATCTGAAAAACAAGTACAAGAAGCTCTTGATAAGCTTATGGAAGGCAGAACAACAATTCTTGTGGCGCACAGGTTGTCTACGATTCGTGATGCAGACACTATTGCGGTGCTGCAACATGGCAAAGTGGTTGAATTTGGTACACATGAGCAGCTCATTAGTAGTCCTGGAAGTATCTATACACGGTTAGTTAATCTACAGCAGGGACAGGGAATACAAGTTACTGATTAGTCAATACAAGTTTATATTGGAACTGGCCGGCCGGATGATAAATCTATACTTATTAACAGAAGTTTATACGCATACGCAAGAGTTTTCCAGACTCAACATGAGACTGATAGCAGGGCTGCTGGTTTATTTGCCATAATTTCTTCTATATTAAAAGATGCTTTTGTCTACAGAAAATTGGTTAACTGTCTTATTGCCAGACTTATTCGATCGGAAATTTTCTGAATAAATGGTTAAAAGTTCCTGTTCCTGTTCGGTCTCTATATCTTTTTCCTGATTGTTAGGGTGTCCCTACTTATTTAGTGAAATTTGGTGAGGACATGCATTGCTCATATAAACTTCCATTTAGAGTAACTATCATCTACCTCTCTCTCCATGTATATATGTACTAATTAATCATGATTTCGTGTATATGTGAGAGAGTTCAAGTACTATATATATATATATATATATATATATATATATATATATATGTGTGTGTGTGTGTGTGTGTGTGTGTTGATTTGTGATTTCAAGGAAATGACAGTGGAATCTCACCAGAAACAAAGGGGCAGAGTTGAAGAGTAGTTGGAATTAAGAAAATTTTGTGAAAAGTTGGTGAAGGAGTAGTTGGTCACCCATAACTTCACTGCACATGCATGGGAGAGGGGTACCTCTCTCTCTCCCCCATCCTATTCTCTATGTGCATGCGTGTATGCTTAATCATTTGTTAAAACCATTTTTTAAAAATAAAACAACAATTTAGCGTGACCCGCGTATTAATTAAGCAGTAGAATGAACTAATTTGATTATGAATCGTAGTTGCTCGATTAAAAATTCAATTCAAACTCAATTCGAAATATAAATTATTTAAATGAGCAAATTTTAAAGTTCGATAAATTACTCTAGTCTTTTTAAATTATAATTTTATGTTGATACTCGGATCATATTCGCTCAAAAAATTGCTCAGACTTGATTCAAGATCATACTCGATTCAGTCGCTAAACGAACCTTAATCAAACCTTATCTGATTCGAAAAAAATTATGAATTAAATTTGAACAATTCAATACTCGACTCGATTCATTTATATCTTTAATTCTAATTATTTCATCCCTCACGACTTTTAATTTATAACAAGTTAAATTAGACTTTTTAATAAGTTAAATTTAACTTTTGACCTTTTCTTATGTTTTTCGATTTATAAACAAGACACTTGCTATATTTTTCTCTCCCTATGTTGTTCCAATTTAAAAAATAATGCTTAAATATATCATTTATATAAATAAAACAAATCAAAAATCAAATAAAAATATTTTTGAGTGAAAGAACAAAAAACAGCTTTAATTCTTCTAAATTAGACTTCTTTTCTTTGTCCAAATTTATCATTAATCCCCAATTACCTGTTCAACTTCAAAGTAAAGGTGAGGTTAAGGTGAATGAACCAAATATATATAATAGTGGTGAAATATATATTTTATATATATATGGACTATATGTATATCTGTGATTGTGTATTACGGTATATGACAATTTTTTTTTGATTATAACAACGGTTCACCTGGCGTCGTAAGTAACTGTAATATCATGGGGACGTAGTCGAAAAAAAATCGTCGTCATAACTGATTCTGTAGTATACATACATTTTCCCCTATATATATACACACACTATATTGGTTACTATTTAGTTGATTCCAATAATGCGCGTCACGTTCTCGCCAGCAGCCATTAGGAGGAGGCATTTCTATTCATGGTCATGGCCATGGTCATGGGTACAAAATTCAAGTGAACCAGTCTTTTAAACAGGTTCAGGAGGTATTTTGCTTCACCGTTCGCATGAATTTTGTATCCATGGGTAATAACGCAAGGAGTGAAAATATTGTACGGTTACCACCTTTTTATTGTAAAATTACAAACTCTTCACTCATTGCCCACTGAAAAATTCTTTTAACTTTTAATCTCGAAAATCAATTAAAATTATCAACTAATATATTGCTTCTTAAATGAAATTTATTAAGTAAAGTAAAAATAAGTGAAAAAAGATAGATATTTCTAGAGTATTTAACTATGATACATTAATAATTTTTTTTAAATAAATTTAACCGTACGTGGAAATATAAATATATGTGTTTTTATATAATTTAATAATGTTTGTCATTGATTTTATATTCAAATATTCAATAAATCTAAGTCGTCAAAAGTTTAAACAACTTTAAATTAAATAAAATTTAAAATATTTATATTTTTATATACTATTTTCATCCGTCCAATTAAATTTTATCTAAAAAAAGATAAAATTATCATAAAAAACTAGTGCACATAAATTTAAAGAAATAATTAAAATAAAATTAATTTTAATTAATTAACCAATATAATATTAATATATAAATAAAAACAAAAGCAATGAACTAGAAGGACGGAGGAGAGAGGATAGGGTGTGTGACGATAGCTGGCAAAAGGTTGTCTTTGTTGCGACAGCGTACGCAGTTGCTCCTCCCCGTCCCGTAGCTTGGTGGGTCTCTCTATGCAATTAATTTTAGGGTTCGTTCCGATCACTATGAAATTAGCCTTCACTTCTTAACTCACTCCTCTAAAATTTTGTTTGTTGTTTTGGGTTTTTACAGAAACGGGTGTTTTCCAGTTTCTGTTCTTGATTCCATGTTGAACAAGAATCATCCTAGCTTCTCTGAAAAACAAGAAGACAACCCAAACCACCCCACAAGGGTATTGCGCAGTAAAGTGTTCCTCTTAGTTAAGGAAGAAAGATCTGTAAAATGAGCGCGTCCAGGTTCATAAAGTGCGTGACTGTCGGTGATGGTGCTGTTGGTAAAACCTGCATGCTCATTTCCTACACCAGCAACACTTTCCCTACGGTGAGCTAGCTCCTTCAATTAGGAGGGGATGACAATTTAATCTTTACTCAATTTGGGGTTGGTCTTGTTTATTTAATTGCAAGTGATTTTTTAAGTGAATCATTTTATATGATATTATTCTGATTGTATCTGGGTAGTGATAGGAGGGGATATAGAACTATTCAGTCTCCTTGGACTATGGTTATTAAGTTAAACTTTAGCAATTTGTGCTCTGAACCCCAGTCTTTGAGATTTTCTTTCCATTGGCTATTTTGCTGGACTTTAGAAAAGTTAATTGGTTGTATAAATAGTAAGGGCTGAGAGGGATGGTTTTGCCGTTGAATCTTGGCAAATTAAAAGCCAAGAATTTATCAAGTCATTTTTGGGCGAAAGTAGAGTTTCTTGATTTGAGGGTAAAACATGGTATTGAAGATACATCAGATGTTGAAAATGTTTATGAATTTCATGGAAGGGCTTTCAGATTTTTTTTGCCTTTTTAGTAGCCAGGCAATTTGGTTTTGTTTTCAAGCTCTTTAAATTAGTATAGTTTGGTTATTCGAGTGTACAAAATTTCGTGTGGAAAAATATTTACGGATTAAGATACTGGAATTATTGTCCCATGCAAGTATCATGATGTTACAGATAATTGTTTCTTATTCCTTAAAATTTTAATCTGAAACTCATCACCAATGGTGGTTCAATAAGTTTTATCTTTTGGATTTTGTATCATCATTCTATCCTCTCACTAATTATGTTTAGAGAGTAGTTACTTTCTTCTTGGGTGTTAACTTCTATCTCCCCAGGATTATGTGCCGACAGTCTTTGACAATTTCAATGCAAATGTAGTTGTGGATGGGAGCACCATCAACCTAGGGTTATGGGATACTGCTGGTAGCTCTACAAAGATCTATTTTTTAGTCGACATTCCTGTGTTCTAAAACCTGTGTGTTTTGAGTTATTTTTATTGATATTCTAATAGGTCAAGAAGATTACAACAGATTGAGACCCTTGAGCTATCGTGGAGAGTGGAGCAGATGTTTTTCTTCTTGCATTTTCTCTAATTAGCAAGGCTAGCTATGAAAATGTTGCAAAGAAGGTTAGGACCTTTAAATCAGTCTCATTATATGGGATGATATATATTTTTTCATGTAATAAGTGTGTGTGGTTTGCTGACTCCTTGTTTCTCCATTTATTTTCATCTCAGTGGATTCCTGAACTTAGGCATGATGCACCTGGAGTTCCAATAATTCTTGTCGGAACAAAGCTTGGTAAGATCTTGCAGACTAGGTGTTTCATATTGTTGTGCTGCACTTCCATTTACCTTTACGAGATTTATCTGTGAGGGGATGACAACTGCACATAGTAAGATCAAGCTATGCTTCAGTGAATGGTAATGGCTAGGCAAGTCTTGTTTCATAAACCAATTTGGAACTGTAGGTTATTTATGAGGTCTTAGATCAGTCAACTAACATGAAGGAGTTCACATCCATCACTGAGCACCGGGTTGAATCTGAACCGGATGAGAACATGTGATATTGAGATCTATGGTTCGCAACCCTTGTCCTCTTAACTAAAAACCTTGGTCTCACTTATTCCTCATAACTTAAAACCTTCATCAATCAACCAACATTTTCCTTGTCCACGAAAACTGTCTAGTATTTTAGCTAATTGCTTGTGACAAGGACTTAAGGAGTATACTTTGTAAGCATTTTTTAAAAAAGCTGCCATGATGTTTTATGATCTGTTTCACCTTCAGATTTGAGGGATGATAAGCAGTTCTTCATAGACCACCCTGGTGCAGTGCCCATTACTCCAGCTCAGGTAAAGATTTCCATAGACCAGATCTTATACTTGTTTTCTTCTTGGATAGGTCATGGTAATCTTTAATATTTTCAATTTTTTTGAAGGGAGAGGATTTGAGGAAACTAATTGGAGCTCCTGCCTACATTGAATGTAGTTCCAAGACACAGCAGGTATGTCCTTTATTAACTTCATTCTTCTTCCATGAAGGGCTGTTTTATGTATTGATAGTATACTTGTCGACTCCTACTACAGAATGTGAAGGCAGTCTTTGATGCCGCTATCAAGGTAGTACTCAACCACCCAAGCAAAAGAAAAAAGAAGAAAAGGGCCAAAAAGCTTGCTCCATATTGTGATCAAGGAAATATTAGGGCTGTGAAGGCGAAAATGACATACCAACCTTACTCGGATGCCATGATGTATAGTCTCCACTGACTTGCTAGAGATTAAAGTTGATGCATCTGGTGGTTTGTTTCTACTATATTATTAGCAGTTTGCTATCTTTGTAATTGTTGACTAGCAGTCCTTGACAAGGTGTACACTGCTCTCTGTAGTTTTGTTTTTATATTATCACATATATAACGGGATTATGGAATTTCTGAAATACTGTCTTTCATGTAATGTACTATATTGTAATTTAGTATTAGTAACATGCTTATAATTGTCCCATTATCCAAGACGCCTTACCTTTGTTTTCATTACATGTTATGCCTGTGCTTCACACACTCTGTTATACGGTAAACTCCTTAATAATTAATATATTTATATTTATAACTTTTAATAATAAACACCTTTAGAAACCAATTTTGTTTTACATTGTAATTATACTTGATAATTTTTGAAACATTATATTGAAGCATTAATTTAGTAATTATAAGAAAATATATACATACGTCATGTGTATATGTAGTTGAGAAATATATATTTGTCATTTCGCATTCCCGTGCATAGAAATAACAAGGATATTTGCTTCACTAACCACCCCATCCCCCTCTCCCACCACCAACCAGAATAAATAAATAAAAATAAAATCCCACATTTCAATTTTCACAATTAATGGTTATAAGGTAAATATTACTTGATAAAATTTTGAGTAATAGACTATCTCGTATAGTAGCAGAATGGGAACATTAAATTTATCTGAAGTTTACATCAAAATTAATTTTTGTTTCTTTGACTACAAAAATTGAAATAATTATTACCACAGCGGAGGAGAATATAACAGAATTTCCAACAGCAAGATGAAAGGAATGTGAAAAAGGTTCTCCGTTTAAAGAAACAGGTAATCAGTTGTATATTTCTCTTCACTGAATGTCATTATTTTCTTCGTAACTGCAAGTTAACGACCACTAATACCTGAGAAGCAAAAAGTAAGACTCTAACGGAGCAGAAAACATGTAAAAATAATTTCATGCAGCAGAGAAGTTGAGGTCTAACAAAACTGGGAAGTACACTTGTCCAATCATACAAAATGATAACAATCTCAAAATAATTTCAGATTCCCATCTTGAATACATATAGAAAAACATAAATGAGTAAATACTCTCCATTCACATAAGCCACTAATTTACTTTTGATAAATACATGAATGTTACAGAAAGGTATATAGGGTGCACAAAAAATGGGAGCTAAATCAAAGTTTTGGGGAAGAATTAGAGCAGCATCTGTCCACCTTGAAAACGCAAAACAGGCCAAACAGACTGATTTCCATCAAGAAAAATACCACAACTGGATTGATGTGGATCATTCCTCAATCAATTCAACTTGTCTCCATGCACACCAGCAAACCTAGTTTGGTCCACCCTCAAATTTTCAACATATCATCCTCAATGTCACACTTTGACCGAATCGTATTTCTCACCCATCACACCACCTTTCTGTTTCTGAAACTGAATATACCGCAACGTGCTGGCAAAGAAGGAAACTGTAGGTGGATCTGGGGTGGTTGTGTCACTTTGCATCTCGGTTTTAATTAATTCTACAAGGTCTTGAATTGCAGCACTCGTTATCTGTGGATTTCCTTTCTCGAAAAAATAAAGGTACCTGTAGCATACATTACCCAAGCAAAAGTTAATGTAACCAGAAGAACCAATAACTAATAATTGCATACATGTCTATTCCAGAGGACTGCCATCTACTAACTTGTTCAGAATTTCAACAAACAGAGTAACTGGTCCACTGCTACCCCTTGTAGCATTAGCCATCTGCTGTGCAGCATTTGCAATCCTTAATGAGCGCTTAAGACAAAGGAGTACCCTGTATAACAAAGAACACTGGTAGGTTATTATCTTCTCGGCTCAAACAGTAGAGTGGGATAATAAGTTCAATGCCCAAGAAGGAGGACAATTTCCCAGGAAATGAACTGTTTTTGACTCGAACAAGAAAAAATCTTGTGAAAAATCAAATTTCAAAATTAAGAAAAACTGTCAATAATCTGAGGCATATAAAACAAAAAAGATTCAGGTTACGATATTGAATATAATGATGTTCAGTACAAGGTAAGCACACACCTTTCTCCATCTTTAATTCCGTCCTGGTCATCAACCCAAAAGAGATGCGAGCATGCATAAACTGCTTTGCACTGATCAGGTTTTTTTAACAGTTTTGCTGAATACTGAAACACACAAGCATCAGATATAATTTTTGTTAAGTAATAGTCAGATAATAGGTAAGCTTTCTCGATTCAAGAGCATTATTACCCCTGTGGCCTTGTGTGTTAAGGTATCCCTATTATCTACCCCAAAAACATTCATCCTCTGAAGGGTCCCAATAATTAGGTGTATTGCAGTCACCTGGGCTTTGGAGTCCTAGTACCACACATGAAACATTAGAAGAAAAACCCAATCATATCCACTTTCTGCAAATACATAAAACGATAAGAAACTGATATTTGAGCAATTACATAATTTCTTCCTCAGTATAATACAAATGCTTGAGTGAAAAGTTCATATGCAACTGGCTCAATATCACAATCATTGGCAGCCTGACAAAGTCAAAGTCACGCGCAGTTGAAGATAACTGGGTAAATTTATTCCCATATATTCATGGTTGTAAGGCAAAACATTTAGATTACACATGGTTGGTAGAAAATAAAAGCATCAAGAATTTGTCCACGTGTATTCTACTTAGAAAGCTGAATAAATTAGACAGATGAAAGACAGTGTGAAAAGGGTAGATCACCATATGAAAAGAGTCACAGCCTTGAGATTAAAGTGAACTTTTTCTTACAGAAGAATCAATGTCTAATAATGCTAGTTAAAATTGTAAAGCTTTTGTAATTTCCTTAACTATTTTGCCACCATACAACACAATCTTAGAGCATCTCCAACAACCTCTTCAACCACTTTGGGATACTCAAATAGGTGAGCCACATCAGAAAATTTATCTCCAACAGTCTCTCCAACTTTAATCATCAAATTTGAAACCTCATTCTCTTCAGAACTGCTAAGTTGACATTGCCACTTCAAAACATTTATTTTGTTTTGAGAGAATCAAAATCATATGAAAAAGGCTAAATACATTTATTTTGCTTGAATTTTGATGGGTTTGATGTACAACTCATTTTAAAATTTAATATTATTCCTTTTTATTTATTTATTTATCATATATTGGATAAAATATTATTTTGATTACCCTTTGAATAATCACGTTAATTATGACACTCTAGTTTATCCAATATGACCCTCTGGATAATCACGTAAATTAAAAATTTATCCAATGACCTTGGATAATCAAGTTTGCTTGCTGGGTTATTTATCTTTGCAATGTCAACATGATAAGATATTAATTTTTAAATATAATTTATTTTCCAGAATGTTATTAATTATTTTAAATGTTATCAATTATTATTGTTTTAAGTCAAATATTGCATTAATTGAATTGAAGAGACTGATGAAGCACAAAATATTAAAGTACAAATAATGCAAACTTCAATTTGAAAAGTTTTTTTGCTACTACTGTTGGAGATGCTCTTACCTCAGCACATTGCAAGTACAACCTCAATGCCAGCTCGGGTGATGGAACAGATGAAAGAGCCTCAATAGTCTGAATCAGAAATATGGGGGAACAATAACACAGTCAGTCAGATTATGTTAACATAACATTCTTTGGTTGTGAACACTACACTATTTGGAAATATATAAAAAAAGAAAAAGAAAAAATAAAAGAAAATTAGACAATCCACATGTTATAATGACAATTGAGGAGATACGTCATGCATGTGCACATATAAACAGCAGCCACAACATCCTACAGCTTTGGCATGGTGTCCAGGAGTAATTAAACTCACTCATGAAGACCAACAGTAGTGAACCTTTCTACAGTGTAGCAGCATTCTGTGCAAAAGAGGTGCTAATGCACTCACAAATATAACACTGCAGATGATTGAAAATGAGTGATCTCAAAACTTTACGCTAAAGATGTGGATTGTCATATAAATGAACCAATAACGTTGGCTGTCTTTATACCGTAATATAGAAGTCGAGCTTAACATATTTTATCACTAACTTGAATAAATCATGAAAAATATAATACACAAAATAAGCTTGAAAATGTTATCACCTATAATAGCAACATTAAATCCCCTAAGCCATGTTTACCTGATTTAAGAGCTGAAAAATATTTTTTGGTGTAGCAGGAAACTCTTCACCAGCTACATCTCCATCCTGACCTTGCAATTTCCTGATCAACTACAAACCAAAACAATGGTTCAAACTGAGTTACTTTTGTCATCAAAAAATGGCCAGGATCCTATGCATACATGATACAACTGTACAAGAATAGTACTTCCACTGAAGCTTCTTAAAATTTCTAAACCAGCCACAGGGAATTAAAATTTATACCTTAACATCATCCTTTACTAAATTTAAATAGTTTGATGTACATCATCATGTACACCGAATATATAAACATTAGAAAATAATAAAACCACATAGCAGCTTCCCTTTTGGGAAAAGACGAACGAACCTTCAAAGCAGAAAAAACAAGAGGAACTGTATATGGTAGACGATTAGGGCCTCCAGTCAAAATATGCTTCCTTACTCTACATATAATCTGAAACAGTAAAACCAATTAGTAAGATCTGTTAATAAGAAAAGTTGCAACTTTTTACCGGAGTTGAACAGAATAATGAAAGAACTGTAACAAGGCTCTAACTTAGGCATTTGGATCACTATTAGCACAATAGAACAAGCAATAATTAGCAAGAAAAAGACGAATAATTCTGAATCAGTTTTCAGTCTATATTATTCAGGAAACTGTAAAATTACTCTGCATTAGGCAACACACTTTTTCAGATAAAACTTATTAGGTTATACATATTTTAGATATTTTGTACTTCCAATTTAATCCTCTTTTTATGAATCTTTATTGACAGAATCCTGGGTCGCTCATGGCATTTCCGCCAACTAATTTGTGATTAATTTGATATATAAAAAATATATAGTGCAAAAATCGATTTCCATAATTTTTCATTATGATGTTCTTCAAAATGAAATTATCTTGGAGATATTATGGCTGTTCACTTTTTGGTTATATGCATCTGAATAAGTATACACTATTCGTGTAAAAATAAAACATGTAAATGCATCCACTATTTTTTATATACATATATTCCAAAAATAATATTATTATATGAAAGTAGGAGTGAGCAAAAAACGGATAAAACCGAATTACCGAACCGAACCGAACTTTTTAAACCGAATTATTTCGGTTTTTCGGTTTTTTTTTCTTATTTCGGTTATATCCGATTTATTTCTCATTATTCGGTTTCGGTTTTAAAACACAGATAATTCGGGTACCCGAATATCCGAACATTAATATTAAAAAAATAATAATTTTATAATATTATCTAATATCTATTATATTATCTACGAGTATTCAGTAAGTTAAAGGTATATCTTAGATTTTACCCTAGCTCGCTAGCCGCTCCCATCCCAGATCTGAAATCAATTTCTCAGCCTCTTCTTGGCTTCTAATTTCTGGTTTTGATGATATGGATAAGATTATGATTACATGCCCAATGGTAACTTCTTGTCTATGATTAGGCCCAATGGTAACAGTATTCTAATTGGTCTCTTGCGATGGCACAAAAAGTTGAGGACAGGGCTTACTGGAGAGAAGAAGCGAAAACCGTCAGGCGGAAGCTCAGGAACTGAAGGGGGCCGTGGCAGTGGAGAAAATGGAGTGCCGAAACTTATTATGTTCAACAACAAAATAACGTATGCAGAAATGGTTGAAGCAACTAGGCAATTTGACGAGGAAAATGTCTTGAGCAGGGGGAAATATGGTCTTGTATTTAAAGCCACATTCCCAGATGGAATGGTGCTTGCAAGTTGCAATACGCCGCCTTCCTGATGCATCCGTTAGTTAAGTTAATTTAATTACTACCCGGCCCTCAGCTCCCAAGTTGTGCTAGATTAAAGTAAAGAACGTGGTACAATGGATAAGGATGGAAAGAGAGAAATTAAAGTAGCTAGGGAGAGATATATTTCGGTTATTACCCGAATACCCGAAATTACAAATCGGTAATTCGGTATTCGGTAATTCGGTTATTTTCAAATTTCGGTTAACATTTCGGATAGTGAAATTAACAATAATTCGGTTTTCAGTTATAACCGAATAGCTTATTCGGTTCGGTTATAACCGAATGATCACCCCTATATGAAAGCAGCAGGTCAATAAGTCATTAAAAACTTTTAAAATCAGTAAATGGTAATTGAAAAATTAAGCATATATACAGCAACATTGAAGGCACTTCCATTCAGCCAAAAATCTCCAAAATATAATTACGTTCAGCATCTCCTCTGGATCTTCATTATACAACACGTGTATTAAGCGAGCAACGGAATTTTGTTCCTCGTTAAAATCTTCCTCATCAAGCTATTGGCACATATATTACACAAGACAAATAGAAGATTTGTTAAATGGAGGAAGATAGACTCATAAAAGATACAAGTTCCAATTAAGCCAACAAGTTAGTATAATCATAAGCACTTGAAAAAGGTTTAGAACTAAATGCACTAGAGAAACTATTCATTAAAACCTCATCCATAGGAGTTCCATCGAGATCCTTTAAAAGCCCTTTTATCAATTCAAACAACACATCAACCTACAAAAAGACGTAAACTAATATATTAGAAGGAAAAACCATGATACTGGAATACTTGAGAAATAAATTAAAAACAAAAAATATATATAATATGGGAATGATAGGTGAAGGACTTGGACCTTGTCTGAAGTAGAAACACAGCTATTATTTTTCATTATGCTTTGAATAATAACCATTGCCATGACTTTATTTGTGCCACTGTCAAGATGGTCCATAATACGGGGATAATTAGAAAGTGTCAAGGCTGTAACAATGTCATTATATTTCTCCAATGGAGCACTCAAAAGAGTAACAACTTGTTTTGTTGCTTTACTATCTTCAAGCTTTGCTTTGCCAGAAAGTTTCTTGACACAAGCTCCCTGTAATTATTAATGGAGAATGAGTTACGATCAGTAATCAACAATCCATGTGGAAGTTCATGTTGTTTAAATTAGACATATATATATATATATATATATATATATATATATATGAATATATATCTTTATGAGGCATGTAAAACATATTTGCAAGATTGCACTGTCAAATTATTTAACCTTACTGGAGCTCCAAGTAAAATTCAGCTCAAAGCCTCTATTTTCCAATCCACAAATTCAGAATTTAGCTCAAGGCCTTAAACACAGACAATATCTCTACATTACAATAAAAATTGCCACATCATGAAAAGAAACATACCAGGACGTGATCCACATAATCAAGCCGATCAGGATGAACACGAAGGGTGAATGTTAGAAGAGAGACATACAAAGTGATGACTCCAACAATAGGCATGTCCACCTGTGCTTCTATCACCTGCAATTAATCATACTTACTCATACTCGAATAAAGTCCTTAAATTTCCAACCAAAAAATGAAGAAGTAAGCATATGTAGATAACTATAACTAAGAACATATGCATAACAGAAAAGTGGGGAATAGGAGTATAAAAGAATTTACAAAATTTGGTAAGTTGATAAGGTGTTCAGTTGACTGCAACACTGATAACAACAACACATGAAAAAACAATTAATTTTGGAGTAACGAGAAGTACATAATTGCACAAAGGAATCAGTTTGTCACATCCTAACATGAAAGCACAGGAAACCGGCCAACTTTTGTAGATTCAAAGCCATCAGGTACCAAAATGGACCAAAAAGAGGAACCAAATAGGAAACTTAAAAATTTCTGCAACATTTGAAATGACTTTTAAATTCAGATTTCACATCCTGTACAATTATAAGGAAGATATCCTAAACTCTTTGAGAATCATGTTCTGTAAACTTGTACATTATCAAGTCTCAAAATTGCAATTTGATAATTATTTCAATAACAAGTTGAGGCACAAGCACATAAACTTGTTTGTCAACTTCGTTCAAAAGTGGGCACAATTATTTCAATAGAATTTAGTCTGCCATAAAGCAGGTTAACGAGATATTTATTTTAGATAAAAGTAAAAAATAATTTAAACTTACCTTCCCAATGGCCACACTTAATTTAGTAAATGCTTCTACTTGCAAGAACTCAGGTAAGACCTGAAAATGTTGCCAAATTGATCAGATGCAAAGCATGAGTTATGGAAGAAGTAAGCAAAAAACATACTTCTAGACTTGAAGTTGCATAGTTTGAAAGTCTCTCCATAAGTCGCGATAACACTGTCTTGATATCAACTGTTGGCTGGATTTATATGGTCCCACAAGAAGAAAAAACTGTTAGAAGTTTGCCATCTTTGTTTATCCATAAATGAAACAAATGCATAGCATAGGCAATTTATATTGAACATTTCAAGTGTAGTGGAACTTTAGGTAATTATATATGCATAACCAACAGGAATAGCAAGATGAGCAACTAATTTTTGTTCTCTGTTCATAGTTGTACCTAGGACTTTCAATATGCAAGAACACCACACAACAGGATAGGCTGCATCTCATGATTCTAATCTTTCACGCGACACCACCATGAGATACTAAAACTAAATGGACCACATTGTACAGCCTAAACCACAAATCTCCTGATGAAATTTAATTAACTAACTTAAGTGAATAACGCAAGTGCTTGACATTTTTACAGTTACATCGGATACAAAGAAAATTATTTTAGGAAAAAACAGACTTTCAAGAGTTCCAATTATGCAAAACAGTCAACTGTATTCCTAAACAGATAGGAGGTAGGATTGGTAGCTCCAGTCCAGCTATGATACTAATATCATGTGTCAGGAAGGCAATCGCTAACACTAGTCCAGATCTAGCATTTAGTTATTTGGTCAGCAAAAGAATAACGAGATCCCTAATTACTTTCCAAAAAGGTAAATTAAATGGAGTCAAAGGCATTGAATAAGTAGATTATGCACCTGAAGTTGTGGGCAAGCACCCAGTAATGTCTCAAGAGTCTGCAAGTGGTACTCATCTGGAAAGACCTGAATTATGCAGTCCATCAAATAATATTGTGCAAGCTCATCTTTACAGTTCACAACCTGTCAAAAACATATTAGTTTCATAAAATTAACTGAAACTTAGAATGTGTATTGTGATAACATAGTATTTCACGTCACATATATTGAGAATCTTTAAGTAACCATATAACTGAACCTGCTCCAAGACTCTAGGAAGAACAGTGTCTCGGTACATTTCAAGGTCAACACCCTCTATCTGACTGAGAACATGTAAATTTTTTCCAACCTGAAAGTTCAGAGCAATGGTTAAATAACTTTTATATTGAGGTTAAGCCATAAGTTATTTAATATAGCAAAACCAAACTGCCTCTGGACATTGATATTACAAGATCACGAAGCTCGCTCCTTTCCTTTTCCAGTTTCTCGTTTATCCCGACAGGTCCCTGCAGACCAGAAAGTCCGAACGAAGGCCTCAACTCAGGATCACCATAATGAATGTATCACAAGAACTATAACACCTGCATGGCCAAAAATCATGCCCTCGTGATTCATTTTCAGATGTGTGGCATGCAAGTACCTAAGCCATGCATGTCGCCACATGATAGCAGATAAGAGTAATATAGCACAAACCTGATGGTGCATCTGAACCCAGAGTTTATTCATCTCTGCGAAGTTCTGTAGCACAAATTCTACAGCATCCATGACAGTGTCATCATCTCTGCAGGAAGACAATGGCATAGCCCCTTAGTTGTTAAACACGTATATTTAATTCCATTCGGTCACAATAGTCGATTCTGGTTGCACTTCAAGTATTGGACAAAATTCCAAATATAATACTCGCTCCATCCCATTTTGGTTGCTATTCTTATATAGTGTGTGGCACTGATTTAGGACATGGCAAAACACTTTAGCAAATATATTTTTCTATTTTAATATAAAATTTTCAACTATATTATATATATATAAATATAATATCGAAATGTGTCCTTGGCATGTCTCAAAATGCATGTCATGCACACCAAAAAAAGTATAAAGGGGGACGGAGGGAGTATACTCTTTGAATATAACTTATACTGGACAAGGAACAGGACAAATATCTTAATCAGCTAGTCTAAGGAAGGCAATTTCATTGTCCAACAGTTTTCATAAAATATAGCCTTCCATGTGCATGCGACACACACATAAGTATCTAATTAGCAGAGTGGATGCAGATGTGGCAGCAAGAGTGATGAAAACGAAAAAGCAAATAACTGAGTGTTTCCTTTTTAAATGTTTGTATTTAAATTTAAGTGTGATATTAATTTATTGCTTATTTCAAATACCATATCTTAATATCGTCGGTGTTTATTTCAAAAAGAACACGGAGGTGTGCCAAGGGAGCAGGGCCGGATCGAGAAGGAGAGGGCAATGGGTAAGTTTATTTAAATGACTATTTGAAAGGAAAGAGAATATAAAGAAGTCTTCGAAAAATGAGAACAGTAAGACGGTTAATCTTGTTTTAAGATTGACTCGCTTCCTCTCCCACACATCCCAAAGATCTCAAAACGTAAATTCCATTGTACAGCTATTCAGTAAAGTTGCACGTTAAGCATTTTAAGCCATACTAACAAAGATAAGTTATTCCATGAAAACAAAATTTTGATCACGAATGGATAATAAAAAAGTATATATTTGGAAGGCAAGCAGCAGTTGCCTTACCCTTCATATTCAGAACCAATATCTGGCAATTTATCCCTACTAACTTGAGCAAGGTAACTCCTTAAAAAAAGCCCACGTATGGGATGTTGAACACCACGACACATCTCAACAAGGTCTTTAAGAACATCTTTAGCAGGAGCCTCCTTTGATTTGATGTAAACAGATCCTACCGTACATAGTAGATACCTGATAGACCAACATCATTAATATTATATGCCTTGACAGGATATGTTATGTCTTGGGAAAATGATCAGGCATATCCGTAAAAAGTGAGGACCTTAATTATAAATGGGAACAAAATGAAAGGTGCATAGTATCAAATAGAAATAATATTTTAATTTTTAACGTAACGAGGCACTAATCTCGACATTTATGATAGTCAAAGTTCACTTAGCACCAAGCACCTTGTCTATTGGCTACAATACAACTTAAAGAACCAAGGTCAGGATTAATAATTATTGCAGGCGGAAAAATAAATTGCATCCTAATAGTGATTTAGCTCGATATATTGTTATAATTACTATATGATCTATCACTAGCATTACAAAATTTCAGTCTAGCATGTGCAAACACAACGACATAATAATGTCTGGAATCTAATTCTAACACAGTTAAGCTTCTTGTACCTTGTTATTTTGAATATGCTATCACCACCAGACATAATAACTAACAAGTTTAAACTTTAGAGGCTTATCAATTCTAGAATTGAGAGTTATGTTAGAAAATAAACATGTTCATATAACTATATATATTTGTAAACACACACACACACACAATACATCTATGACTAATGAATATACATAAAAACCTGTAATATTACAAAAAGGGAACCCTATAAATTCTATGCATTCAATTCTAATTCTAATCCAAAATAAACCTCAATAAGAGCCAAAAGGGGAGACATGTTCAATACAACGGTGATAGTTATCAGAGGCTTTTCTCTCCCTTGTCACGTGATGTGGAGATAGAGACAACAAGGTAATACCTCAGAACGTTATCAATCACCGTTGTAACAGATATTTACTGCTCCACAAGATATATAAAAGCAGAGTTAAAATGATTTTTGCTTAAGTAATTCACTTACAATCTAGGCAAAATATTTCCAGCATGCTGAACAAGTTCATATAAGTCAACGACTGAACAACCATGCTTGTCTTCCTCCCTGAAGAAGATTTCCAGTTTTCTCAATTCATCAAACGCACGCATGTCTGATTCATCAAAAAAAGGAACAAATTCATAAGATCAATAACAGATTTAGTTGAAGTAGGTTATAATTAATAGAGTCTGGATCAATGAATTTTACATAGTTCGTAGTATTTGTGAGGTGAGAGTCTGGAAGTTCGAAGTTCCGATAACAATAGGGCCGAGAATTTGAGTGCTTCTCTGAGATTGTTGGAATCCTGCGAACAACAATTGAATCAAATTTAGGGAGAAATTTAGGGTTTCAATTAGAATTTGATAGAATTACCAGCGCGCGATGCATATAGAAGGCGTTGTGTTGAATGCCAGCAATTCCTTCTGCAAGCCACTTCTCTTCGTCTTCGAATCCGCCCGGCATCATCCTCTCTCAGATGTTTCTGCTTTGGAATATAATACTCGTCCTATATACCTCATCCATCATGTCTTATGGTTCGGAAGTTCGGGTCAGTTATTTGACCCGAACCCTATTTTCTTACCATTGTCATGCCAGTTGGCTTGCTACCCATAAAATTTTGTACTGTAGTACTTTATCAACTTTTCTTTATTGGATTTCGTTCATTACCTAAGAATAAAGTACATTAACATTTGTGTCTAAACTACTTTTATTAATGAGTAAATCTTTAGTTACTCCCAACTTACTAATAATTTACCGAACGCAAAAGAGCAGGTCGTTTTGAGTTTTTTTTTTTTAACATCCTATGCCTCTTTCTCTCTCTTAGGAATATCAGTAAACTCTCTCTTTTCTCCTACGTTGAAAACTCTCTTCTCCTACCGTGAAATCTCCTCCTACAACTCTTCTGTCTCACTTCTTCGCTCTCTGTCCAAACCCACTCGCTTCCGTCGGCTCAGTCTCTCCGGTTACTCTTCTCTGGTCAAATAACGGAAAAAGATGAATCATGCTTCCCTCCACACAATAATTAATCTATGAAGCTCTAATAAGGTAAACTCTTTTTTGAGTAATTTATACTTTCAATTGATTGTATTGTTTCATTTGGGTTTAATTGAGTTTCTTCCAAGATTTCTCAGAAATTTGAGTTTTTTCTTTGTGTTTCTTATGTAATTTAGGTTTAATTGGGTTCTTCATAATGTATGAGTTTTGATAAAAGAACAGATGCTAACAAGGGCAAAAACCAAAGCTTGCTTCGACAGTAGGGGTAGCCTTGATATTTTTGGATGATATGTCTTGCAACTCAATAATGGAGTTCTTGTATGTAGTTTTCCTTCTATTAAAGTGGACCATGGAAAGGAACTAGCTCATTATTTGTGTTTCAGATTAAAGCATAATCAACTACCTCTTAGTTGTTCTCTAAGTGGAGTCATCTTGTGGGTATTGCCAATTTTCATAACTTGTTGATACTAAAGTATGCCTCAATTACCAGATTTTTTTATTTAACATGAATTGATTGAGACATTCACTTCATTTGTATATGTCATTGTATGTATGCACATAGGTGGGTGGATATGTCCTTGGCTATAATGCTAAAACTCGTGTAAGAAACATTATTTAATTGAAGATTATATCTTTTACTTTGCTGCAAGATATTATAAGAGGATTGTTAGATTGGAAGTGTTTTCAATTGATAACTTACTATATAACCTTTTTGGTTGTATTTGATTACAGGGTTAGCAGGGGCCACGTCTGACGTGCACTGTTATGATATTTTGACAAATAAATGGTCTAGCTAAGCCCGGATCAATAATCATTTCAGAAGTGGCTGATTCTTTAATTTTAATTCTTCAACATCAAGTGGTAGCTTCTGTTTGGTCTAGAATTGTTGTAGTTTGGTTCTAAACTCTGTGAAACTTTGCAGAATCACTCCATTTGGAGAACCACCAACACCAAGGGCAGCTCATGTAGCAACTGTTGTGGGTATTATGGTAGTGATTCAGGTAGGTAGGCAACTTGTTTTTTCAGAAGTTTATCCGATTTAATACGTTGGGATTTCATTGCTCTTATTATTATCTTTCTTATATGAACCAAATCTATATTCAACACAGGGTGGAATTGATCAAAGATTCAGGTAGGAATTGTTCTCTAAGTGGAGTCATGATTAGTCCAAAGATTCATTTGTACTCTATTAGTAATGTACAACTAAACTTATATTTTCTACTGTTCCCTATGCATTATGAAAGTGTTGCCAATAATACTTTGTCATGTATAATATTCATTTCAACAGAATTGCTAAGTTCATGCAATTTGTATTTGCAGTGTTTCACTCTACAGTGTATTTGCACTTCTGATGATGGTGACGTTAAAGAAGCTAGCCATTAGAGGCAGCAGGGGAGATTACACCTTACAGTGTCACATGGTGCAGTGAAGCTACACAGAAAAACTGAAATATTATTTTATTTGTAATTGCTTGAGCTATTAAGCTATTGTTTCATCATTTTTTTATTTACCTGGGGTATGCCCCTTGTAAACATGTAAATTGTGACTATAGTGTTTATGAAATGAATTCTGATTATTGTGTTCATCAATTGAGAGCAAAACTAACATTGAAATTTTGAAAATTAAAGATGAAAACAAATTATCAAAATTATAATACTTTTGATACATATGAACAATATTATCATATACCTGAATCATCCACTGAGCTACCTAAATAGCTTTAATGTGACACCCCCAAAATAGGTATACATCACCTATTCTGAGTTGTCAATACATAGTACAGAAACAACTACAACTTTATTATTACAACAGTAAAACTGTGAGTTTGAATACAAATATTATCTTCTGACAATATCTATACTCAAATAAATCCTCATCACATTTATTGATACATTATTTTACAAAATGGTGAGGACTACTAAACAATCCTTTCTAAAACCTTCATTCCATACCCCATCTGCCTGCATCGCTATATTCTCGCCTCCCGAGAAAAAAATGGAACAAAAGGAAAAGGGTGAGCTCAACTAGCTCGAGAAAAGAATATTATGACTAAGATAATATACAACAAATTATCGTTAGTCTTCAACAGGAAAAAATATAATAGAATCAATAGACAACAAATTTTAAATCAATATTCGCAATGAAATAATAATTCATTAGAAGAGTTAAGTAGAGAATGCAAACTACTATCTTCTATGTATGAATTTAAAAGTTCATCGCTCATCTTTTATCCCTGTAACATCAATCAATATACATCTGAATCAAATATTCATCTTTGCTACAGTGCCAAAGATATTCATCACCAATCATGTTCATTTAAACACTTGTTCATCTTTGCTACTACGCCAAAGATATTCTTCGAAATCATTCATCTTTGCACTACAGGGCAAAAGATATTCTTAAGAAATCATTCATCTTTGCACTACAGAGCCAAAGATATTCCATAATATCATCATTTAAGACCGAGGATGATGAAAAATATTTTTTTAAGAAACGAATCCAAAGGAAACAAAATGATAAGGATTAAGGATTAAGGATTCGTACTTGGTTTTATCCACATCCAAAATACCTCAAAATAATCATAGTGGTGTAAAATTCAAGAATGATCAAAACATGGATACAATCGAGTTAGTATCCGGAATAGATTTTGACGAAAAAGAAGAAATTTTATTTTTCTATGAATAATCCAGATACGTGAATAGTCTTAGATATCGTGAATAGTCTTAAGTATCGTGAATAAGAACTCACACCAAAAGATAGAAATTCCACAAAAACATCTTCACGCTTACGTAGATAATAAGACTCGTGAATAAGTAACTTCGTGAATAAGAACTCATGAATAAGAACTCGTGAATAAGTAACCCGACATGAAAAAGTTCTAAATTTGATAAAAACTTCAGATCAACATTTCAAAGATAATGATATTGAAGAAATAATATCATTCTGAAAAAAAATAATATCCCTTACCTCGAAAGATCAAGATTTCGCTGTAGAATCTAAGGTATAGTCTTTGAAGGAAACTTGCACCGCCTAGCAATACTCAAAGTATACTCAAAATACTCACAAGAATACGCTCGATAATATAGAGAGAAAACTTCAGTTTACGGTGTGATTTTCAATTCTAACCCAAGACCCTATTTATAGAAAATCGCTTAGAACACCAAAGCGTAAAATTTAATATATTAATAATATTATTTTTCCACATCTTCCCACGCACACCATCAGCTGAAATCAACCACTAACACATGTGCCATAAAGTAACAAAAAACGTTTTTCATGCAAAACTTACTTAAAACTCCAAAAATGATAATCAATTAATCCTAACTTCAATAATTCATAATAAATAGCCCTTTCATCGTAAAATTCGAATCTCATGAGTTTTTATAGGAATTTCAATTCTCTACAACTTTGCAGAAGAAAGTTTTTCAAATTCCAAATAGAAATTGACCGAAATCCACAAACGGGCGATTTTACAAAGCTATAATCAAATTTCGACCAATAAATGGGGTCCACCGACATGTTTAACATGTTTTAAACATTTATTGCAACAAAAATACTCTTCCTCCTCGTAGATACTCATATATCCCACATTCGTTGTAAAAATATCACCATTAATATATTATTAAAATAATATATTTAAATGAATTATTTTATCGAAAAAGATAAAATATTAATTTTCAACAATTGTCATTTTAAAATTTTCTCCATCTATATCCACATAAAATCAATATTTTCCTCATCATATAAATCAATAATTAATTATTCACAAAATATTATTAGAATCACAATATTGACAACCAGCGGTTCCTCAGAAAGAGGGCTTTCCAATAAGAATTTCTTCTTCTTGCGCCGCAATTAGGTGACCAAACCTCTCCTTAGATGTAACTTTCTAGACATTGCCAATAATGTTATCTAATAATATTATTCGGATAATATGAATTATTGCTTCGATAATGAAAAATATCGTGTAATGACAATTATCAAACAACAAAGAATATAAAATATCAACGCAGAATTATTAACTCAATAAAATATCGAATAAGAATTATCGTAACCATTATTGAGTAAGGCCTTCAATAATTGGTGCAATACCGTGCGCCATCTTCTTGTGCAACGCCAGTATTATCGTGTTTTAACCAATTTGGTATTCCAATAAGTGTTAACTTGAATAACTACGCTGTAGATTTTTAAAAACAACTTATATTTGTCGCTTTTCTTCATCCAATCGCTTTCACATGGGGCCCACACATGGTCACAGCGCTGGTCGCATTTAATATTCCCCGACAAAGATTTAATATTCCACGACCAAACGAATATTCCCCGACAAGATTGAATATTTTATAACCACTTCGCTTATTTTGAAATATTTGCGTATTTAACCCTTAACTATCCACATTAATCAAATCAACCCTTACTATATTTCAAAATAATAAATAAAGGAAATTCCTTTTATTTAAAAATTTGAGGTCTTACAACCTCCCTCCTTATGAAATTTCGTCCTCGAAATTGACGTGACGCACTGGTGTTTCAAAAGGTGAGGATACCTCGCTTTCATTTCCGCTTTCCAATTCCCGTGTCATTTCTCTATAGCATGATTCCTCCACAAAACTTTAACTTGTGGTATGACCTTTCTTGGCGTAGGACATGCTCCTTCCTATCCAAGATCTTGACAGTACCTCCTCATATACGTTAAGTCTTCTTTATATCTCGTCCGGTTCTAACTCAATAACGTGGTTCGGGTCTTTCACATATTTACTAAGCATGATATGTGAAACACATTATGAACACGAGACATACTCGGAGGTAACGCAAGTCTATAGGCTACATTTCCTACTCGGTCAAGAATTTGAAATGGACCAATAAATCGTGGATTGAGCTTTCCTCTCTTCCCAAATCTTGTAACTCCCTTCCATGGAGCAACTCGCAACAATACATGATCCCCTACATTAAATTCCACGTCCTTTCGATGAAGATCCGCATAACTCTTTTGTCGATCTTGTGCCGTTTGTATACGTTGTCGAATCATTTGGATCTTTTCGGTAGTCATACGTACTAACTCGGGTCCCAACAATGTTGCTTCACCCACCTCATCCCAACATATTGGAGAACGACATTTTCGTCCATATAATGCTTCAAATGGAGCCACACCTATACTTGCCTGATAACTGTTGTTGTAGGAGAATTCCACCAATGGTAAATACTTATCCCAACTACCCTTGAAGTCTAGGACATAGAGTCTTAATAGATCTTCAAGAGTTTGAATAGTCCTCTCTGATTGTCCGTCCGTTTGGGGATGGTATGCCGAACTAAATCGCAAAAACGCGCCCATAGCTTTTTGCAAGCTAACCCAAAATCTTGAAGTGAATCTTGGGTCACGATCCAAACTATGGATACAGGCATGCCATGCAACCTCACAATCTCATTCACGCATATACTAAAGCAAGACGCTCAAGGAATAAGTCTCCGTGATCGGCAAAGAAATGAGCAGACTTGGTTAATCTATCAACAATAACCCAAATAGCATTGATGCCTTGAGAAACCATAGGAAGACCATAATTGAAATCCATAGTAATGTGTTCCCACTTCCATTCCTAATCTCAAGTGGTTGCAACGGACCCTTAGGTACAAGATGCTCCGCCTTTACACGCTGGGCAAGTTAAACACATCGAGATAAACTTTGCAATCTCTCTCTTCATATTGTTCCACCAAAATGTATGTCAAGATCACGATACATTTTAGTACTTCCAGATGGATTGCAAATGGCGTATTGTGTGCCTCCATCATAATCTTGTACTTCAAATCGTAGTCGTTAGGAACACAAAGTCTAGAGTGGACTCAAGTATTCCTTCTTCATCAATTCTCGCCCCTAATAGCTCCTTCTTGTACTTTCTTCTTCATACGCATCATTTCCGCCTGGGGGCTCGAAAGCGACCTTAACTTTTTCTATTAAAGTTGGCTCTATCGATACTTGACATCATCGCACTCTTCTCCGCGTATATGATCTTCTTCTACTCAATGCGTCACCACCACGCTCGCTTACCGTGATGGTATTGAATAGTGTGGTCGTAGTCTTTCAATAGCTCGAGCCAACGTCACCGCCGCATGTTGAGTTCTTTTTTGAGTGAAGAAATATTTAAGGCTTTTATGGTCCGAATATATCTCCACTTTCTCCCCATATAGATAGTGCCTCCATATTTTTAATAATAAACGATCACGCTAACTCTAGATCATGAGTAGGATAATTCCTCTCATACTCTTTAAGTTGTCGCGAGGCATAAAGGCTATGACTTTCCCACGCTGCATGAGAACACATCCTAACCCTTTGCCTCAAGCATCGTCAGAGATAACAAATCCATCCGAACCAGATGGTATTGTTAACAAAAGTCAAATAAGTCTCCTCTTAAGCTCTTGGAAACTTTTCTCGCGATTCTTCGCCTCCAAACGAATTTTGTATCCTTCCGAGTTAATTGAGTTAATGGAGTAGCGATTCGAGAAAACCCTTCCACGAATCTCCGATAATAACCAAATAAGCCCAAAAGCTACGTCTTTTCACCACCGACTTCGGTTGCTCCCAACTTTGTATTTGCTTCAATCTTCACACGTCAACAGATACTCCATGTTTCGACACCACGTGCCCAAGGAATGCTACTTCCTCGCTTCGTAACTCGCATTTCTTCAATTTGGCATATAGTTGGTTTTCACGAAGCCTTTGGAGTACCAAACTTCAAAATGGTGCTCATGATCTTCACGGCTTTTGGAATATATGAGGATGTCATCAATAAAGACAACAACGAATTGATCCAAATATTCCTTGAATACTTTCGGTTCATCATATCCATGAAAGCCAGCAGGAGCATTAGTTAGTCCAAAAAGACATGACTAAGAATTCATAATGCCCATACTCGAAGAGTTCGAAGGCGCTCTTGGAATATCCTCGATTCTAATCTTCACCGATGATATCCGTAATCGAAGATCGATTTTTGAAAGAATTGTGCCCTTCAGAATCGGTCAAACAAGTCATCAATACGAGGTAGAGGATACCTATTCTTGATGGTGACATGGTTCAATTCCAGATAGTCAATACAAAGTCGCATACTCCGCCGCTTTTTCTTCTTTACAAATAAAACAGAGCACCCCAAGGAGATGTACTAGGATTTAATGAAACCGATGTCCAACAATTCCTCAGTAGTTGGACCTTTAACTCCCCGAAGTTCAATAGGAGCCATTCGATATGGGGTTTTAGAAATGGGCTTTGTACCAGTGTTCAAGATCAATAAAGAATTCAACTTCACGCTACGGGGTAGACCGGGAAAGTTCTTCGAAATACGTCGGAAAGTCAATAACAACAGAATATTATTCAAATCCATAACCATAACATGGGCTAAGAAAGCTTGACATCCATTTTTTAATAAACGAATAGCTTTATGATTAGATATAACAGTGATTGATTTTAATGGTTTAGTTGCTTGAATTCGCATAACAGGTTGGTTAGAATATGAAAACTAACAACCTTACGAAAACAATCAATTTTGGCATGATGAGTAGTTAACCAATCAATCCCTAAAATCACATCAAAAGCAAGTATCTTTAAAGAGATAAGGTCAACAGTAAGGTAATGGTGCCAACTTGAATCAAACAAGATTTATAAACAAAGGATGTGATGAAAGTTTCTCTAACGGAGTTTCCACAGATATAGTCAAAGTCTAATTTTTCCTGAGTCAAGTTTAAACGCTGAGCACACGCAGGAGAGATAAATGAATGGGTAAAGACCGCAGATCAAGTAAGGTATAAACTTGGCAAGAATTTATAAATAGCTTACCCGTGATCACCTCGTTTGGGTTCTCGCATTATGACCCGATCACAACAAACGCTTCTTCCGGAATCGCCGACTTTGACTTTTCTTCGGGATGATCTTTTGAGTCACCGTCCCTCATTGAACTAGGTTTCATTCTCGTCTAATCTCGAGCGCTTATGTCCTTCCTTTCCACAATTATAGCATACCTTGAACTGTTGTGGGCGCTTTGATCGATATGTCCTCTTTTCGCGATTTCAGAAGATACGACCGGTGGTCGTTCTCCTCCCTTAGAACCGATTCTTCTTACGAGACTGCTATCTTTATACGGTCGTTGTTAAATCTCCTCTTTTAAAATCTCCTCCCGACTCGCTTCTTCTATTTTCATGGCCATGATTACCACCAGAGTGGTTACCATTTCGTCCGTCTGCTTTTTCTCCGCAGTTATCATTATTCTGTTGATCGCTATCTCCGATACGATCCTCGTCAGTGGTCCTCAACACCGTACTTCGTTATCTCGCCTAATAATTGAGCCCTGTTTACAACATCTCAATAAAGAGAAAATTTATGAGAAATGAGATATCGACGTATCTGCAGGGTTTCAAATGTGACGCCCCCAAAATTGGTATACATCACCCATCTTGAGTCGCCACTTTACATGGTACGTAATTTAAATACAACTTATTAACATAACTGCCGGTACAATAATACGACATAAATCGTGAGTTTAAATACAAATATCGCTCTACTAGATATTATACAAACTCAAACAAAAGTCCTCATTACAGCTTATTATCACACTATTTTACGTAATAAAGAGGACTACTAATGCTATCTTCAGACCATCACTCGCTTCCCGACTCGTCCCCGCCTATATATATTATCATTTCCAAAGAGAAATAAAGGAAAGAAAGGGGTGAGCTCAACTAGCCCAAGAAGAAATATTATGACTAAGATAATGCAGAATAAATTATCAATAGTCTTCAATAATGTTAAACCGATAAAATACAATAGACAAATCCGCTTTAATCAAGTAGGTGAATATCGCAATCCATTAAAAGAGTCAAGTAGAAAATAAAGTCTACTATCTTTTAGGTTTTAAAGGTTTTTCATCATCATATAAATTTAGACTCACTTTTAATAAATATTCCACATCATCGAATCACCCCGCACTACTACCAAGGATATTCTTTAAGATCACGACCACAATTATTCATGCACTACGCCAAGAAGAATATTTGTGTATTCATTAATGGTCATGATCATGCCAACAATCGTCCATCAATGCACTACTACCAATCGAGGATTTTTATCACATCATTTGTAACATTACTACCATGATTACATCGAATAGTCTCTCGTCATAATCATACCAAGTCCATCTATGCACTACAAAGCCATGTATATGACTTTCAAAAAAATATAAACATGAGGATGATGACAATGATATAAGAATTCAATAAAACAAGTTCAAGAATTATTTTATCCAGAATTATTAACGTCCAAATTGTCAACACGATAATCTTTGCTTTTGTAGAGTAAAATTCAAGA
Organism: Panax quinquefolius; assembly: GCA_020205615.1. Classification (NCBI taxonomy): domain Eukaryota; kingdom Viridiplantae; phylum Streptophyta; class Magnoliopsida; order Apiales; family Araliaceae; genus Panax; species Panax quinquefolius. The sequence continues at coordinate 3,193,447 of CM035171.1, forward strand.
ATGATCGTAAGAATATTTCCATGAAAAGATATCGGATGAAACGCAAATATCAAGGATATTCTACTAATTTCATGGAGTATAAAGTCAAAGTTTTAACCAACCGGGTATAATAAAGAATGGAATAACAAAAGAAATCACCATGCATGCGATAGATCACATGCATAAAGTTATTCCAACAGTAATAATAAATAACGGAACCGTGTCGTGAAATTCACACCGAGCGGATGTTCCAATGTAATAATAAAGATGGAACCAGATCCGGTAAAAAACACATGATAGGATATTCCAACAGTATAATAAAGATTTTAACCAGTGTCCTGTAAAAAACACATGCATGTGATGTTCCAACAGTAATAAAAAAGATTTTAACCAGTCCCAGTAAAAACACATGCATGTGATGTTCCAATGTAATAATAATAAAGATTTTAACCAGTCCGAATAAAAAACACATGCATGTGATGTTCCAATGTAATAATAGAAGAATGTCACCAAGTATAGGTAAACCACGATACAAAAGTTATTCCAATGTAATAATAAGCAATGGAATAACAATGCTTCTCTTCATGAATAAGAAAGAATAACACCCCTTACTTTTGGTAGGAGATTGAATAACGCAAAGAAGCAGTAAGAATAAAATACTCTTCTTCTTTCTCTATTCTTTCTATACTTTCTCTCTCTATAGCTTGAATGAATTCGTGAAAATAATGAAGCCCTAGGCCTCTATTTATAGAAGATTTCTAGCTTAGCACCGCCGCGTGTGAAAAGGCAAGTGGCTCGACGAAAAGTGGTTTGGACGCTTTGTAATGTGAAACGATGTAGTGGTCGGACGCTCAGAATGTGAAAAATGACAAGTGGTTCGACGTCTGGTAAAGGTAATTACTATTGACGAAGGTAAATACTATCGACGAAGGTAAATACTATTCACAAGGGTAATTATCTATCTATTACGAAGGTAAATACTATTCACAAGGGTAATTACTATCGACGAAGAGACTCTTAGATGATGATGATATATAGCCCCCATAAAATAATCAAACTTACCACAAATCATAACACATATTTAATCTTTCAATAATTATTAATCATTTATAACTTGTCGTCTCAATTATTGATTTAATACTATAACATATTATACTGTATGATAATCGTGACAATAATTGAATCAATAATATAAGAGATATGATGCAAAGAATTATCAGTAGTAATAATTGAAGATAACCGAAAGTGACTTCTCACGTAAGATCAATAATCAATACCGTCTACTACGCAACCACGCCAGACATCGCATTTCTTTTACCAATCGGTAGTTCAACAGCTTTTAATTCAGTAAAACCTCCGCCGTTATTTTTATAAAATATTTTTGTCGCTTTTCTCAATCCGACAATAATGTTGTGGGGTCCACCAATGATTGAGCCATTGTATTTAATATTCCCTAACAAAAAGAATATTCCCACCAAACGAATATTTTATAACAACTTGCATACTTTGTAAAATTTATAAATATTACCCACAACTATAACATTATATCAAATTTATTCCATAATATTCAAAAATAATATTTATAGAAAAATTCATCTTTATTTATAAAAGTCGGGTCTTACAACCTCCCTTCTTATGAAATTTCGCCCTCGAAATTAGAATGGTAACGACTGGTATGTCAAGAGGTAAGGATACCTTGATTTCATTTCAGATTCTAACTCCCAAGTCATTTCCTCAACATCGTGGTTCCTCCATAAAACTTTGACTTGAGGTATAACCTCGGCGTAGAATATGTTCTTTCTTATCCAAAATTTGAACAGAACCTCTTCATACGCCAAATCTTCCGCTATTTCGTCCGGCTTCTAATTCAATAATATGGTTCGGTCTTTCACATATTTACGTAACATAGATATGTGAAAACGTTATGAACACGAGACATATTTGGCAGTAAAAGCGAGTCTATAGGCCACGCTTCCTACTCGATCGAGGATTAAAATGGACCGATGAATCGAGGATTAAGTTTTCTCTCTTCCAAATCTTGTAACTCCTTTCCATGGAGCAACTCTTAACAACACACGATCTCCTATATCGAATTCCACGCCCTTTCGATGAAGATCAAGATAACTCTTTTCACGATTTTGTGAGGTTTTTTATACGTTGTTTGATCATTTGAATCTTTTCCGTAGTCATACGCATCAACTCCTATCCCCAACAACGTTGCTTCACCCACCTCATCCCAAAGATACCGAGAATCGACACTTTCTTCCATACAATGCTCGAATGGAGCCATGCCAATACTTGCTTGATAATCTGTTGTTGTAGGAAAACTCCACCAATGGTAAGAACTTGTCCCAACTCCCTTGAAATCAAGGACACAGTAGTCTTAATAGATCTTCAAGAGTTTGAATAGTCCTCTCCGATCGTCCATCTGTCTCGAGGATGATATGCCGAAATAAATCGTAAGTCTGCGCCCATAGCTTTTTTTGCAAACTAACCCAAAATCGTGAAGTGAATCTTGGGTCTCGATCGTAAACTATGGATACCGGCATACCATGCGCCTTACAATCTCGCTTTATGTATATACGAGCAAGACGCTTCAAGTGTATAAGTTTCGGTATCGGTAGAAGAAATGAGCGACTTGGTCAATCTATCAACAATGACCCAAATCGCATCAATGCCTTGAGAAACCTTAGGAAGACCCAGAATTTAAATCCATGGTAATGTGCTCCCACTTCCATTCGAATTTCAAGTGGTTGCAATGGACCTTTTGGTACTTGATGCTCCGCTTTAACTCGCTGACAAGTTAGACACCTTGAGATAAACAAATATCTATCTCTCTTTCATATTGCTTCCACCAAAATGTATTTACGAATATCATGATACATTTTGGTACTCCTGTGATGGATTGCAAATGGTGTGTCAGGCGCCTCCATCATGATATTATACTTTAAATCGTGGTCGTTAGAACACAAAGTCCGAGTCGACTCAAAGTATTCCTTCTTCATCGATTCTTGCTTCCTAAGATAAGCACCTTCTTGCACTTTCTTCCTCATACGCATCGCCTCCGTGTCCGAAGCTGGCAGCCTTTAACTTTATCAATTAAAGTCGGCCTCTACTCGTATACTCATTATCATCACACGCGTCCCCTCGAGTCTTTAATTCTATCTCCATCCTTTGCAAGTCACACAAAATGGGCCTTTCGTTGACAATATCGCACTCAGATTGTGCATATGATTTCCTACTCAATGCGTCGGCCACCACGCTTGCTTTTCCGTGATGGTATTGATGGTATGATCATAATCTTTCAATAGCTTCAAGCCAACGTCGTTGTCGCATGTTGAGTTCCTTTTGAGTGAAGAAATATTTGAGGCTTTTATGATCCGTAGAAGATCTCCACTTTCTCCCCATACAAGTAATGCCTCCACATTTTAAGTGTAAGAATAACAAACCGCTAACTCTAGATCATGAGTAGGATAATTCCTCTCATATTCTTTGAGAGTCGCGAGGCATAAAGCTATAACTTTTCCATGTTGCATAAGAACACATCCCAACCTTTGCTCAAGATCATCAGAGATGACAAATCCTCCGAGCCGAGATGGTATTGTCGTAACAAAATTTGAAATAAGTCTCCTCTTGAGTTCTTGAAAACTCTTCTCACATTCTTCGCTCCAACCGAACTTTCAGATCTTTCCGAGTCACCGAAATCAATGGAATAGCGATTCGAGAAAATCCTTCCACGAATCTCCGATAATAACCAAATAAACCGAGAAAGCTACGTGACTTTCTACATCGATTTAGGTTGTTCCTACTTTGAATAGCTTCAATCTTTCTTTGGGTCAACAGATATTCCATGACTTGATACCACGTGCCCAAGGAATGCTACTTCTTCGCCGAAACTCGATTTCTTCAACTTGCATAAAGCTTATATTCACGGCTTTTGAGTGTAAGCCTCAAGTGTTGCTTTCATGATCTTCACGGCTTTTGGAATAAATAAGGATGTCATCAATAAAGACGACCACAAAGTGATCTAAATATTCCTTGAATACTTTGGTTCATCATATCCATGAAGGCGTTAGGAGCATTAGTCAATCCAAAGGACACGACTAGAATTCATAATGCCCGCATCGAGTTCGAAAAGCCGCCTTGGAATGTCACGGCTCTAATCTTCAATTGGTGATATCCTAACGAAGATCAATCTTTGAAAAGAATTTGGCTCCTTGAATCGGGTCAAACAGTCATCAATACGCGGCAATGGATACCTATTTTTGATGGTGACATGATTCAACTCCCGATAATCAATACAAAGTCGCGATACTCCCATCTTTCTTCTTCACGAATAGAATGAGCACCCCAAGGAGAAGTACTAGGACTAATAAAGCCAATGTCTAACAATTCCTGCAGCTGGGTCTTTAACTCCTCGAAGTTCAATAGAGCCATTCGACACGGGGCTTTGGAAATAGGTTTTGTACGGGTTCAAGGTCGATACAAAATTCAATTTCACGCCTGGGGTAGGCCAGAAAGTTCTTCAGAATACGTCAGAAATTTATTAACAATAGGAATATCGCTTAAAACCGATTTATTTTTATTTAAATCATGATATGAGCTAAGAAAGCTTGACATCCGCTTTTCAATAAACGAATAGCTTTATGGCTTGAGATGACCGTGATTGATTTTAATGGTTTGGTCGTTTGAATTCGCATAATAGGTTGATTAGGAATATGAAAGCTAACAACCTTACGAAAACAATCAATTTTTGCATGATAAGTAGTTAACCAATCAATCCTTGAATCACGCCAAATGCAAGTATTTTTAATGAAATAAGATCGACAGTAATGTGAGGGTACCGATTTGAACCAAACAAGACTTATAAACAAAGGATGTAATGAAGGTTTCTCCCAACGGAGTTTCCACAGATAAGTCAAAGTCTAATTTCTCCTGAGTCAAATTTAATCGATGAGCGCAAGTAGGAGAAATAAAAGAATGGGTAGAACCCAGATCAAATAAAGTATAGACTTCATTAGAGTTTATGATAAGCTTACCCGTGATGACCTCATTCTGATTCCTTGCTTCTTTGGGAGGTCACAACAAATGCTCTCCTCAGACTACCGGGTTTTGAATTTTCGGGACGGCCTTTGGTGCTTCCATCCTAGCTTGAATTTGTCTTCTAGAAACGACAAAAATCGAGCTAAGTGACCTTCTCTTCCACAATTATAACATGCTTTGACTCGCATTTATCGCAGCTTTGACCGATGTGTCCTCTCCTCCGCATTTGAAGCATATGGTAGGTGGTCTTTCTCCTTCCTTAACAATGGGTGCCGGTCTTTGGCTCTTTCCATCATTGTTGAATCTCCTTTTCTTGAAATGTCCATTCTTATTGTTTTGGCCCCGATTACCACCGGCGTGGTTACTATATCCGCCCGTTGATTCCTCCACGCTTGTTGTCACCGCCTCGATGACTATTCTCACCGGTATTATAATTTTGCTTACCGCTTCTTTTAGTCATATTGACTCATTATCGCTACCCACTAATCGAGCCCTATTTTTAACATCCAATACAAACACAGCTTTATGAGAAATAAGATGTCGACGATCTCCCGCTTCAAACCTCTTAAAAACATTCGCGCCCATTCTCTCTCTTCATTATCCACCAAGTGGGACGAAAACCGTGATAACTCCGTAAATTTTGCCTCGTATCATGCGACACGGGCCATATTGTTTTGTTCCAACTTGATAAACTCCACCTCCTTCATGTGGCGAATACTTTCGTGAAAGTATTTGTCGTTGAATGTACCTCCCTGAACTTCTCCCAAGATATCTTCAAGATAAATTGGTTGAGTACGCTTTTACCGATTCCCACCAAGAATCCTCCTCTCCTCACAAAACATAAAGGCGCAAGTGGAACCTTTTGCTCCTTGGAGCATCCCAAGACATCAAATATCTTGGTAATGCTTTATCCATGCTTCCGCCGTAAGTGGTTTTGGCTTTCCTTAAACTCCGGTGGTCCCAGCCCTTAAATTGTTTAGCGGTGACCACCGAGAGTTTTCCGTGTTTCCACCTACGTTTTGGACAGAGTCGCCTCTTCATTGCCGTGATAAATTGCATAAAGCCTCCAACATTTGATCATTTGTCATTTGGTCGGTGTTGTTGTTTGCATGAGGATTGTCGCCTTCGATGATGCACATTATCCCGATTATTGATATGTGGTGAATCAACGATCGCTCAAGCTCCCATTGCTATTCTCAACATTCTCGATGTCATTTTCAGACATCGCCATAAAACAAAAGGTTAATTGACATGTAACAAATTATCCTTATCTTCCGACCAACCAATAAAATAAAGACATAAACTTAGGTAGGTCATACTAGCGAAGGTATTCCCCTCTCCCCCCTCCTAGTACTATTCTCACATTTTAGCCAGGATCACATCCTCAGCTCTCGATACTAACCGCGACGCCCCCAAAATTAGGTATACATCACCCATCTTGAGTCGCCACTTACATGGTATGTAATTTAAATACAACTTATTAACATAACTGCCGTGTACAATACGACATAAACTATGAGTTTAAATACAAATATCGCTTCACTAGATATTATACAAACTCAAACAAAAGTCCTCATTACAATTATTATCACACTATTTTACGTAATAAATGAGGACTACTAATGCTATCTTCAGACCATCATCACTGCTTCCCCGACTCGTCCCAAATTATATTATCATTTCCTCAAGAGAATAAAGGTGAAAGAAAGGGTGAGCTCAACTAGCCCAAGAAGAAATATTATGACTAAGATAATGCGTAATAAATTATCAATAGTCTTCAATAATGTTAAACCGATAAAATACAATAGACAACCAGCTTTAATCTGCAATGAATATGCAATCCATTAAAAGAGTCAAGTAGAAAATAAAGTCTACTATCTTTTAGGTTTTAAAAGGTTTTTCATCATCATATATATATTTAGACTCACTTTAATAAATATTCCACATCATCGAATCACCCCCGCACTACTACCAAGGATATTCTTTAGTATCACGACCACAATTATTCATGCACTACGGGCCAAGAATATTTGTGTATTCATTAATGGTCATGATCATGCCAACAACTCATCCATCAATGCACTACTACCAATTAATCGAGGATTTTTATCACATCATTTGTAACATTACTACCATGATTACACCGAATAGTCTCGTCATCATAATCATACCAAGTCCATCTATGCACTACAGTGCCACCACATATGACTTTCAAAAAATATAAAACACGAGGATGATGACAATGATATAAGAATTCAATAAAACAAGTTCAAGAATTATTTTATCCAGAATTATTAACGTCCAAATTGTCAACATGATACATCGTTTTGTAGAGTAAAAAATTCAAGAATGATCGTAAGAATATTTCCATGAAAAGATATCGGATGAAACGCAAATATCAAGGATATTCTACTAATTTCATGGAGTATAGAAGTCAAAGTTTTAACCAACCGGGTATAATAAAGAATGGAATAACAAAAGAAATCACCATGCATGCGATAGATCGCATGATGCATGTGTTATTCCAATGTAATAATAAATAACGGAACCGTGTCGTGAAATTCACACCGACAAGATGTTCCAATGTATATAAAGATGGAACCGCATCCGGTGTAAACACATACAGATAGATATTCCAACAGAATAATAAAGATTTTAACCAGTCCTGTAAAACACATGCATGTGATGTTCCAACAGTATAATAAAGATTTTAACCAGTCCTGTAAAACACACGCATGTGATGTTCCAATGTAAATAATAATAAAGATTTTAAATCCAGTCCCATGTAAAACACATGCATGTGATGTTCCAATGTAATAATAGAAGAATGTCACCAAGTATAGGTAAACCACAGATACAAAGTTATTCCAATGTAATAATAAGCAATGGAATAACAACAGCTTTTCATGAATGAATAAGAAAGAATAACACCCTTTACTTTTGGTAGAGATTGAATATCAGCAAGAGTGTAGTAATAAAATACTCTTCTTCTTTCTCTCTTATTCTTTCTATACTTTCTCTCTATAGCTTGAATGAATTCGTGAAAATAATGAAGCCCTAGCCTCTATTTATAGAAGATTTCTAGCTTAGCACCGCCGTGTGAAAAGGCAAGTGGCTTGACGAATCGGTTTGACGCCAGAATGTGAAACGACAAGTGGTTCGGACGCCAGTAATGTGAAATGACAAGTGGTTCGATCGTCTGGTAAAGGTAATTACTATTAACGAAGGTAAATACTATTTACGAAGGTAAATACTATTCACAAGGGTAATTACTATTATCGATATTCACAAGGGTAAGGTAAAATTACTATTCACAAGGGTAATTACTATCGACGAAGAGACTCTTAGATGATTTATATACGAATGAGCCCCCATAAAAATAATCAAACTTACCACAAATCATAACACATATTTAATCTTTCAATAATTATTAATCATTTATAACTTGTCGCCTCAATTATTGATTTAATACTATAACATATTATACGTATGATAATCGTGACAATAATTGAATCAATAATATAAGAGATATGATGCAAAGAATTATCGTAGTAATAATTGAAAGCATAACCGAAAGTGACTTCTCACGTAAGCATCAATAATCAATACCGCAGCGCTACTATGCAACCACGCCAGACATCGTATTTCTTTTATCACCGGGTAGTTCAATGCTTTTAACGGTAAAACCTCCGCCGTTATTTTTATAAAAATATTTTTGTCGCTTTCTCAATCCGACAATAATGTTGTGGGGTCCACCAATGATTGAGCCATCAGTTATTTAATATTCCCTAACAAAAAAGAATATTCCCCACCAAACGAATATTTTATAACAACTTGCATACTTTGTAAAATTTATAAATATTACCCACAACTATAACATTATATCAAATTTATTCCATAATATTCAAAAATAATATTTATAGAAAAATTCATCTTTATTTATAAAAGTCAGGGTCTTACAACCTCCCTTCTTATGAAATTTCTCGCCCTCGAAATTAGGGTACGATTGTGGTATGTCAAGAGGTAAGGATACCTTGATTTCATTTCATTCTAACTCCCAAGTCATTTCCTCAACATCGTGGTTCCTCCATAAAACTTTGACTTGAGGTATAACCTTGGAGCGTAGAATATGTTCTTTCTTATCCAAAATTTGAACAGAACCTCTTCATACGCCAAATCTTCCGCTATTTCGTCCTGGCTCTAATTCAATAATATGGTTCGGTCTTTCACATATTTACGTAACATAGATATGTGAAAAACGCTATGAACACGAGACATATTTCACAGAAACGAGTCTATAGCCACGCTCCTACTCGATCGAGGATTAAAATGGACCGATGAATCGAGGATTAAGTTTTCCTCTCCTTCCAAATCTTGTAACTCCTTTCCATGGAGCAACTCTTAACAACACACGATCTCCTATATCGAATTCCACGCCCTTTCGATGAAGATCAAGATAACTCTTTTGTCGATTTTGTGAGGTTTTTATACGTTGTCGGATCATTTGAATCTTTTCCGTAGTCATATCGCACTCAACTCCCGGCCCCAACAACGTTGCTTCACCCACCTCATCCCAAAGATAATCGAGAACGACACTTTCTTCCATACAATGCTTCGAATGGAGCCATGCCAATACTTGCTTGATAAATCGTTGTTGTAGGAAAACTCCACCAATGGTAAGAACTTGTCCCAACTCCTTGAAATCAAGGACACAGTAGTCTTAATAGATCTTCAAGAGTTTGAATAGTCCTCTCCGATCGTCCGTCCGTCTCGAGGATGATATGCCGAAGCTAAATCGTAAGTCTGCGCCCATAGCTTTTTGCAAACTAACCCAAAATCGTGAAGTGAATCTTGGGTCTCGATCGTAAACTATGGATACCGCAGATACCATGCGCCTTAAATCTCGCTTATGTATATACTGAGCAAGACGCTCAAGTGTATAAGTTTCGTATTTGGTAAAGAAATGAGCGGACTTGGTCAATCTATCAACAATGACCCAAATCGCATCAATGCCTTGAGAAACCTTAGAAGACCTAGAATTGAAATCCATGGTAATGTGCTCCCACTTCCATTCCGAATTTCAAGTGGTTGCAATGGACCTTTTGGTACTTGATGCTCCGCTTTTAACTCGTTGACAAGTTAGACACCTTGAGATAAACAGTCTTATCTCTCTCTTCATATTGCTCCACCAAAATGTATGACGAATATCATGATACATTTTGGTACTCCTGTGATGGATTGCAAATGGTGTGTTGTGCGCCCCATCATGATATTATACTTTAAATCGTGGTCGTTAGAACACAAAGTCCGGAGTCGACTCAAGTATTCCTTCTTCATCGATTCTTGCTTCCTAAGATAAACCTTCTTCGCACTTTCTTCCTCATACGCGATCACCTCCGTGTCCAGTAGCTTGAGCAGCCTTTAACTTTATCAATTAAAGTCGGTTCTACTCAGATACTCGCCATCATCACACGCGCGTCCCCGAGTCTTTAATTCTATCTCCATCCTTTGCAAGTCACACAAAATGGGCCTCATATTGACAATATCGCACTCAGACTTGCATATGATTTCCTACTCAATGCGTCACCACCACGCTTGCTTTTCCGTGATGGTATTGATGGTATGATCATAATCTTTCAATGCTTCAAGCCAACGTCGTTGTCGCATGTTGAGTTCCTTTCGAGTGAAGAAATATTTGAGGCTTTTATGATCCGTAAAGATCTCCACTTTCTCCCCATACAAGTAATGCCTCCACATTTTAAGTCTGAAAGATAACAAATGCTAACTCTAGATCATGAGTAGGATAATTCCTCTCATATTCTTTGAGTTGTCGCGAGGCATAAAGCTATAACTTTTCCATGTTGCATAAGAACACATCCCAACCTTTTGCTCAAGCATCATCAGAGATGACAAATCCTCCGAGCCGATGGTATTGTCGTAACAGTCTTTGAAATAAGTCTCCTCTTGAGTTCTTGAAAACTCTTCTCACATTCTTCGCTCCAACCGAACTTTCAGATCTTTCCGAGTCACCGAAATCAATGGAATAGCGATTCGAGAAAATCCTTCCACGAATCTCCGATAATAACCAAATAAACCGAGAAAGCTACGATTTCTATCATCGATTTAGGTTGTTCCCACTTTGAATAGCTTCAATTTTTTCGGGTCAATGATATTCCATGACTTGATACCACGTGCCCAAGGAATGCTACTTCTTCAAGCCGTAACTCGCATTTCTTCAACTCGCATAAAGCTTATATTCACGAAGCTTTTGGAGTGTCAGCCTCAAGTGTTGCTCATGATCTTCACGGCTTTTGGAATAAATAAGGATGTCATCAATAAAGACGACCACAAAGTGATCTAAGTATTCCTTGAATACTTGGTTCATCATATCCATGAAGGCGGCGGGAGCATTAGTCAATCCAAAGGACATGACTAGAATTCATAATGCCCGCATCGAGTTCGGCCCGCCTTTGGAATGTCGTCACGGTTCTAATCTTCAATTGGTGATATCCTAACGAAGATCAATCTTTGAAAAGAATTTGCTCCTTGCAATCGGGTCAAACAGTCATCAATACGTGGCAATGGATACCTATTTTTGATGGTGACATGATTCAACTCCCGATAATCAATACAAAGTCGATACTCCCATCTTTCTTCTTCACGAATAGTAATGAGCACCCCAAGGAGAAGTACTAGGACGAATAAAGCCAATGTCTAACAATTCCTGCAGTTGGGTCTTTAACTCCCGAAGTTCAATAGAGCCATTCGATACGGGGCTTTGAAATAGGTTTTGTACTGGGTTCAAGGTCGATACAAAATTCAATTTCACGCCTGGGGTAGGCCAGAAGTTCTTCTGGAATACGTCGAGAAATTTATTAACAATAGGAATATCGCTTAAAAATCGATTTATTTTTATTTAAATCATGACATGAGCTAAGAAAGCTTGACATCCGCTTTTTCAATAAACGAATAGCTTTTATGGCTTGAGATGACCGTGATTGATTTTAATGGTTTGTCGTTTGAATTCGCATAATAGGTTGATTAGGAATATGAAAGCTAACAACCTTACGAAAACAATCAATTTTTGCATGATAAGTAGTTAACCAATCAATCCCTTGTAATCACGCCAAATGCAAGTATTTTTAATGAAATAAGATCGACAGGTAATGTGAGGGTACCGATTTGAACCAAACAAGACTTATAAACAATGGATGTAATGAAGGTTTCTCCCAACGGAGTTTCCACAGATAAGTCAAAGTCTAATTTCTCCTGAGTCAAATTTAATCGATGAGCGCAAAGTAGGAGAAATAAAAGAATGGGTAGAACCCAGATCAAATAAAGTATAGACTTCATTAGAATTTATGATAAGCTTACCCGTGATGACCTCATTCGATTCCTTGCTCTTTGGGAGGTCACAACAAATGCTCTCCTCAGACTACCGGGTTTTGAATTTTCCGGATGGCCTTTGGTGCTTCCATCCTAGTTGAATTTGTCTTCAGAACGACAAAATCGAGCTAAGTGACCTTCTTTCCACAATTATAACATGCTTTGACTGGCATTTAACGCATTTGGACTGATGTGTCCCTCTCCTCCGCATTTGAAGCATATGGTAGGTGGTCTTTCTCCTTCCTTAACAATGGGTGCTTGGTCTTTGACGCCTTTCCATCATTGTTGAATCTCCTTTTCTTGAAATGTCCATTCTTATTGTTTTGGCCTGATTACCACCAAGTGGTTACTATATCCGCCCGCTTGATTCCTCCACGCTTGTTGTCACCGCCTCGATGACTATTCTCATTGGTATTATAATTTTGCTTACCGCTTCTCTTTTAGTTGCGTTGACTCATTATCGCGCTCCACTAATCGAGCCCTATTTACAACATCCTAATACAAACACGCTTTATGAGAAATAAGATGTCGACGTATCTCCCGCTTCAAACCTCTTAAAAACATTCGCGCCATTCTCTTTCATTATCCACCAAGTGGGGACGCAAACCGTGATAACTCCGTAAAATTTTGCCTCGTATCATGACACCTGGCCATATTGTTTTGTTCCAACTTGATAAACTCCACCTCCTTCATGGGCGAATACTTTCGTGAAAGTATTTGTCGTTGAATGACTCTCGAACTTCTCCCAAGATATCTTCAAGATACCGTGGTTGAGTACGCTTTACCGATTCCCACCAAGAATCCTCCTCTCCGCAAGAACATAAAGGCGTGTAAGAAGGAACCTTTTGCTCCTTGGAGCATCCCAAGACATCAAATATCTTGGTAATCTGCTTTATCCATGCTTCCGCCAAAGTGGTTTTGGCTCTCCCTTAAACTCCGGTGGTCCCAAATCCTTAAATTGTTTAATGGTGACCGCCGAGAGTTTTCCGTGTTTCCACCTACGCTTTTGGATGAGTCGCTCTCGCTTCATTGTTGCATAAATTGCATAAAGCCTCTCGAACATTTGATCATTTGTCATTTGGTCGGTGTTGTTGTTTTGTATGAGGATTGTCGCCTTCGATGCACATTATCCTCGATTATTGATATGTGGTGAATCAACGATCGCATGCGCCCATTCTTATTCTCAACATTCTCGATGTCATTTTCGAGATCATCGCCATAAAACAAAAGGTTAATTGACATGTAACAAATTATCCTTATCTTCCCGACCAACCAATAAAATAAAGACATAAACTTAGTAGTCATACTAATAAGAAGTATTCCCTGCCTCTCCTCCTAGTACTATTCTCACATTTTAGCCAGGATCACATCCCTAAGCTCGATACTAACCGTGACGCCCCCAAAATTAGGTATACATCACCCATCTTGAGTCGCCACTTACATGGTACGTAATTTAAATACAACTTATTAACATAACTGTATGCATAATACTGACATAAACTATGAGTTTAAATACAAATATCGCTCTACTAGATATTATACAAACTCAAACAAAAAGTCCTCATTACGATTATTATCACACTATTTTACGTAAATAGTGAGGACTACTAATGCTATCTTCAGACCATCACTGCTTCCCAGACTCATCCCAAATTATATATTATCATTTCACGAAGAGAATGAAGGAAAGAAAAGGGTGAGCTCAACTAGCCCAAGAAGAAATATTATGACTAAGATAATGCGTAATAAATTATCAATAGTCTTCAATAATGTTAAACCGATAAAATACAATAGATAACCGGGTTTAATCTGCAATGGAATATCGCAATCCATTAAAAGAGTCAAGTAGAAAATAAAGTCTACTATCTTTTAGGTTTTAAAAGGTTTTTCATCATCATTATAGCGAGACTCGCCTTTAATAAATATTCCACATCATCGAATCACCCCGCACTACTACCAAGGATATTCTTTAAGATCACGACCACAATTATTCATGCACTCACGGGCCAAGAATATTTGTGTATTCATTAATGGTCATGATCATGCCAACAATCGGCCCATCAATGCACTACTACCAATCGAGGATTTTTATCACATCATTTGTAACATTACTACCATGATTACAATCAATAGTCTCTCGTCATAATCATACCAAGTCCATCTACGCACTACAGTGCCACATATGACTTTCAAAAAAATATAAACACGAGGATGATGACAATGATATAAGAATTCAATAAAACAAGTTCAAGAATTATTTTATCCAGAATTATTAACGTCCAAATTGTCAACACGATCTTGTTTTGTAGAGTAAAATTCAAGAATGATCGTAAGAATATTTCCATGAAAAGATATCGGATGAAACGCAAATATCAAGGATATTCTACTAATTTCATGGAGTATAGAAGTCAAAGTTTTAACCAACCGGGTATAATAAAGAATGGAATAACAAAAGAAATCACCATGCATGCGATAGATCAAGATGCAGACAAAGTTATTCCAATGTAATAATAAATAATCGGAACCGTGTCGTGAAATTCACACCGGATGTGATGTTCCAATGTAATAATAAAGATGGAACTGCATCCTGTAAAACACACGATAGATATTCCAACGAGAATAATAAAGATTTTAACCAGTCCTGTAAAACACACGAGCATGTGATGTTCCAACAGAATAATAAAGATTTTAACCAGTCCTCCCGTAAAAAAACACACGCATGTGATGTTCCAAAAGAATAATAATAAAGATTTTAACCAGTCCTGTAAAACACACGCATGTGATGTTCCAATGTAATAATAGAAGAATGTCACCAAGTATAGGGTAAACCACAGATACAAAGTTATTCCAATGTAAATAATAAGCAATGGAATAACAATGCTTCTCTTCATGAATAAGAAAGAATAACACCCCTTACTTTTGGTAGAGATTGAATATCGCAAAGCGGTGTAAGAACAAAAAATACTCTTCTTCTTTCTCTTATTCTTTCTATACTTTCTCTCTATATAGCTTGAATGAATTCGTGAAAATAATGAAGCCCTAGGCCTCTATTTATAGAAGATTTCTAGCTTAAGCACCCGCCAGTGTGAAAAGGCAAGTGGCTCGAATGATCGACGACCGGGTTCGACGCTTTGTAATGTGAAAACGACAAGTGGTTCGGCCGCACCAGAATGTGAAATGACAAGTGGTTCGACGTCTGGTAAAGGTAATTACTATCGACGGCGGTAAATACTATCGACGAAGGTAAATATTCTATTCACAAGGGTAATTACTATCGACGAAGGTAAATACTATATTCACAAGGGTAATTACTATCGACGTAAGAGACTCTTAGATGATGACATACGAGCCCCCCCATAAAATAATCAAACTTACCACAAATCATAACACATATTTAATCTTTCAATAATTATTAATCATTTATAACTTGTCGCCTCAATTATTGATTTAATACTATAACATATTATACGTATGATAATCGTGACAATAATCAATCAATAATATAAGAGATATGATGCAAGAATTATCGTAGCAATAATCGAAGCATAACCGAGTTGACTTCTCACGTAAGATCAATAATCAATACCGCAGCTACTACGCAACCACGCCAGACATCGTATTTCTTACCAACGGGTAGTTCAACAGCTTTTAATTCAGTAAAACCTCCGCCGTTATTTTTTTATAAAAATATTTTTGTCGCTTTCTCAATCCGACAATAATGTTGTGGGGTCCACCAATGATTGAGCCATTGTATTTAATATTCCCTAACAAAAGAATATTCCCCACCAAACTAATAATATTTTATAACAACTTGCGTACTTTGTAAAATTTATAAATATTACCCACAACTATAACATTATATCAAATTTATTCCATAATATTCAAAAATAATATTTATAGAAAAATTCATCTTTATTTATAAAAGTCGGGTCTTACAACCTCCCTTCTTATGAAATTTCTCCCTCGAAATTAGAATGCGATGACTGTATGTCAAGAGGTAAGGATACCTTGATTTCATTTCGATTCTAACTCCCAAGTCATTTCCTCAACATCGTGGTTCCTCCATAAAACTTTGACTTGAGGTATAACCTTGGAGCGTAGAATATGTTCTTTCTTATCCAAAATTTGAAAAGGAACCTCTTCATACGCCAAATCTTCCGCTATTTCGTCCGGTTTCTAATTCAATAATATGGTTCGGGTCTTTCACATATTTACGTAACATAGATATGTGAAAAACGCATGAACACGAGACATATTTCAAGCGGAAAGCGAGTCTATAGGCCACGCCTCCTACTCGATCGAGGATTAAAATGGACCGATGAATCGAGGATTAAGTTTTCCTCTCTTCCAAATCTTGTAACTCCTTTCCATGGAGCAACTCTTAACAATACATGATCTCCTATATCGAATTCCACGTCCTTTCGATGAAGATCAAGATAACTCTTTTGTCGATTTTGTGAGGTTTTTATACGTTGTTTGGATCATTTGAATCTTTTCCGTAGTCATACGCATACTAAACTCCGGCCCCAACAACGTTGCTTCACCCACCTCATCCCAAAGATACCGAGAATCGACACTTTCTTCCATACAATGCTTCGAATGGAGCCATGCCAATACTTGCTTGATAACTGTTGTTGTAGAAAACTCCACCAATGGTAAGAACTTGTCCCAACTCCTCAAAATCAAGGACACAGAGTCTTAATAGATCTTCAAGAGTTTGAATAGTCCTCTCCCGATCGTCTCGTCTGTCCGAGGATGATATGCCGAAGAGCTAAATCGTAAGTCTGCGCTCATAGCTTTTTGCAAACTAACCCAAAATCGTGAAGTGAATCTTGGGTCTCGATCGTAAACTATGGATACCCAAGATACCATGCAGTCTTACAATCTCGCTTATGTATATACGAGCAAAGACGTTCAAGTGTATAAGTTTCTCGACGGTAAGAAATGAGCGCACTTGGTCAATCTATCAACAATGACCCAAATCGCATCAACGCCTTGAGAAAACTTAGGAAGACCGTGAACGAAATCCATGGTAATGTGCTCCCACTTCCATTCTGGAATTTCAAGTGGTTGCAATGGACCTTTTGGTACTTGATGCTCCGCTTTAACTCGCTGACAAGTTAGACACCTTGAGATAAACAAAGTCTATCTCTCTCTTCATATTGCTTCCACCAAAATGTATATGCCGAATATCATGATACATTTTGGTACTCCCGTGATGGATTGCAAATGGTGTGTTGTGCGCCCCATCATGATATTATACTTTAAATCGTGGTCGTTAGAAACACAAAGTCCGAGTTGACTCAAGTATTCCTTCTTCATCGATTCTTGCTTCCTAGATAAAGATCTTCTTGACTTTCTTCCTCATACGCGATCGCCTCCAGTGTCGTGGAGCTGAGCGCCTTTAACTTTATCAATTAAAGTCTGTTCTACTCAGATACTCATTGTCATCACATGCGTCCCCTGAGTCTTTAATTCTATCTCCATCCTTTGCAAGTCACACAAAATGGGCCTTTGCATACGACAATATCGCACTTGACTTGCATATGATTTCCTACTCAATGCGCCGGTACCACGTTTGCTTTTCCAGATGGTATTGGATGGTATGATCATAATCTTATGATCATACCATCCAATATACAACAAATTATCGTTAGTCTTCAACAGGGAAAAATATAATAAATACAATAGACAACAAATTTTAAATCAATATTCGCAAATGAAATAATAATTCATTAGAAGAGTTAAGTAGAAATGCAAACTACTATCTTCTACGTGTATGAATTTAAAAGTTCATCGCTCATCTTTTATCCCCGTAACATCAATCAATATACATCCGAATCAAATATTCATCTTTGCACTACAGCCAAAGATATTCATCACCGGGTCATGTTCATTTAAACACTTGTTCATCTTTGCAGACTACGGCCAAAGATATTCTTCAGAAATCATTCATCTTTTGCACTACGTGCCAAAGATATTCTTAAGAAATCATTCATCTTTGCACTACAAAGCCAAAGATATTCCATAATATCATCATTTAAGACCGAGGATGATGAAAATATTTTTTTTAAAGAAACAAATCCAAGGAAACAAAATGATAAGGATTAAGGATTAAGGATTCGTATTTGGTTTTATCCACATCCAAAAATACCTAAAAAATAATCATAGTGGTGTAAAATTCAATAATGATCAAAACATGGATACAATCGAGTTAGTATCCGTATAGATGTTTTTCGACGAAAAGAAGAAATTTTATTTTTGGTGAATAGTGTCAGATATCGTGAATAAAGGTCAGATATCGTGAATAAGAACTCTCACACCAAAAGATAGAAATTCCACAAAAACATCTTCACGCTTACGTGAATAATACTCGTGAATAAGAACTCGTGAATAAGAACTCATGAATAAGAACTCGTGAATAGTAACCCCACATGAAAAAGTTCTAAATTTGATAAAACTTTCAGATCAACATTTCAAAGATAATGATATTGAAGAAATAATATCATTACGAAAAAAAAATAATATCCCTTACCTCGAAAAGATCAAGATTTACGCTAGAATAACGGGTATAGTCTTTGAAGGGAACTTGCAACCGCCTAGCAATACTCAAAGTATACTCAAAATACTCACAAGAATACGCCGATAATATAGAGAGAAAACTTCAGCTTACGGTGTGATTTTCAATTCTAACCCAAGACCCTATTTATAGGAAAACGCTAGAACACCAAAAAGCGTAAAATTTAATATATTAATAATATTATTTTTCCACATCTTCCTACGCACACCATCAGCTGAAATCAACCACTAACACATGTCCCATAAGTGACAAAAACGTTTTTCATGCAAAACTTACTTAAAACTCCAAAAAATGATAATCAATTAATCCGGAACTTCAATAATTCATAATAAATAGCCCTTTCATCAGAAAATTCGAATCTCGCGAGTTTTTATAGGAATTTCAATTCTCTACAACTTTGCAGAAGAAAGTTTTTCCAAATTCCAAATAGAAATTGACCGAAATCCACAAACGGACGATTTTACAGGCTATAATCAAATTTCAGTCAATAAATGGGGTCCACCGACATGTTTAACATGTTTTAAACATTTATTGCAACAAAAATACTCTTCCTCCTCAGATACTCATATATCCCACATTCGTTGTAAAATATCACCATTAATATATTATTAAAATAATATATTTAAATGAATTATTTTATCGTAAAAAGATAAAATATTAATTTTCAACAATTGTCATTTTAAAAATTTTCCATCTATATCCACATAAAATCAATATTTTCCTCATCATATAAATCAATAATTAATTATTCACAAATAATATTACGTAATCACAATATCGACAACCGTGCGCTTCCTGAGTGAGAGGGGCTTTCCAATAAGAATTTCTTCTTCTTGGCGCATGATTAGGTGACCAAACCTCTCCTTAGACAGAACTTTCTAGACATTGCCAATAATGTTATCTAATAATATTATTCGGATAATATGAATTATTGCTTCGATAATGAAAAATACCGTGTAATGACAATTATCAAACAATGTTAATATAAAATATCAACGCAAAGAATTATTAACTCAATAAAATATCTTTGAGAATTAATCGTAACCATTATTGAGTAGTGCCTTCAATAATTGGTGCAATCAATTGAACAACGCCAGCAGCGATCCATTCGTATTTTTAACTTGGCAACCGTATTCAATAGTATTAATCGGTCAAGCTTCTGTATTTCACATTCAACAACTAATATTTGTCGTTTTATTTAATCTGTCAATTATTTAAAATGGGGCCCTTATATTTTAAATAATAATAAATTTTTTATTTAAAATTTTGGTCTTACACATAAGACCTCAAATTTTTTAAATAAAAAGGAATTTCTTTATTTATTATTTTGAAATAAGTAAGGGTCGATTCGATTAACGTGGATAGCTATCATTAAATACGCAAATATTTCAAAATAAAATAATAAATAAAATATTCATTTTTAAAAATCGAGGAATATTCGTTTGGTCGTGAATATTCATCGCTTGTGAATATTCGCTTCGTCGTGAATATTCAGATCGTCGGGAATATTCGATTTACCACAAATGCCATAAGCCATTGGGGCCCCATAACTAAAGCCGATTGACGAGGAAAACGACAAATATAAGTCAAGGTTAAAAATAACTACAGTAGTTGTTACCAAGTAAGACTGACGCTGAATAATCTATGGTTAAAATACGTGAATACGCGTCGTCGCACAAAGAAGACACCCAGATCGCATAAAGATTGTTGAATTATCGATCCTTACGTAAGATGGCACTACTCAATAATTTTCACAAGAATTACTGCTCAATAGTTTATTTTATTGATTCAATAATTGCTTTGCGTATTTTATATTATTTTGTTGTTCAATAATTGTCACACGCATTATTATCTCCATTATCGCATCAATAATTCATATTATTTGAATAATATTATTAGATAACATTATTGGCAATGTCTAGAAAGTTCACAAGGAGAGGTTTAATCCTAATTTGTAAGACCCAAACTTTTATAAATAAAGATGAATTTTCTATAAATATTATTTTTGAATATTATGGAATAAATTTGATATAATGTTATAGTTGTGGGTAATATTTATAAATTTTACAAAGTATGCAAGTTGTTATAAAATATTCGTTTGGGTAGGGAATATTCTTTTTTGTTTAGGAATATTCGTATAATGGCTCAATCATTGGTGGACCCCACAACATTATTGTTTTGATTGAGAAACGACAAAAATATTTTTATAAAAATAACTACGGAGGTTTTACCGTTAAAACTGCTTGAACTACCCGGTGGTAAAAGTACAAAGAATACGCTGTGGTCATTAAGAAGTACACTCAGATTGATTATTGATGCTTACGTGAGAAGTCACTCGGTTATGCTTCAATTATTACTACGATAATTCTTGCATCATATCTCTTATATTATTGATTCAATTATTGTCACAAAGATCATCTCAGATAATATGTTATAGATTAAATCAATAATTGAGACGACAAGTTATAAATGATTAATAATTATTGAAAGATTAAATATGTGTTATGATTTGTGGTAAGTTTGATTATTTTATGGGGGCTCATATGTCATCATCTAAGAGTCTCTTCATCGATAGTAATTACCCTTGTGAATAGTATTTACCTTTGTCAATAGTAATTACCCTTGTGAATAGTATTTACCTTCGTCAATAGTATTTACCTTCGTCGAATAGTAATTACCTTTACCAGACGTCCGAACCACTTGTCATTTCACATTACAAAGTCCGAACCACTTGTCGCTTCACATTACAAAGGCCAAACCAAATAAGTTGTCAAGCACTCGCTTTTTCACACTTTGGCGGTGCTAAGCTAGAAATCTTCTATAAATAAAGGCCTAGGGCTTCATTATTTTTCACTTAATTCATTCAAGCTATAGAGAGAGAGAAAGTATAGAAAGAATAAGAGAGAAGAAGAAGAGTATTTTGTTACTACACCGCCGCAGTATTCAATCTCCTACCAAAAGTAAGGGGTGTTATTCTTTCTTATTCATGAAGAGAACTGTTGTTATTCCATCGCTTATTATTCTGGCTTGGAATAACTCAGATATCTGGCTTACCCTATACTTGGTGACATTCTTCTATTATTCTCATTGGAACATCCTCATGCATGTGTTTTACACCGGACACGGTTCCGCCTTTTTATTATTATTCTGGCTGGAACATCCTCGTTGCATGTTTTACACCTACTTCGGGTTCCGCTCTTTATTATTCTGCTGGAACATCCTCATGCACAATGTTTTTACACCGACCGGTTCCGCTCTTTATTATTCTCATTGGAATATCCTATCTCGTGTGTTTTACACCGGATCCGGTTCCATCTTTATTATTCTGTTGGAACATCCTCGCTTGGTGTGAATTTCACCCGACCGGTTCCGTTATTTATTATTCTCGCTGGAATAACTCATCTGCATGCGATCTATCGCATTTACGGTGATTTTTTTTTGTTATTCCATTCTTTATTATACCCAAATTGGTTAAAACTTTGACTTCTATACTCCATGAAATTAGTAGAATATCCTCGATATTTGCGTTTCATCCAAAGATCTTTTCATGGAAATATTCTTCCGATCATTCTTGAATTTTACTCTACAAAACAAAGATCATGTTGACAATTTGGACGTTAATAATTCTTGGATAAAATAATTCTTGAACTTGTTTTATCAATTCTTATATCATTGTCATCATCCTCATGTTTATATTTTTTTGAAAGTCATCTGTGGCTTCAGTAGTGCATAGATGGACTTGGTATGATTATGACCAGAGACTATTCGGTGTAATCACGACCGTAATGTTACAAATGATGTGATAAAAATCCTCAATTAGTCAGTAGTGCATTGATGGACAATTGTTGGCATGATCACGACCATTAATGAATACACAAATATTCTCGGCCCGTGAGTATGAATAATTGTGGTCGTGATACTTAAAGAATATCCTCGTCAGAGTGCGTAGGGTGATTCGATGATGTGGAATATTTATTAAAGTTTCTAGTCTCAAATTTATAACAAAGATGAAAAACCTTTAAAACCTAAAAGATAGTAGACTTTTATTTTCTACTTGACTCTTTCAATGGATTGCATATTCACCGCAGCTTAAACCGTCATTTCATTGTATTTTATCGGTTTAACATTATCAAGACTATTGATAATTTATTCTCGCATTATCTTAGTCATAATATTTCTTCTCGGGCTAGTTGAGCTCACCCTTTCTTTCACCGTTTCTCTTGAAAATGATAATATAGTTGGGACGAAGCCTCGGAAACGAGTGATGGTCCCGAAGATAGCATTAGTAGTCCTCACTATTCTCAGTAAAATAGTGTGATAATAATCTGTGTAATGAGGACTTTTTGTTTGAGTTTGTATAATATCTAGTAGATTTATATTTGTATTTAAACTCACGCTTTATGTCGTATTGTACACACGGCGCTTATGTTAATAAGTTGTATTTAAATTCTGCACTACCATGTAAGTGGCGACTCAAGATGGGTGATGTATACCTAATTTTGGGGCGTCACATAATCAAGGCTACCAAGAAGAGAGAAATCCTTATCTGAAAGCCCCTCTTTCCTGGGCAGCTACCGTTGTCATAATTGTGATTACGTAATATTATTTGTGAATAATTAATTATTGATTTATATGATAAGAAAATATTTATAAATGATGGATTTATTTATGTGGTTATTAATGAAGGAATTAATGTTGAGGTGTTTTATCAAGATTTTATCTGATTGAGGTGTTAAAAATCAAATCGGGGGTTTTGATATATATTGCTTGGGTTATAATTTTTAATCCGACCGTTGGATTGTGGTAATTTTTGGGTATGTTATACATACATAAGTTGAGTATATGTCCACAAATTTTGAACCGTTAAAAATGCACGAATGATTTGTTATAAATTTTAAGAGGTGTTTGATTCGGAAAGTAGGGTTATAATTAATTTTGGTGGAAAATTCTAGAATTGAGTGGGCCCCACTTGTGGTTGGTGAAGAAATGTGCTGAATTTTATTTCAAATGTGGTGGGTGGCAATAATAGTAGGTAAAGCCATCAAAAGCAGTCAAGTCTGCCTTCGGCCGGCTAACATTTTCCTATAAATAGAGGGCTAAGTTAGAATTGAAAATCACACCGTAAACAAAGTTTTCTCTTTTCTCTCTCTATATATCGAAATGATTTTGTGAGTATTTAGATACTTTGAGAGTTGCTTTCAAAGACAAGTTTCATTCAAAGATCACTTCCGATCTTTCCTTCCGAGGTAATCGATTCTTTGAGGTAAGGGATATTATTTTTTTTTTCAGAATGATATTATTTCTTCAATATCATTATCTTTGAAATGTTGATCCGAAGTTTTTATCAAATTTGGAACTTTTTCATGCTCTGGGTTACTATTCATGAGTTACTATTCATGAGTTACTATTCACGAGTTACTATTCACGAGTCTTATTCATGAAAGCGTGAAAATGTTTTTTTGTGGAATTTCTATCTTTTGGTGTCTGGAGTTACTATTCACGATACTCTGGCACTATTCACGATACTCTGGACTATTCATCGAAAAATAAAATTTCTTCTTTTCGTCCAAAATATCTATTTTTGGATACTAGCTTTGATTGTATCCATGTTTTGATCATTCTTGAATTTTACACCACTATGATTATTTTTGAGGTATTGTTGGACATGGATAAAACAAAGTACGAATCCTTAATCCTTAATCCTTGTCATTTTGTTTCAATCGGATTCGCTCTTTAAAAATATTTTTCATCATCCTCGCCTTAAATGATGATATTATTGAATATCTTTGGCTCAGAAGTCAAAGATGAATGATTTCTCGAAGAATATCTTTGGCCCGTAGTGCAAAGATGAAGCGTGTTTAAATGAACATAACCGATCGATGAATATCTTTGGCCTTTAGTGCAAAGATGAACAGTGTTGAGATGAATACGACCGATTGATGAATATCTTTGGCCTCAGTAGTGTGCAGATGAATATTTGATTTGAGATGAATATTGATTGATGTTACAGGGATAAAATATTGATGATGGACCGTTAAATTCATAGATTATAGTAGATTTCATTCTCTACGTAACTCTTCTATGAATTATTATTTCCGCCGCGAATATTGATCCAAACTTGTTGTCTATTGTATTCTATCGATTTTTCCTCGTCAAGACTAACGATAATTTGTTGTATATTATCTTAGTCATAATATTCTTTACTTGCTAGTTGAGCTCACCCTTTTCCTTGTTGTTCCATTTTTCTTCTCGTGAGGCGAGAATGTAGCGAGTACTAGTGGGGTATGGAATGAAGGTTCTAGAGAGAGTTATTTAGTAGTCCTCACCATTTTTGTAAAATAATGTATCAATAATTATGATGGGGATTTATTTATATGTGGATATTGTTATAGAAGACAATATTATATTTAAACTCACAAAGATATATCACGTATATCACACGACATTTGTATTATTGAAGTTGTAGTTTGTTTCTTGTACCATGTATTTGGCGACTCAGAATGGGTGTTGTGTATACCTATTTTGGGGGCGTCACATCTTACATTTAATATATCAAAGCTACAACTAAATCAAGTCAAAAATCTTTGTAGCTAGCATTGGAAGTGGCTTCACCTATTGACCCAGAATTCCAAATCGCGCCAAGATTTAGAAGTTCATCTCCCCATATGGATTCCTACAAGTTACAGAAATCATTACCCTCTTGTGAGAACATATATGCACCCTTAAAAATGTTCACCAATAAAGTAAAAATAATAATCATTACAATTGAAAAAAATATCATTACTCACATTCAAGTTAATATTTCCATGATGACTCTCTTGTGTCTCATGAAAAATAGGTGGTTGATTAATAGTCGTATCCAACTCAAATGCCTTAAATAAAAGAAGCATACAAGTTCATTATATAAGACAATATTAATTACAAAAAAAGTTACAATATACAAATTATATATATATATAACAAAAAAGAAAAATCATACCTTCTTCATATTCTTTGTGTTTCTTGATTCACAATTATTTCTACCTTTTTTTGTCCCTTCAGTTTGAATTTTTTCGAAACTTCTTCGATCTTACCTACCTTCCTTTTATTAGGAGGACGCCCCTTGCATCGGTTCTTTTTTGGTGAAAGTAATTTTTGGCTTTCATTTGGGTCGTTATTTTCAGATTCACTCGCGTTTAACTTTTGAGTTGGTGGACTTTTTTCACAAACTCCATCCTTTGTATTCCATTCCACCTTTAGTTCAAGAAGCCGATCTACAAGTTGGTCACATCTTTTTTGAGTGTCACATGCAATGTCCGCAACGTCGAAAAAAGTATTGCACACCTTGTCATATCTCTGTCCCGATTCCGTGTCTTTCCAAACATTATAAATGACTTTAGCTTTAGTATGACGTCGCTTTTCCTTTCTCCACCTCCTCAAAATGTATTTCGTTGAAACGGTAAATATAAACCTTTCAAAATGAAGTACCTTAACTATATGCTTACATAATATTCCTCGAAATTCAAACAATTTACAGTTACACTTCACATCAAATTCAAATTCATTTTCCCCTTCAATGAAGCAAACCTTGAAGTTCACAATTTTTGGCCGATCTTTTTTTTCCCCAAAGTAATAAAGTTGTTTCACTTCGTAATGAAATATTTTATCATGAGATTCGACAAACCTTGTATCGCAATACATTCCTCCATCCGCCACTTCTGTTTGAAACTCTATAAACTTGGAATTGGTATAAACCTCTTGGAATTGTTTTTCAATGGCGTGATGTGTAACACAAGGTACATTTGAAGTCAAAGAATGAGAGTCCGCTTCTATTTCTTTTTCCACTTTACTCCTTAACGCATTATCATATTGGTCCATAAATTCTTTCAAGGAAGTTTTTGCATTGACAAATCCATCAAAAAAAACATTCATACTTTCACTTCTTTGTGTCGTAGACATTCCCGCCTAAAAAACATCTTTCACAAAATAAGGAACCCACCGACGCCTTTCATTATACAATCCTTCCAACCACTCATTGTTCTCAAGATCATAATTATCTATCATTGCCTTCCATTGACATTCAAAATCATCCACACTCAAAGAATCATACACAACGTTATGTAACATAAATTTAATTGATTCAGAATGCTCATACCCTTTTAATTTTTCAGGAACCTTCTTCATTATATGCCACAAACACCATCGTAGCATTGGGAAAAACTATCTCAACCGCATTTTTAATTGCTTTGTCTTGATCGGTGATAATGGCATGTGGAGCTTTTCTAGACATGGAAGAAAGCCACGCATCAAACAACCAAACAAAAGTGTTAGTATCTTCATTCGATATCAAGCCACAACCAAATAGTATGGATTGTCCATGGTGGTTAACTCCAACAAAATAAGCAAATGGCATATCATATTTATTAGTCAAATAGGTGGTGTCAAATGTGATGACATCACCAAACTCCTCATACGCAGCTCGAGACCTCGAATCCACCCAAAATAAATTTTTGATTCGATTTTCCTCATCCGGGTCTATCACATTGAAAAAGTTAGAATCCACTGCTTGAACTTTAACAAAATAATTTTGAAGTGCACTAGCATCACCCTCAGCAAGCCTTAGCTTTTTTAATTTTCCCATATAATTTTCACAGTCTTTCTTTAAACAAGGCATTCCATTTTCTCCATACTCAATTCTAATTGAATTATAACTTTTATTCATTGGTATCCCAGCATCATTGTTTAGCTCAAGTCTCCTCTTTATATAAGAGGTCACGTGCCGATTACACTGATGAAAACGAGATTTACTTGGACTTAAACCATGATTATATGCAAGCTCCAAAGTGGTTATACCCCATTTTCCATCATTCAATAACTTGGCACAAATCTTAGCCTTACAACTTGCTTTAATAACCAGATGCGGTTTTAGAGTAATCTTTGAGTTCTTCTTTGGTTCTCTATATTTGTGACATACACCTGTGAAATATTTAACCACTCCGTCCAATTTTCTACTACTTCTTTTAGTCACTCCAAATCCTTGTTGTGCACCATATCTCCTATAGTATTCATAAACCTCATCAACATTGTCAAACACCATATGTAATTTGGGCTCTTCCACTATTTGATTATTCTGTTTTTCATTCTCTTATACTTCATCATCCCATTCGTTGTTAGACGGGTCATCTACGTCAATATCCATATTTGTAGAGCTAATATTTATTTCCGATTCCATTGGTAGATTTCCAAAGTGGCCTTGAAAGAAGCAGCAAAAAGTATCCACAACAGCAAACAATCTAAATGAAAAAGATAAAAAAAAAAAAACCTGGAAGACAAAACACATTGAGAAAAACAATAATAAAAGAGTACCATCAAAAATTTGACAAGAAACCCAAATTAAATTGTAATGATACACAAAGTAGAGATGACTAAGATAATTAAAAAATCCTCTACTTTTGGGTAATAAAGCGAAGATTGTGAAGAACCCAATTAAACACAAATCAATTAATCTAAATGAAACAATACAATCAATTGGAAGTATAAATTACTCAAAAAAGGGTTTACCTTATTAGAGCTTCATATTTGATCAGAGAAGAGTAACCGGAGAGGCTGAGTCGACGGAAGCGAGTGGGTTTGGACAGAGAGCGAAGGAGTGAGACAGAAGAGTTGTAGGAGGAGGAGATTTCACGGTAGGAGAAGAGAGTTTTCAACGTAGGAGAAAAGGGAGAGTTTACTGATATTCCTAAGAGAGAGAAAGAGGCATAGGATGTTAAAAAAAAAAAACCCAAAACGACCTGCTCTTTTGCGTTCGATAAATTATTAGTAAGTTAGGAGTACCTAAAGATTTACTCTTTATTAATTCTTTTTAATTATATTGATATTTAGCTAATACACAAAACCATTGCTAGTTAACTTATAAATGTTACTACAAATTATTATCCTCATCTAAAATATCGGGCGTTTTATAATATTTTGATAAATTATTATTCTTGTCTATTCTTTTTCTTTTCTTTTCTAATTTAAATTTTCTATTTTCTTTTTTTTCTGTTCAAAACTCAGAAACAGAGTGTTAAATAAAAATACAATACATTCCATTCCTTTTTTTAAGTGATTTACCAAAATTAATATTTGATAAAACTTATACAGAATAAAACAGGCTTGAATTTAAAATATCTTTATATTGTCTCTCCAAATAAAATCGAGTCAAAGGTATAGCAAATACTATTGTGTAATTCTGAATTCTGAATTTATATTATTGTGGAATTATTTGGTCATCGATAAAATTAGTTGTGGCCTTATTTAATAGTTTTGACCATTTCACAGTTTCACAATGTATTAATGCATGATCTATTTACATAAATGAATGCTATACTTTTCATTGAGCATTTAAGACCAAATGCATAATAGACAATTAAGTGACAGATGATGGTTTATTGTTACAAAATAAAAATTAAAATTAAAAAGGACGAAAGGACTTGCGTTTGCGGAAAGAGAGAGTAAATAAAATGTATGTATAGATTTACTCATAATTAATTAGTGAATAAAACAATGGAAACTACCAGCTTTTTAAGGTTTGTACCGTCCGAGCTGAATGAAGCAGAAAATCTGAATAATAAATATTTGATAAAAAAAATTGTTTGATAATTGATATACCTGAAACATTATTTTTATTATTTCACTTGAAAAAATTCAAAATTGTTATAAATTTATTCAGTATTACTTAATATAATACTACCTCCGTTCCTAAAAAATTATCGTTTAAGGTTTTGGCACATGGATTAAGAAAGTATCATTTACCAAGTAAAATTTGTTTGAAATTCCATCACTACCCCTTTATAGAAAATTGAAAACTATTAATACAAGGGAGAGAATTTCTTGGGACAATGAGAGAAGGTAGGGGTAATATAGGAAAATAAATAATTTATTCTCCTCGAAAGTTGTAAACGACAAACTTTTTGGAATAAATTTTTTCTTCTACAACGACAATCTTTTAGGAACGGAGGGAGTAGTTAATATTATTAAAAAAATTAAATATAAAATACTTCATTCAGCAGTTATTCAGTCAAAAAAATTATACTTGGCCATTCATGATTCAACAGTTCATACGATTTTGTTCAAAACGAATGCACTAAATGACCGACCGATTCAGCCATTTAACTTCATTTAACTTTAAACAAACACCCCTAAGTTGATCTCCGCACTTTTTTTTTAATAACAGTTTGTTAAACAATAGGAAATGAGTGTTTTTCTTTTATTAATTATTTAAACAAAATTTACTTGATTTAATGTGACGTAATATATTTTTATACTCAGGTTTTGCATGAGTTTTTGGTCATTATATTAGTAGTATTGACGTAGTCGAATTTTATATTTTTAGTTTTTATGCTCGTTTTTTACGTCTTAATCGGTAAGTGGAGTAATCAATTTTCATATGCCACCTAACGTAACATAATTTTGTTTTTATAAACAATATTAGACGATTTACCAAAGTAAACTCTCCTTCAAATCCATGTATCAATATAACTTTACATATAAATAATGACTAGTGCAATGTCGACTCTCAATTATCATAATGTTAACGATAATATTTATAAGGTTCCGATCTCGGATAATATCCAAGTGATATTGACCTGCAAAAAGAAGAAGATCAAAGTCGTCGTGGGATACTTTTGGTGTAAGAATGAGTGCCAAAATGAAGAAGAAGATATGCAGAGAAGTAGAGATTTTAGGGAGAGAGTTATGTTGCATTTGGATTGGAGTAATGAAGGTAGTGTTAGAACTTGTGACTCATAACTTAGAAATTACTGAAAAAGACTAGTGCAGAGCGGAGCGAGGGGCGCGCCTTGATAAATGGTAGGAGGACGCGATAGCGCATCGAGAATCGGTGGTGCGGAGTTCTGCATGTGTGGTCTGAGAAGACGCCAGTGCTTAATATGAAAGCGGCGGCAGCGTCGATTAAGCGGATATAATTTTGCTGATTCGGTTTTTGGAATGACAATATGGGTTTTTGTGTCATAATGTAAAGTAGGGATGAAATAGAATTGGTAGCTATAAATACTATATATGTGTTAATTATTTGTTGTCGTGTGCGTGTGTGGTCCTAATTCTAACAAGTATGAATGAAATGACTTATTCCTATGGAATGAAAAAAAATTACGTTTAGTTGCAATTGAAATGGATTGAACTATTTTTATTCATCTCAAATTTATAAATTTTATTATTTGGGGGACGAAGAGTGTGGAGCAACTCATTCCAACTAGAATGGAATGAATCCATTCCATTTCTTCGATCCAAACACAGCATAAGAATTAGAGTTTTCCTTCCCTTTCAAAGAGTACAAGGAGTCTTTCTAAATTATAAGTACATGATCACGTATTTTGAGTTTATCTTTAATAGTGACGTGAATTCTCCTTGGATTATGATCTCACATTTATGGAAAGTATTTGCTTTGGGAAGAGGTAGGTAAACTACATTCTAACCAGACAGGCTGATGGTGACGTGAAGCGTTCTTTTCATGCTACTTATAGAAGATCACCCTTAAGAGTTGGTGTAATTAAGGGATTTCGACTGTCTTTTTAAAAGAAATTACAAGAGAAGTTATTTTTTATGTCGAATGTATCATATTAGTCGATGTTGTTCTAGTTATATCATAACCCATAACTTCCCTAAATTATTTAAGCAACAAATATTTCAATTTCCTAAATACTTTTATTTCCATAATTTACATTTTTAAGGACTTTATTATATTACTTATTACATTTCAATTTCAGGGTTTTGAGAGAACTTGGTTAAATAAAAGGTTTACCACTAACCTTCACACCTTTGGTCTTTTCATGATTTAATTGATTGGGCTGTAAATGAGCTGGGTAGCCCAACTGCTTAATGTTTATCTTTATCCGCACGTCACGACCCGCCATGCGGGTCAACTGAAAAACTGAACATCCTCGATTCATCAGTGTCGAAGTTTGTTTCTTGATAAACTCAAGAAAATAACCGAGGGTTCTGTCTTTCGCAACAATGCAACAAGGCGATTACACTTCCCTTTCATCATCATATTATCAATACTCTCAAAACCCTAACCCTAGCCTTAATCCCTCTCCTCTTCCGACCGATCACCACCACCCAGCAGCCCCTTTCGCTTCCAATTACGCGTCGGCGCCACCGTTTGCCAACAATTATCCTCCCTCGGACAATTATACTCCATATCCCTCTACATACCCTTTACACCCTCAAAATCCTGATCCTGTCCCCTCCATCTCTCCAACAGCTCCATCCTTCTCTCCGAACCCTAATTTACAGCCCTCCTTCAATCCTCCACCTCCATCTCAACCATCCTCTTTCCCTCAATTCGAATCTCATGCGCCCTACCATCAACAATCATACTATCCGCCATACGATCAGCATCAATCCGCTCCCAGTTACCCCGCTCCCTCTTCAATTCCCTCAAACCCCAACTTTAATTTTAACTCACCTTACACTTATGACAGAAGTGCCAAATTCGATGAAAGTGGTTATGGGCGGAGCGGGTCTGATTTGGGGTCGGGTAGGTACAGTTCGGGTGGATATGGAGGAGGTGATGGATATGGTGATGGAGTGTATGCTTATCAGGGGAGTAAAGCGGAGCCTTATGGGGCCCGGGGAACTGGTTCAAAGTCGTCTACTTGGTTTTCATCTTCTTCCCTTTTTGATGATTTTGGAAGGCCAATTAGTTTTCCTTCTGGGAAGAATCAAACCGTGAGCTCCACCAAAATTGCAAGGGCGGTTCCCAAGGCTGATTCACAGCAAGATACTAAGGGTGGAGTTCAGAAGTATAGAGTTAAGCTGCTGCCAGAGAGCGGCGGCCAGAGCACCATGGACGTGCTTTGTCAGGTTTGGAATTTAAATTTTATTAATACTTGAGTTTTGTTATATATCTGATAATTTGAACGGACTTTTGTTGGAGTAGACACAACAGCAGGGGCTGCAATATTTGCAACCTCAAGGAAAATCATTTACTTTGTCTAGTCTAAACAAAAGTCTGCATATCAAACTCTTAATAGTTAATAATATGTAAACAATTAACTTCAATTGTTCTGTTTTACCTTACCTATGTTTGTAACAAGTCTATATGTTTGTAATTGCCTAGCATGGTTGCGGTTGATTGATACACACTCTTTATGTGTGTTTGTGTTTTTTCCCCTTCTTTCAACTCGGTGAATTTTGAATTGACATATAATCTCCTTTTCAGATTGGTTTGGATGGGATTCGCATGCTTGATCCCAGCACTAGTAGGACATTGAGAATCTATCCTCTCGACACAGTTACAAGATGTGATGTAGGTTCTTTATATGTCTAATTTTCTTTAAAATTTTGGTTGTCTATTACTATGAGTTTCCGTGGTGTGCTTCGTTGAAGTGCTTGCTTTTTGTGTAAATAGGTCACTGATTCATCGACCTTTGCTTTTTGGTCCAAAAGTTATGTGGACATTGAGCCAAGACGTATAAGATTGCAGTCAAATAGTTATACTACAAATACCATTTTGGATACAGTGACAGCTGCAACAGTACAGGTTAGATCTTACAAGTTGAAACTGTGCACTGTTTTTTCAAGTTGAAATTGTGTACTGTTTTTTCTATAAACAATAATACTAAAATAAAAATGCTTACGATTCCAGTGGAGATTTTGACATTCTTTAGTGAGGTTAGATACATTTTATATTTCTTCACGCATTATTAATGTTATTTGATTTCCCCGAAAATAGCCCCCTTTTTTTTACAAGTTCAAAATTTTTCTTTTTTGGCTTCTGCTTTAATTTTTAAGTCTGGGTTGTTTTAGTTTTCCTTTTTAATTCCTTTTGGGAAGAAACAGGGGGGAGATTATAAAGGTTATCTGACAAATCTCAATTGTGTGCTTCAAGTTTTGTGTTTACTGAAGTACTAACATTGTTGCTTATTAAGTAATGGAATAAGGAACTTTATGCCGCAGAGGTGGAAAAACCTTGCTGCATTACCCTTAATTTTAAGATAAAGTGGTGAATAAGTTAAGTGTGGAAGTCTGGAAGACATTTTTGAGATGCAATCGAAGGCATTTTAGCCTTTATAACTGGGAGGCATGACTCTTTGACCAAAACAAAAAAAATGTTTGAGTTGCTTGCTCTTCGTAGTTGGGTAACTGTTTTTGTAAGGTACTTATATATGGGGCACCAAAATATATTAGAAGTTTGCAACTGTATTGGTTTATTTACAGGAATGAAATTCAATGGATATCAGAAAGTTACAAACCCCGTACCTTCTTTAGCTACTAGAACCTCCTCATGGATAAGGAAGAGGAGCATTGTGTAAATATTACAAAGTTTGTCTTATGTTTCACTTATCAAAAGAAAAAAGAAAAACAAACACGGAAGGCCTTATGTCTCTCATTGGGCAAGAAAAGTCTGTCATTGTAGAGTTAATCTTATCTACATTATAAGGTCACTGGTACATGTCTAGATTAGTTGATTTCTTTCTCATAATACCATTTTAGAGATAGACAGGTTGATGACAAACAGTCTAGTTGCGAAAAGAACAGCGCAAACCACTTAGAAGAAACTCAATTTTAATTTATTAAGTGGTGGGTATTTTGTGTTGCCAGACATTCTTAATTTGTAATCCTGATCTTAGTTGAAATTTGTCATGCTTTTATAAGAATGCTTGCATTTTAGAACTTCATAAGATATGTAGCACTGGACGACCATTGTTAGATCCTTCTCATCATCCCTTGCTATGCATATTTTATGTGTGCATGCATGTGTTAATTTGTACATGCAAAATCTGTCCTTTCAAGTTTGTTATTGAGCTCCAGCTCCTTTTTTTTTCAAATTTGATTGTGCTTATTATGCTGTTAAAAAGCGTGTTTGATTATATTTCCATGCAAATTTTTTTGTCGGGTTTCAGTGTTTCATATAATACGTTAGATTCATTTCTCCCTTCCTCTGCCCCCTTAATAAATGTCTTAATATGGGCTTTTGCCTGTCAGCTGTTTTAATTTCTCCATATTTTTTTGACATACAGCTCAAGGAGATGGGTGGAAGAAGCGGGCCTTCTGATTCCTTTAAGGTGTCTGATCAGCCGACCGAGAAGAAGAGAGGTTTGGGTGACTGGATGAACATGATGAAGCCTGTTAATGAGGAGAAAGATCATTGGGTAAGTTAAGGGTCTTTGTTTTTTCCCCTACTTTCTAGCTTATGTTGTTAAATCTAAAGCTAGATATAGGCATTTTCAAAACAATTAAGATGTGTTTGCTCTATTATTTACCCAAAAAAATTGAAGGATGATGATTCCTTTACTAATTTTGGTTACTTTTTGTAATGTGTTTTAAATCAGTAACAACTTTTCCAGTATTATGTTTTGCGTGGTTTTGTTTAGGTTAGTTGGGTTAACTTAATTTTTATTGAAAATACTTCCCATGGCCATAATACGTTTTGTTTGCTATTGTTTAGTTTCAATTGCATTTTCTTTGCTTGCAATACCAACAATTTGTTTGTGTAGCTTTTGTTGTGGACGTCTTGTGCTGAATACGTTCTTTGGCATTTTGCTTATTTTTATAGGTTCCAGATGAAGCGGTGACCAAGTGTACATCTTGTGGGACTGATTTTAGTGCTTTTGTGAGGAAGGCATGTCTCGTCTGCATAGTTTGTAATTTTATTTGGTGGTTATATAAATGTTTTATGGAGCAATTAGCACTTCTATCATTTTCTTTTGGGCGAGCAATAAACCATGGTTTTTTCCACCAATTTTCAGCATCACTGCAGAAATTGTGGAGACATTTTCTGCGACAAGTGTACCCATGGTAGAATTGCACTGACTACTGACGAGAATGCTCCACAAGTTCGAGTTTGTGATCGTTGCATGGTATTTATGGTTAACTTGTTTACATCTCCCTCTCTTCAAGACATTTTATTATTTTCTCATTATTCTAGAGATTATTTTCCTTCCTTTGCCTTGAGCATTGGGAGATTGGAGTGGAAAAAAAAAAAAAGGGGCTAGGGGTGGGCTCAAGTGATGGTTTGTGTAATTGATGAACTTGTTGACCTTGGGAGTTTTTTCCAATGATAAAGCTGTATTTAAGGTTTTATTTGTTATGGCTTAGTGCTTGACTATGGGCTTTGGTGGAGGGTGATTGGTTTGACCGCTTAGTTGAGTTGTCTTGGTGTTTCGCTGTTGATTTATATAATCAGTGAACTTGGTGACCTTAGTATTTGGACAGAATCCATTATTAGAACATTTGATTGCAAAGTATAAAACTGCAGTCAAGGTTTCATTTGTTATGGTTCAATACAATTGCTCAACTCTGGGCTCTATTGAAGGGGAATTGGTTTGACGCTTGTTTGGATGAGTGGATGGGCGGTGAGCGATGGCTTATATAATCACTAAGCTTGTTGACCTTGGTAGTGTTTAGGCAAGATACTTGATCTGCACAGTTGATGTTAGCAGAGTTCATAAGTTTATTGTTTTATAGCTCAGTTGTTTAACTCAGAACTTCTATAATTCACTGGTTAGTTCTGCCTTAGCTTTCTGTAAAGGGATGTATTATTTTTTGTTTTCTTGCCTCCAAAGTCTGTAGAGATCAAGTTAAATTAGCTTGGCCTTACCTTAGTCTGAAGCTTGTGATAGATATACAGATGTGTATATTGCACTCCTATTTGTACTCGTTACACATGCCATCATGAAATTATTGGCATTCCATTGTCTATGCCAGATTTATTGATTAATGTTCTTTTTCAGGCTGAAGTTACTCACAGGTTGAGTAATGCCAAGGAAGCAGCTAGCAGATCAGCTGCATTGGAAAGTCATGAGGATCTTGCGAAGAAGCTCCAGGTTATAGATAGAATTTTGGACTTTGATCTGTTATGGATCATTTATTTCCATTAGTACTTTTGGCAATCAAACACCATACCAGCACATTTACACAAAAAATGCATGGTAGCTGTTCTAGTTGATAGCTTATGATAAATATGTTTCTGCCATCTAATCTAGTGGCTGAAGTTTAGTGATATAAGATTTTATTCTCCTAAAGTATGCTAATTTATATATATATACAAAAAATTTCAAAAGCGAACCGGGAAAAACGAACCAAAGACGAGAACCGGCTATAGCGACGGTTAATCACAGAAAACCGGTTTTTTGAGCTATAGTGACAGTACGAACCGTCGCCATAGTTATAGCTTCAGCTTTCTATGCTATAGTGTCGCTATAGCCGGTTCGCTGACGAACCGGTCCGTTATATTTGAGTACAAAATGATATGTAGATCATGAGGTTTGAACCCCAAATTCTCTACATAAAATAGGATAACTAACCACAGTACCAACCATACATTTATGCTGAAGTGGTATAGTAGATGTTTACACAATGTTTTAACAAGTTCAAAGTTTTATTTATTAAATAAGAAATTAAGATAATATCTTACCCTATTCTTTCATGTTTATGTTAGGTATACAAAATTTTGTAGAATTTTAATTTCATAAACTGCAAAACATTTAAAGAGTGATAACTGATAGCCCATTCAATTTATAATGATTAAAATCTAACGTAATACTTTTACATTCTAAAGGTGTATAGATGTGATTTGTGATGCGTGCTATTAAATTATGCTTGAATATTTGTATTTGATTGTATGATTTACTTTTGAGATTTATATTTAAGTTTGTTTTATTGTGTGTCCGGTTTGGCGGTCAAGTATTTTTATTTGAATTTGTTTTATTATGTGTCTGGTTCAACGGTTCAATATTTATATTTAAATGTTTTATTATATGTCTGGTTCGGCGGTTCAACCATTGAACCGATGACCCATTTACCTGGACCCATTTACCTGGCTCCTCCGCCGTGTTGATGACCGGTTGAGTTTAAAAACACTGATTGCATCTAATAGTGATCATCTGTCACAGGAGGAGATGGAGAAAAATCGTAAGGTATCATCAGGTACATAATACTGCAATTTAATGAGCGCAAGAATGTGAAGCGCTCGTCCTAACCTCCAGCATTCAATCATTATTATTTATATAGTTTAATTTTACAGGCTCCAAGTCAGACGGATCTGGTAGGCGAATGAAAGACGTTGCATGCCCTACCTGTACAGTCCATTTGCAGGTTTGAAATCATTTTATAACCTCGTTTTTTTGAAGTATAGAATTCTTCTTTTTCTCATTTCATTTACATGTAATATTTCCCTTGGGTTGCTGACGGTTATGTTTGCAGGTTCAAGTTCCCATCTCAGGTTCTGAGACTATTGAATGTGGGGTTTGCCAGCATCCATTTCTTGTTAGTGCACACTAATGTCACAATTGGGTTGTCGGCAGTGGGATTGACTTTCTATTTTTCTTCTCAATCTTTTTTGTTGTTTTAAATTATTGCTATAAGCTTTTTGTCATTCTTAATTTGGTTTGGCATGTAACTATTCCTTTGTGTTTCATATTTTATGGGTTGTTGAATGACGTCGGCTGGTCGGCTGGTTTGTATATTCAAAACTTTTCCTCTTTGGTTCTGCTTGATTTTGTATATACAAAACTTTTCCTCTTTCAATCGGTCTAACCTTGGCTGAGCTTCTGTGTACGAGTGTGAAAATCAAAATACACATGAATTTATGTAGCTTTTGCTGTTGGGCTGGTCTTAATTTTAGTAATAGTATCGCTTGTATGTGTTCCATTTGTCCTTGGTGTCAGGTATCTGTTAGTACTTGGCTTGGAAGTTTTTGCACTTTTGCCTTTGTTGGCATCTTTCTCTGCATGTGGATCTATTAACTAGATAAATTGGCCATCTTCCCCGCTTTTGTATAGAGTTGGATGTTCTCTTTATAATGTGTCGAGGTTCAGGTTCAAAATAGTAGTAGAGATTGATCTGGTCAGGGCTCAAGAGTCGAGAACACCCCCCCCTCCGCAATCAAATTTTAACATTGATTCAAGTAGTAAAATATTAGTGCTGTATTCATAATAAATGTTTTAGTTCCAAGGGCTGTCTGTATTCGTTTCTAATGTTTGCTGTTGGTTCCAACGCATCACTTTATTCAAAGGATATATCGATAATCGATGTCCATAACTAAATTCTACATTCAAACACACAACCAAAGGAAGAATTTTTTTTATTGCAAATGTATAAGGGATAAATTTAAATAATAAAATAAATTTTACTTAAAAAAAATAGACTTTATATATAGAAATGTATCTTAAATTTGGATATATACATATGTATAAGGTAGGTAGGTAGTGTGCGAGTATTATTGGTGTTGCTCAACTAGCATGTAACAACTAACAAATTAAGCCCTGGTTCTGGTGGTTGATTATGAGGTATAATGAAATGCAGTTGAACGAGTATCCACCTTGATCAAGACTTGAAATTAATATTTATAATTAATTGTGGCAACCAATTTGTGTACTGTTGGAATGGACCGCCTAAGGCGTAACAGGTAGGTCACATTGTTTAATTTTATTTATTTGTTGGGTAAAATTTTTTTCATATTCCGATTATATGTAGTATCAAATAATTTAATTACTAGTATAAAATTCGGTATTCGGTTATATATATATAACACCAAATACTAGCTACAATTCGGTATTCGAATAAGAGGGTATGTTAAATTTATATATAGATGATAGATGGCGGGATTGGATTGGATTGGTCCATGCATACAAAATGCTTAATCTTTTCGAGTCTTTTAATCTCTGTTCTTTTCTTCCTTCACCTAAATAAATTGAATGGATAAACAAGTGAATAAAACAAAGTATTCTTGTGGTTGTGGGCGTATTGATCACTGGTTGGTTGGATATAATTAATAATTAAATAAGTACCTACAATTATATTATATACCTGCTCTCTCCATCGGGATATAAATGTTTCAGTTGACAAATTACTATTATGTTCCTTGCATTATATTAATAATTAATAATGATACGTACATATATAAATATCTATGTTAGGCTAGTTATTTTCAACTCTTAGTTTAATTTCACCTTATTATTCATAACCTATAATTGTTACGGACACAATATATATATATATATATATATATATATATATATATATATATATCAACTTATCTCAATTAAATTAAATCGTAGAAAAAGATTTGTCAAGGCTAGTGTTTGATCTATTTTCTTAAGATAATTATGCTCTTTGTATGGTGCTCAGAGTTGATAACATTTGTCACTCAGAATACAACGACAACATATATTATAGTAACACTCCAAATAGTATACTCGACGAACTAAAAAAAGAAATGTCCTAAACTTCTCTCTCAAATGAACTATGAATAATGAAGACTATATCATTAGAATACTTGCTGATTTGAATGATTGAAGTGGTCCCCTTAATCTATTTATAGGAGGGGTTAGTAACTCGTCAGAAGGAACATAACCCCTTGAAAAGGCACTATTAAGCAAAAACGACGTAGTTTTAAGCTTAGCAGAAAAGGGCGCGTCCGTTCAGGTTAAAAACGACGTAGTTTTGGGGCGTCCATTCAGACAGATAGCGCTTCCAAAAATGACACAGTATTCCATTCGGCAAATACCACTTCTCAAAACGACACAATATTTGTAAGACCTCAACTTATTATAAATAAAATCGAATTTCCTCTAATTATTATTGTGAATAATAAGGTGTTAAATTGATATAATATTTTGGTTATGGGTGAAATGTGCAAATTTTACAAAATAAGTAAGTGGTTATTAAATAATTATTGTTGTCGGAGAATATTCGTTTGGTAAGTGGAATATTCTTGTTGTTTGGGGAATATTCGTATGCACTTACAATCATTTATGGGCCCATAATGTGAATAACAA
Organism: Panax quinquefolius; assembly: GCA_020205615.1. NCBI lineage: Eukaryota > Viridiplantae > Streptophyta > Magnoliopsida > Apiales > Araliaceae > Panax > Panax quinquefolius. The sequence goes on from CM035171.1 coordinate 3,234,199, forward strand.
CTGGCTTAATGAAGAAAACGACAAGTTTGAGTTTTTATAAATAATGGTGTAGTTATTCTGGTTAACACTGTTGGAATACCCTATGGTTAAAATACTGATGTCTGGCATTAGTTACAAAAGAAGATTACCTGTATCACACAAGATGTTGAATTATTGATTCTTACGTAAAGAAGGCACTACTCAATAATTGTTACGATAATTAATGTTCAATATTTTATTTTATTGGTTCAATAATTGCATATTGATATTTTATATTATTGTTGTTTCAATAATTGTCACTACACAAGATTTCCCATCATCGATCAATAATTCATATTATTGGAATAATATTATTAGATAAAGATTATTAGCAATGTCTGTAAAGTTACATCGAGGAGAGTTTGGTCACCTAATCAATTGCTTGTGCGAAGGAGAAAATTTTATTGGAAAGTCCCTTCTTTCCTGAGGAATGGCCTGGTTATCATAAATGCGATTACAGAATATTATTTATGAATAATTAATTATTGATTTATATGATAAGAAAATATTTATTTTATGTGATATAAATGAAGGAATTTTAGTATGAATTATTTGTTGAAAGTTTGGCAATTATTTCTCCGATTGAATATTCATTCAAAATACTATTATAATATTTTATAATTGTTTAAATAATAATATTATTGTTATATATATATATATATATATATATATATGTGATAAAAAAGGACGGATATGAATTATTTTTATTTGCATGCTTTTCTAAGTTTGCGGGCGGAAGGAATTTTCCTGCATAAGCTTTGTCTTTTGGTGAATGTCTAATATTTCATATCTCCTGCAAAGCTTGATTTTCAAAATTGTGGACCCTCAATTATGAAGAATAGAGGCCATTGATTGGTAGAAATGGTTGGTGGGTTTTGCCTGCCAAGTTTGTTTTCAAGGATGGCTCCCACCTTTATGAAAAATATGAAAAAGTTAGGCAAACATAGTTAGGCAAGGAAGAAAAATGCAAATGTTAAGTGTAATACTTTGATTTTTCCTCCGTATACACAGACTATATAAATAGAGGGATAACCCTCATTCCTCAATCACACCATCTCATAAATCAGAAATCCTTATTCTATAATATTGTGAATATTTTCTTAAGTATAAGAATACCTTGAGCGTAGTTTTTCTGCAAGATTTTCTCAGAATAATATTCGATATTTCAGTCAAATTCAGTTTCTACTAAGGTAAAAGATATTATTTTATTGCAACACTCGTGAAAAATATTATTTTCTTTCATACTCCATATTACGAAAGCGATATTATTTTATCTTGTATTCTTAAATTTGAACTTACTATGGTAAGTATCGCTTCTATAATTCCTGAAATGATTAGAAATTTTGTTTCATCTAATATCATTTCATAGGATTATTGGTCTGAACTTTTTATCAAATTTGGAACTTTTCATGATAGGCATCGTTTCAAGATCGCTCACTTGCATCGTCTTTTGTTCAAAAAAAAAAAATTATTATTTTTTCTTCCAAGTTATCTGTTATGACCCTTATTCTTGAAATTAAATCCATGTTTTGATCTTCATTCTTGAATTTTACTCCACTATAGTTTATTATACAGTATTATTGAACTTGGATAAACTGAAATATGAATCCCTAATATTTGTCCTTATGTCTCACTGGATTCGTTCTTTAAAATATTTTTCATCATCCTCCGTCCTAAATGATGATATTACTGAATATCTTTGGCCCGTAGCGCAAAGATGAATGATTAACTGATGAATATCTTTGGCCCGTAGTCTGAAGATGAACAGTGTTGAGATGAACATGACAAGTGGTGATATAAATGAATATCTTTGGCTCAGTAGTGCAAAGATGAATATTTGATTCAAGATGTATATTGATTGATGTTACAGGGATAAATTATTGATGATGGATATTAAATCTTAGAAGATAGTAAAATTCTTTCTCTACTTGACTCTTACAATGGATTCTTTGTTTTTCTTTGCAGGTTGTTGATCTAAAACTTGTAGTCTATTATATTTTATCGATTTTTTTCTGTTGAAGACTAATGATAAATTGTTGTATATTATCTTAGTCATAATATTCTTTATCGGGCTAGTTAGCTCACCTTTTTCCTTTTGTTCCATTTTTCTTCTCGTGAGGTGAGAAACATGCAGAACTAAATGTGGGTATGGAGTGATGGTTCGGGATAGATATATTAGTAGTCCTCACTATTTTGTAAAATAGTGTATCAATAATTGTAATGAGGACTCCTTTTGAGTTTGTATACTCTCTATTAGACTATATTTGTATTCAAACTCATAGTATATGTGTTGTCGTATATTTTGCATTTTACAATTATATTATCAAGTTGTAGTTGCTTTTGTACCATGTATTTGGCGACTTCGAATGAGTGTTGTATACCTATTTTGAGGCGTTACAATTGGTATTAGAGCTTAGGGATATGGTCTCTGGCGGAGATCGGGAATAGAACTAGGAGGAGAGATGAGTAAATCCTTCGCTAGGGTGTCCTATCTAAGCTTATTTGTTGGTCACCATAAATATAGGGATATTATGTGATATGTTAATTTGTTTAATTAACCTTGTTTTATGGCGATGTTAGAATGGTCATTGAGAAGCGTTAATAATGGAGTGTATGAGACTGTGGAACAACCTTTAGTCACAAACCAGAGAACGCGTAATGTGAGAAGACAATATTCCTCCCGTAAACAACACTACCGAGCAAAAGCGATGAATGATGGAATGTTTAGGGATTTTTACAGTTCATGCAAACTCGATTTGGGAGACTCGTGTACAAAATACTGGTGGAAGTGATAGCAATAGCGCTTGATCACATCACAACCAAAGCGCTTCGAGGAGTTGGGACCACTGAATTTATTGGAAAGCCTGGATCCGATCAAGCGAAAACATGGGTCAAACAAATTACCAAGATATTCGATCTCTTGGGATGCACGGAGGAACGAAGGTACCATTCGCCACCTTTATGTTCGCGGTGAAAGCGACCATCTTGGTGGGAGTCTATAAGCGTGCACTCACTGCGTCGCGACTCAACATGTCTTCGGGAAACGCGTTTGAAACTATTCATCGGGAATAAGCATGTGAATTCTATTCCTATTTATATATGATTTGATTATGATATATATGTATATGAATGAATAATATACAAGTATGCTTTGCATTAAGAAAAAGTAAAAGTCCTTTGATAGATAATAAAAATATATGTACAAGAACTTAGAATGAATTGATCAAGCTTGTTAGGTTGATCTTATGATGTAATAGATAGGCTAGTTTGATCGTCGAAAACCTTTGCACCAGAAGTCGTAGTCTGCCATGTGAGTCAAGGTTAACTCGGAGCTATCGAGGTAGAATAGAGTATGCAAGATAGTAAATCTCGAGTTCGTGAGATCGCCAGGGAAACGAAGAAGGATCGTAGTGTATATCGAGAAGAGCTTCCTCGATCGTAGTGTCTTTGAGGAAGTCATGTTCGTAATCGTAGAGACAAATTTCGCCTAAGAGCCAAACGATCATCCGCCAAAGCCAAGTCCGAAATGTAGACTACACTCGTAGTCGTGAGCCTAGTGATGCCGGCCAAGTCAAGTCGAGGATCGTAGACTACACTCGAGATTCGTAGAGTCCATTGAGTGCATACAGAGATCGTAGTCGGGCAAGATCGGATGAAGACAACAAGCACAAGAGCAGAAATCGTGAGAGTGTCAAGATCTCGATCTCGGGATCGTAGTGTTTCGACGACTGACCAAAGTTGAATCGTAGAGTGCGAACTACGACTCAATGAAGTGCTCACAATGCCAAGTCGTAATCGTAGAAAGGAATACGGTTCTCAAAGAATGAGCACTCCCAGAATATTCAAAGGTACGAAGCCTCTGGTTGGCACTGCAAAGATACAATCCACAGTAAGGGAACCAGAGAGCACTCAACGAATGGCATGCAGGCTAGCAAAAGAAGTAAGCACCAATCCAATCAGCATCAAGATTGAGTTGAAAGGCCATTCGTGATGAAGTCTTGCACAAGATGATTCAAAGAAGACTTCAGCAGCTGACTAAGGAAAAGTCAGCTAATGCAATTGCTGTCAAGAGAACAGAAGACAACGATCTTGGAAGCAACCAGGATCGTAGTGTTTGTTAGACAAAGAAAGAACTGATGGAAGGTGAACCGAGATACTGATCAGCTTCTGAAGAGCAAGGCTAAAGTGATTAAGTGCAGGGTCAGTTCATTGATGATAAGTGAGCGGAAGATCACCAGGAGAAAGCAAGCTGGACGCGCCACAAATCTGAAGTATCTTGATATTAAAAAATGGACCAAAGCAAGGAATTAGGCCATCGATGTCGAGAACAATCAAAACAAACGTAAGTATCAAGCACTGCACAATACAGTGAAGAGGTGTTCTTCAGTGAAGATCCAAGCAACATTCTTCAGGATCGTAGTGTTAACTCTACTAGTCAACAAGCAACAATTAACAAGACACTACGATCAGGTCCTTGAAGACATGCATTAGAATCCTAGAGTTCGAATACCTGAAGACTGAAGCATTGACAACGGTTCAATCTGAAGGGTAACATTCAGACTAGTGCTTATTGAGAGCATCGATGTAATAGGACAACCTCTGATCGAGAAATCAGAAAGAGGTAATAAAGTCTTCGACCTGCCCAAGACATTAAAGTGATACATTTGACAGGGTAGGTGAAACAGTAGACTGCAGCGTCAGAAAAAATATGACAAGTCACATCAAGCAGTCTACCTCAAGCAACTTGAGATCTGTAAAGATATTTGAATAGCCTTCAATTGCTACATTTTTCCAACCAAGGATTGGGAAGAAGTATAAATGAGAAAGAACTTCAAAGATCAAAGGGTGCTGGAGTTGTAAGTTTTGGAGAGAAGGTGGACTGATCTAAACCATGTGATAGTGAGTCCGAAGGCTCACTCTGCGATCCACCAAGAACACTCAAAAGTCAAATCAAGAAAGAAGTAGAAGTGTGAGTTCTACTATGTAGAAGTGAGAGTTCTACTACATGAAGTGTGTTCTGAACTACCGAGAGAAAAGAGAGCATCATGCCATCTGGATGTCTATCATGGGAAGACTCTAAGTACAATAGAGAAGAGCTTAAGGTCATCTTAGCAAGTCCATCATGAGAAGGCATCGAGTAGCGAAGAAGGAGATCACAAAAGCCATCTTGGTGTCAAGCATGAGAAAGCTTCTAAGTACTCACAGTAAGAGCTTATAGTCATCTTAGAAGCCTCTCATGCAAGCAGCCATCAAGTACCAAGAAGAATGATCTTCAAGGCGCTTCATCAAAGGGTCATCCGGCAGTAGTTGAAAGCAACCTAAGAAGTTTGAGCATCATGCAACACTCAACCGCACTTCAAGGATGATCAAGCCAAGTCGCTAAGGATAGAAGATGTTCAGAGCATGAAGACATCTTAAAGAAACAAAGACCGACTCTAACAACAACAAACAAACAACTCAATCAAGCCGCTGGGCTGAGGGGTCCTTGTCCGGAAGGACTAAATGAAGTAGGGCCAAGAGGTCCTCGTCCGGAGGGACTAAACAAAGCAGGCCAAAGGGTCCTTGTCCGGAGGACTAAACGAAGTTCCAAGCTTCTTTGGGCTTGAAGAGTTCCTAGGGAACTAGAAGAGTCCCAAGGTCACCGGCCTTGAAGAGTTCTTAGTGAATCAAGTCCCAAGGTCACCGGCATCAAGGAATCGTAGAGATTCGAGTCTTGCCGCCTTCCTTAGTGGAAATCTCGCTAGTTGAAAGCGGAAAGAGTGGATTAGGAGTTTGAGTCTCTCGAACCACTTAAAACCTCTTGTGTCTTTTTACATTATGTCATTTACATTATGTCTATAACTCGCTATAATCACTATGTATGTTCTAAATCGCTATAAACTATACTAACCCTACGAACAATGTATGTATGATTATGAATATATCAATGAAGAGGAATCTTTTACTTATTCCGCTGTGCTTGAAAAGATTCTTATGTTTGTCATATACTCTAATATGAACAATACTCATAAACCATAAAAGTATTTGAAACAAAAAGGATCTATTTAACCCCCCCTTCTAGATCTATCAGTGCCTCTCCGAAACTAACAATTGGTATCAAAGCGTGTTCTCATGCTATATTCAAAAGCTAATCCCTTTGAGTCCGATCCTGTGCACTAACATTGTTCTAAACTTAGTTTAGTAGTAAGTAACTTGTTATATGAAGAAGAGCTCACAAGTTGAAAATATTGTGTATAGTTAAAAATGTGTATACACCTGAAGCTTCTCAGATTGGTCCATATCCTCGATTGTTATATCAACAAGACCAATCCTAGCCCGCATCAATCTTGTAGTTTGAAGACCGGATGAGAGAAGAGAGCAAGAGACATCAAGGATGAAAGAGTAAAGCATTCATCACCGAAAAGATGAAGAGGTCACACATACTAAGAAATGCCGATCGAGAGGAGAAAGAAGATCTTCTCAAACCAACGAGAGTGACCAACCATCAACTGGGTGCTATCTTTGTAAACTCAAAGATGTCAAAGATCTTAATGCTACGATTCTCTTGATCTATATCTTCAAGACCACTACTGGTTGATTAAAGGTCGCTAAGAGCAATAAGTCGTCGGAGCAAAAGTAAAGCCATGCACATCAATACCCAAACTCAAAGATATTTTCAATAAATGACCGTTTACATCGACAAAGTAAAAAGTACTGTTCCTCACTATTAAATGTACATCATTATTGCATCTTCTTATGAACTATAACAATGATTCATCAAGGAGTCATAATCTACCTAAAAGGTGAAGAGAGAAGTGACATGAGGATAAAACTCAAATGACTATAAACTTTCTCTCCATCCAAATTTTAGGTTGAAGATGATATCTTGAAGGAAGTCTGAAATGGGTCATAAGAGCATCACAGACCTAATGAACGTTATGTGAAGTAATCTTTGCTGATGGGTTAGTATGTATGTACAAGCCTATGTTCTAAGTGTTTGACAACACACAGAGCATGATTAGTTCTGCAAGAGGATCTTGCTGACTTGTAGAAACTGATCACCTCAATGAATCAACTAGATACTCCTAAAATCATAGAGCTGATTCTCACTCTATAAGCACTTAAACATTGTGAACATAACTCAGTGAATGATGAAACCATCATAGATAGAGAGTGTGTCATTAATTGTCAAATCCTACACACACTCACCATCATGCATCTCAAAAAAAGTATTATCTCAAGATAGTTACATTGCATGAATATGTCATTGGTGATAAACATGATGATTATCCGCCAAGAGGAATAGGGGTTTAGAAAACTAACCTAGCGGGACCCATTCAACAATGGGGACCAAAAGTAGAAATATACTTAAACTGCAGTACTTGGTCACCGACCACCACTAAGGAATCTTTGAGCGAAGACTTCATTCAAAAGGACTCAACCAAATAGGAGGCTAAGGATTGTTCAAAGTTGAGTCGATAAGGTTCCTATATGTCCAAGCCCGTCCTTGAAGACCCTCCGAACCAACCGGAATGGAGCTCACATGGTCGCAAATCAGATACGGGAGCATGCCATGCAAATGTAAGATAAAGAGGATTCTATGTGCCCATATCGAGAAGGACATGCTTTATGAAAAGGATCCTCGAGGGAATCTCACAATAGAAGATCATTGAGATTAAGACAAAAGGAGTTCTTTACGAAGCAGAACTTCTCAAAACAAAGGACTGTCACGAAAGAAGACTACGTTCATAGTCTTCACAAATAATCGTAGAGTGATCAATCCTGAAAATACTTATCTCTACGATACAAGAAAAACTAAGCAATGATGATGATTCCAGTCAGAAGGAGGAATGCTGGGCAGCCTTCAAATGAACATGAAGAAGGAATCACATCTATCTGAGAAGACAACATCAACAATGGGGGAGAAGTGATCTTTTAAGGAATAATAGCACTATTAAACCTGGAAGAGATGTACCAGCTACAGAGTCCCAAAATTTTGTGGCTGATGAACCAAATAAAGATCCATAGTCAGTAGGAACGCCTCAAAACGTATCACCGATAACCCTTCACCACCCAATCCATAATCGTGAAGTTCCTACGATCAACCACACGATCGTAGTGTAAGAAAGCGTAAGGACACCATGATTTCAGCAATGTAGATATCCAGAGCTGGTAGAAAGACCTCCCCATCAAAAAAGGTCTAATGAGATGTCATCGCAAACCACTGCCATAGTATTTCATCTCGAAAGCGCTTGAGGACAAACTCACCCCTTAGCTCTCTAAGAGGTCAGCCTTCCTCGCCTACCTTATCCTGAAGGAATAATTGATCTAGTTCATCTTAGAAGAATCAAATCAGTTAACGATCGTAGAGTTGAGTTTGAAAAGGACTAAACGATCGTAGTGCAACCACAGGGATCGTAGAAGACAACTCAACGATCGTAGTTCTACCAAAGGGTACTCCAGTTCACAAGGAGTATGAAGAATGAGACATCTGCTAAGCCATTCAAGTTAAAGAGATAAGTTCGAATTCATCAGTGATTGAGCTATGCTGCATCGAAGTAAGGAGAAAAGACAAATCCATCCACTACAACATCTCTTAGAAATTGATCGTTAAGTCATCAAATGAAATCGTAGAGTCTATTGCTATCTCATCATGTTACTCTACTAATCAAAAGGTCAACGGTCAAAGCCACGTCAATTAAACGTCCATTCCTCTAATAACTAAAAAGTTGTGGGGAGTTACAGCTCATTACTGGGCAACGTGCAACCAATGGACAAACACATCATCGAAGTTTGCATAGAGTTGAAGGAACCGCCATAAAGATAAGTTCAAATCAGACAAGCTATCAAATATATCGAACCTTTCTCCTCCCATTTTCAAAATCCTGAAAGCTTTTCAAGAGCAAAATCGCTTAACCCCGTAGCCTTACCAACCGAATGACCATCTCGCATAAATCTCTCTAAATCTAACACCCACAGTCTTCGAATGATTCAAATGGAGAACTGACAAGTTATTACCGGCATTCAACTTGGAACCAAATTGTAAGACCCTGAATTTTATGAAATAAAAGTATTCAATTTTTCTTATAATTACTATTTAGTAAATGGTTAAATTGATAAAGGTTAAAGTTAAGGGTGATATATGAAATTTTTTCAAAATACGCAAGTGGTTATAAAATATTCATTGTTGTCGGGGAATATTCGTTTGGTCGTGAAATATTCTTTACCGCTTGGGAATATTCGTGCAGACGGTGCAACCATTTAGGGGCCCCATAATGAATAATCGGCTTTGATGAAGAAAATGACAAATTTGAGTTTTTATAAATAACGGCGTAGTTGTTACCCTCTTTTCTAGGAACTGCCTGGTTGTCATTATTGTGATTCTGTAATATTATTTGTAAATAATTAATTATTGATTTATATGATAAGGAAATATTTATTTGATGTGGATATAAATGATGAATTTATTTATGTGGTTATAAATGAAAGAATTAATGTTGAGGTATTTTATCGAGATTTTGCCTGATTGGAGGTATTAAAAGATCAAATCCAAGTTTTACAAACTTTATTGTGTGAGTTATAATATTTAATCCGACCGTTGGATTGTTGTAATTTTTGGATATGTTATACATATATAAGTTGAGTATATGTCCACAAATTTTGAACCGTTAAAAATGAGCGTATAATTTTTTATGAATTTTAAGAGATAACTGATTCAGAAATTAGGTTTTGGTGAAAAATTCTAGAATTGAGTGGGCCCCACTCTTGGTTGTTGGGAGAGATGGCTGATTTTTGGTGGGTGAAATAATAGCAGGTAAAGCCATTAGGTAGCAGGTCAAGTCTGCTTTGGCGTGCTAATATTTTCCTATAAATAGAGGGCTAAGTTAGAATTTAAAATCACACCAGAATTCATAAGTTTTCTCTCTAGATTATCGAGTGTATTTTGTGAGTATTTAGATACTTGGTGAGTTGCTATTCATAAGTGCAAGTTTCCTTCAGCGTCATATCCGATATCTAGTCAAAAGTGCTGCTCTTTGAGGTAAGAGATAGTAAGGGATTGTAAGGGATATTAAGGGTTGTTATTTTCTTCATAGTGATGTTATTCTTTCAATATCATTATACTGAAATATTGGTATGAATTTTATTGTGGAATTTCTACCTTTTTAAGTCGGGGTTACTATTCATGTATACGACACTATTTACGTATACGGCACTATTCACGTATACGACATTATTTATGTATACGACATTATTTATGTATATGACATTATTTATGTATACTGTCTTATGTATTAAATCTGAGTACTTATTCACGAGTTACTATTCATGAGTTACTATTCACGAGTTACTATTCATGAGTTACTATTCACGAGTTACTATTCACGAGTTACTATTCATGAGTTACTATTCACAAGTATTATTCACGACAAAATTGGTTTCTTTTTCTGACCAAATTATCGTTGATTTATGAATCTTACTCTTGAAATTAAATACGGTTGTTGATCATATTGTTTTTATTATCATATATAACATTTTTATAATCATGGTGAAGAAATTTCTCTTTGACTTGAGTGTAAAGATGGGTAGATTATTGGTATGATCACGACTATGGGTTCTCTTCGGCGAAGTGCAAAGTCAATCGCCGACCGGGTATGATCGTGACCATTGAATTTATAATTGAATATTTTTAGCTTAAGTGCAAAGGTGAATTGATCAATATGGTTATAATTATGGTTTATATAGATTTTGAAATGATTATATATTTCTTTGAGATATTAATATATTTGGCCTGTAGTGCAAATATAAACTGTTGATGAATATCTTTGGCATGTATTGCAAAGATGAACTGTTGTTGAATATCTTTGGGCCGTAGTGCAAAGATGACCTGTTGTTGAATATCTTTGGCCCGTAGTGCAAAGATGAACTGTTAATGAATATCTTTGGCCCGTAGTGCAAAGATGAATTTATTAGTATGATTATGAATAGGAACTGTGATTTGGTATAACCATGATCTTTGATGTTTCAGGTAAAGACAGGTGATGAAAATTATCTTTGTCCTGGATGAGAAGAGGAATTTAGAATCACAATTATGATTATGAGTTATTCATATGATTGTGGAAAGGAACTGTTGATTTATATTACGTGGATAAAACATTGTTGGTGGACTTTTAACATGGAGAAGATAATAGACTTTATAGGTCTATTCGACTCTTCGAATGGATTGCTTCGTTCATTTGCAACTATGGTTGAAAAGTTTTATCATCTACTATATGTTATAAATCTCGATTTATTCTTGATCGATGAAGGCTATTGATAATTTAATTATCTTTAGTCATGATATTCTTTACTGAGCTAGTTGTGCTCACCCTTCTATTTCAAAATTCCTTTCAGGTAATACGAGTGTAGCTGGGTCGAGCGGGGGTAACAGGGGAATAGAATGGTGGTCATCATTTAATAGTTATATTTGATGAATCCATTAGGGTGAGGCGAACCCAACGTTAGAAGGGTGTTTTGCCACTATCATACAAGATGTCTAATGACATACAACCTCGTGTCATCATAAGACAGGGTTGTGCTCATCCACTTGCTGAGTATATCTACGAGCACTAACTATATAATCTTGGTGTTTGGTTGAAGTATAACTCTCAATTAAAGACAGTGGAGATAATGATATGTCAAGAGAAGACTCACCATTGGAAAGAATATGATAGTAATCTTCTCGTTTTTCTTTGGGGTCTATCAGGTCAACCAAGCATAATTCGTGGCCATATGATATCTATCATAACCTGTACGCATGGCCTCCCATGTATCGAAAGGTTTCTCGAGCACTTTCCAAAGATTTTAATTTCTAAAACAGTTTTTGACTATACCTTTATGTAAGGTGTCATTGTGACGTGTTATCCAAGGTTAGGATGAGAGTCAAAGTTGGTATATATTTATATCAAAACTCACAGCATATGTGTTGTTGTATTTTGCACGACAATTGTTGTAATAAAGTTGTAGTTGTTTTCTGTACCATGTATTTGGCGACTCAGAATGGGTTGGATGGAATGGACCTATTTTGGGGTTGTCACACAAATCGTATGAGAAGTCGGAGAAGAAGTTCAGGGACATACTTAGACTCGTAAAGGAAGCTGGGTTTTTAGAATGTCTCGAGGCGAGTACTGTGTATATACTCGACCAGTTAAGGAGTTCTACTCAAACGCCTACATAAACTCTGGAACTCTTTCCACCAAGGTTAAATGTCAGTCTCTCAAGTTAAAATCTTCCTCGACCTCAATCAATGCCTAGGCTTTCCTAACCAAGGGCTAAAGAACCTCGATAATGTCAACACTGAACTAGCAAAGGAAGTTATGGGGTATCAAAGAAACCTTAGTTTTAAGGACATGAAGAAGAAGGAGTTTCCGAGCAATATGAAGTTCCTTCTTTGAAATAGTTGGAAAGTGCATATCGTAAAAGAACACCGCACATGACACGTTGATCGACCAAAGAAGCTGAAAATCATGTCGATAATAGTTCAAGAAACAAATCGACTTTGGAGCTATCTTGTTTGATCGATCTCCAAGTGGGTAGAGAGTCGAGAAGAAGCCCCTGACCAAGGTATTTCATGGGAGGTTGCTGAGTATCATCCTGAAGAAAAATCTAGGGGGAAAGATCAAGGATGATGAGGGAGAAGCCCTGAATGTGCACAAAGTAATGTCACCGCAGTTATTTAAAAACTGGAAGAAGAACCTAAAGGAGAACAAGAGGCTGACAGCTGGGAGCAGCAGTGGAGCCTCTGCAAAGAAAAGGAAGACAGTAAAGACAGAGAGCTCTGAGTCTGATGACTCTGCAGCAGCTGAAATCACACCAGCCAGGAAGAAATCTAAAGTGGTGAAAAGAGCTGGTGATGTGAAGAAAGCCCAGGCCCCACCAAGGAGGTTCTCCTTCTTGAACAAGGATAAGGAAGAAAAGGACCAAACTGCTAAAACCATAAAGAGAAGAAGCAGCAGGTTGCTTCAAGGGCCTGTCAGCAAGAAAGCTAAGATGGAAGACAAACCAGCCTTAGCTTCTCAAATCAATATATCTACTAAAGAAAAGGACGTGGAGTCAGCAGAAGGGGGAGAAACAGAAGATGTAGTCCAGTCCCCACAGTCAGCATCCATCAATAAGAATGAAGCAGATGTGATGAAGAAAAGTGCAGAAACTGTTGAAGAAGAAAAGTGCTCAAGCCCCATGGCCAATCCTCAGAGCAGTCACTCTGATGAAGAAAAAAAAATTCATGATGATCAAAGTGCATCCCCAAATGCAATCGCCCCAACCAAAATTTCGTAGAATGGGTCGAAAATGCTATTCAAGAAGAAAGAAAAAGAACTTGTCCCCTCAAACCAAAAATGCTCTCATGATGGCTCAGAAAGTGATGAGGCCAAGAAAGAAGAGTCTGCTCCTACCAGTGCTGATCTCCGAAGAAGTTTATCTAATGAGCAAGAGGAGTCAGAGACTGACGAAGAAGAAGAAGAAGAAGAAGAAGAAGAGTCAGTGTCTCCAATAATTGAACCTCTACGAAGAAGGAGAAGCTACAGGCTGCAAGCCCAGTTTGCCTCCAAAAGGAACAGTGGCCAATCAAATGCCATCATTGAATTAAGTGATGATGTATCTGTATCCCCAGGAGAAGATGATGAAGAAGAAGCCAGAAGTGAAGAAGAAGAATCTAAGGAAAGACTTGCTAAAGATAGTTCTGATAATGAAATTCAGCAAGAAGGTTTTTCTGTTGAAGATGCTGAAGAAGGTTCTGATAATGAAATGCAGCTAGAGGAATTACCTGCTGAAGATAATCAAGAAAATTCAGGCTCTAAGAGAGAAGAGATTAAAGGAGATTCTATTTTTTGCACCTCAAGAAGCAGACGAACAAGAAGATTATCCAGTTCCCTCTCCTGTAAGATTTGACAGAAGTATCGTAGAGGAAGTATCAAATGTTCTGACAGATGCTCCACCAGAAAGATGGTTCTTCCAGTGGATGCCATGGCTAAAGGCCTTTACTGAAGGAGATGGAAATTACTTCAGTTGGTGCTACAAGACTTTTCCAAGCATGGAACTGGTAGCCCAAAACTTCCCAAGGGTAAAAACCTATGCTACCAAGATGATAACCAATCAGCCTCACTTCAAGGTCTATCGACAAGCTGAAAACCTCTACATCCCCTACGATCGTAGAGTAGATTCTGAAGGAAGAAGGGTCATAACCAAGGAGCTGATCGTAGAGTTTGTTCATTCTACGACTGATGGTGTTCAAGCCCAATCTCAGAAGCCACCTTATAATCAAGCACTGCTATCAGTCACTCCATCATCATCCTCAAGCAATTGGAACTCCACGATTGTTCAGATTATCCAAACATTTGAAACTCTGTCCAAAGATGAAAATCGTAGAGTCCAATCCATTGCTCAACCTGAAGCTACCAATCAAGAGGATCAAACTGCTTTGAAGCAAGAACTATTGAAGAGCTCTGATGATCTAAACAAGAAGATATCTATGCTCACTAAAGAATCACAGAAGCAGACAACAACAGGAGATGATTCTTTCCAGCACAAGCTTCAAGCTATCTTGGCTAATGTATCTCTCAAACTCCAAGAGAGAGATAACATCTATCAGAAGGCCATCCAAGATCAGAAGGTCGTAGCTCTACATGTTTAGGAGGCCAATGCAAAGCAGATCGAAGCCCTCTCTGACAAGATTGACGATCTGAAACAGTCCTTCTCTGTGCAACTTGAGCTCGGCCAGCAAGAACTAAAGTTTAAAGTTGCAAACTCCTCCTACCTGATGGAGCAGCTTATGTCCAACATGGATCAGCTCTCTCAAATGATTGATGACAAAAAGGGGGAGAAAAAGAGGCAAAGAAAGAAGAGGAGCAAAAGGAACTCAAAGAAGAGCAGAGGGTTAAGAGAGAAGAAGCCAAATAAGAAGATAGTAGCAACAGATAAAGAATCATCATCTGAGGGGGCACTCAAGATGATGATACCAAATCACACGTGTCAAGGGGAGCCCAGATCGAAAGGTGATGAAGGGGAGCAAACAAAGATGTAAGGTCATCATCGTGAGGGGGAGCAAAAGCAAGAAGCGTAAAAAAGATGAGTAGGTGATCAACAAGCATCCTGTAAACACACAAGGAGCCAAGGAGGTACATCTCTAATCTGTTAGAATGTGTTCGATCCGGGATGTAGAATGTCTTAATGTATAAATTGCCATATCAATATAAATGACATTCATGATTAATCGCTTTTAGAAATACAAATGCTTTCATCGTATATAAGATTCATTCATAACATGTATATGCACTTATTGTTTTTGTCATAATCAAATAGGGGGAGATTGTCATCAGGAATAAGCATGTGAATGCTATTCCTATTTATATATGATTTGATTATGATATATAGGTATATGAATGAATAATATGCAAGTATGCTTGCATTAAGAAAAGTTGTAAAGTCCTTTGATAGATAATAGAAATATATGTATCAAGCTTGTTAGGTTGATCTTATGATGTAATAGATAGGCTAGTCGATCGATCGAAGCACCGCACTGTGTAAGTCGAGTCCGCCAGTGAGTCAAGGTTAACTCGGGAGCTATCGAGGCAGAATAGGAGTATGCAATTTATTAGATCTCGGAGTTCGTAGACTTCTGGGGGAAACGAAGAAGGATCGTAGTGTATCGAGAAGAGCTTCCTGGGATCGTAGTGTCTTTGAGAAAAGTCATGTTCGTAATCGTAGAGAGGCACCGCCTAGAGAGCCGAACGATCATCTCGCTAAAGCCAAGTCCGAAACGTAGACTACACTCGTAGTCGTAGAGCCTAGTGATGCCGGGCCAAGTCAAGGATCGTAGACTACACTGAGTTCGTAGAGTCCATTGAGTGCATACAGAGATCGTGAGTCCTCGGAAAGATCGATGAAGACAACAAGCACAAGGCGTAAATCGTAGAGTGTCAAGATCTCGATCTCGGGATCGTAGTGTCGGACAAACCCAAAGTCAATCGTAGAGTGCGTAACTCACGACTCCAATGTAAGTGCTCACAATGCCTTGTCGTAATCGTAGAAACGGATACGGTTCTCAAAGAATGAGCACTCCCAGAATATCCAAAGGTACGAAGCCTCTGGTTGGCACTGCAAAGATGCAATCCACAGTAAGGGAACCAGAGAGCACTCAACGAATGGCATGCTGGCTAGCAGAAGAAGTAAACACCAATCCAATCAGCATCAAGATTGAGTTGAAAGGCCATTCGTGATGAAGTCTTCCATAAGATGATTCAAAGAAGAATTTAGCAGCTGACTAAGGAAAAGTCAGCTAATGCAGTTGTTGTCAAGAGAATAGAAGATAACGATCTTGGAAGCAACCAGGATCGTAGTGTTTGTCAGACAAAGAAAGAATTGATGGAAGGTGAACCGAGATACTGGTCAGCTTTTGAATAAAGCAGGCTAAAGTGATTAAGTCACAGGTCGGTTCATCATGATAAGTGAGCGGAAGATCACCAGAGAAAGCAAGTCGGATCGCTTATAAATCAAGTGTCTTGATATTCGTAAAGGACCGAGCAAGGAATTAGGCCATCAAGATCTCGAGAACAAATAAGCAAAATGTAAGTATCAAGCATCGCACAATACAATGAAGAGGTGTTCTTCAAAGAAGATCCAAGCAACACTCTTCAGATCGTAGTGTTAACTCTACTAGTCAACGAGCAACAATCAACAAGACACTACGATCAGTCCTTGAAGACATGCATCGAATCATAGAGTTCAATACCAAGACCAAGCATTGCAACGGCTCAATCAAGGGTAACATTCTGACTAGTGCTTATTGAGAGCATCGATGCATAGACAACCTCCGATCGAGAAATCGAAAAGAGGTAATAAAGTCTTCGACCGCCAAGACATTAAAGTGATACATCCGGAGGGGGTAGGTGAAAAGAGATCGCAATCGTCGTAAAAGTATGACAAGTCACATCAAGCAGCCTACCTCAAACAACTTGAGATCTCTGAAGATATTTGAATAGCCTTCAACGGTTACTACAGGAGTTAAAAGTTCAACTACAGAGTTATTAGACATCGGTTTCATTTGTCCTAGTACATCTCCTCGGGGTGCTCCTGCTTTATTCGTGAAAGAAGAAAGACGGAGAGTATGCGACTTTCAGATTGACTACCGAGAATTGAACCATGTCACCATCAAGAATAGGTATCCGCTACCTCGCATTGATGACCTATTTGACCATTTACAAGGAGCAAAATTCTTTTCAAAGATCGATCTTAGCTCGGATATCATCAAATTGAAGATTAAAACGAGGATATTCCAAAGACCGCCCAGAGCTCAAGACTTGCATTATGAATTCTTAGTCATGTCTTTTGATCGACTAATGCTCCCGCCGCATTCATGGATATGATGAACCGAGTATTCAAGAAATATTTGGATCAGTTTGTTATTGTCTTTATTGATGACATCCTCATCTATTCCAAAAGCCGTGAAGATCATGAGCACAATTTGAAGCTGATACTTGAAAGGCTTCGTGAAAACAAACTTTATGCCAAGCTAAAGAAATGTGAGTTCTGGCTTGAGGAAGTAGCATTCCTTGGGCACGTGGTGTCAAAACATGGAGTATCTGTTGACCCGGCGAAGATTGAAGCAAGACAAAGTTAGGGAGCAACCAAGTTCGGTGGTCAAGTTACGCGTTTCCTTCACGCTTAACCGGGTTATTATCGGAGATTCGTGGGAAGGATTTTCTCGAATCGCTATCCGCTAACTCAAATTGACTTTGAAAGATACAAAATCGTATGGAGCGAGGAATGCGAGAAGAGTTTCCAAGAACTCAAGAGAGACTCATTTCGCAAGACTGCTCGCAATACCATCTGGTTCGGATGGATTTGTTATATACAACGATGCTTCAGGCAAAGGGTTAGGATGTGTTCTCATGCAACATGGGAAAGTCATAGCCTATGCCTCGTGACACCTCAAAGAATATGAGAGGACTTATCCTACTCATGATCTAGAGTTGGCAGCAGTCGTATTCACGTTGAAAATTTGGAGACACTACTTGTATGGAGAGAAAGTGGAGATTTATACGGACCATAAAAGCCTCAAATATTTCTTCACCCAAAAAAGAACTTAACATGCGGCAACGACGTTGGCTTGAACTATTGAAAGATTACGATCACACTATTCAATATCATCCTGAAAAAGCGAACGTAGTAGCTGACGCATTGAGTAGAAGATCATATGCGAGTACGAGTGCGATATTGTCAATGCAAAGGCCCATTCTGTATGACTTGCAAAGGATGGAGGTAGAATTAAAGACTCTAGGGACCCATATGATGATGGCGAATATACGAGCTAGTAGAACCGACTTTAATTGATAAAGTTAAAGCTGTTCAAGCTTCGAACCTGGGGCTGATACGTATGAAGAAGAAAGTGCAAGAAAGAGCTATTCTAGAAGCAAGAATCGATGAAGAAGGAATACTTCGAGTCAACTCCAGACTTTGCGTTCCTAACGATTCTGACTTGAAGCATAGAATCATGATGGAGGCACACAACACACCATTTGTAATCCATCTTGGGAGTACCAAAATGTATCATGATATTCGACACACATTTTGGTGGAACAATATGAAGAGAGAGATCGCGGAGTTTATCTCGAGGTGTTTAACCTGTCAACGTGTAAAGACGGAACATCAAGTGCCAAAGGGTTCATTGCAACCACTTGAGATTCTGGAATGAAAGTGGGAACACATTACAATGGATTTCATTACTGGTCTTCCCAAAGTTTCTCAAGGTATAGATGCGATTTGGGTTATTGTTGATAGATTAACCAAGTTTGCCCATTTCTTACCGATACGTGAGACTTATTCCTCGAACGCCTTGCTTTCAGATGTATGTGAATGAGATTGTGCGATTGCATACGGCATGCCAAGATCCATAGTTTCGGATCGTGATCCAAGATTCACTTCACGATTTTGGGTTAGCTTGCAGAAAAGCTATGGGCACGATTTATTTACGATTGGCTTTCAAGATACCATCCTCAAACGGACGACAATCGAGAGAGGACTATTCAAACTCTTGAAGATCTATTAAGACTTTGTGTCCTAGATTTCAAAGGGAGTTGGGATAAGTACTTGTCATTGGTATAATTCTCCTACAACAACAGCTTATCGTTAAAGTATAGCATGCCTCCATTCGAGGCGTTAGATGGATGAAAGTGTCGCTTCTCCGATGATCTTTGGGGACGAGGTGGGGAAGCAACGTTGTTAGGACCGTAATTAGTACGCATGACTACGTAAAAGATCCAAATGATTCGACAACGATTCAAACCTCACAAGATCGACAAAAGAGTTATCTTGATCTTCATGAAAGGATGTGGAGTTTAATATCGAGATCATGTACTTTTACGTGTTGCTCCATGGAAGGGAGTTACAGATTTAGAAAGAGAGGAAAGCTCAATCCAAGATTTGTTGGTCCATTTGAGATTCTTGACCGAATAGGAAATGTGGCCTATAGACTCGCATTACCTCCAAGTATGTCTCGTGTTCATAATGTTTTTCACATATCCATGCTTCAAAAATATGTGAAAGACCCGAACCATATTATTGTGTTAGAACCAGACGAGATAGCCGAAGATTTAACGTACGAAGAGGTACCTGTGAAGATCTTGGATAGGAAAGAGCATGTCCTACGCACGAAGGTTATACCACAAGTTAAGGTTTTGTGGAGAAACCATGCTATTGAAGAAATTACCTGGGAGTTGGAATCGTAAATGAAAGTGAGGTACCCTCAACTTTTTGAAACACCAGGTACGTACGTCAATTTCGAGGACGAAATTTCATAAGGAGGGGAGGTTGTAAGACCCCAACTTATTATAAATAAAATCGAATTTTCTCTAATTATTATTGTGAATAATAAGGTGTTAAATTGATATAATATTTTGGTTATGGGTGAAATGTGCAAATTTTGCAAAATAAGCAAGTGGTTATTAAATAATCATTATTGTCGGGGAATATTCGTTTGGTCGTGGAATCTTCTTTTGTTGGGGAATATTCGTATTTACGACGCAAAATACCATTCAGGGGCCCCATAACAGTAATAACCGCTTGATGAAGAAAACGACAAGTTTGAGTTTTTATAAATAACTACAGTAGTTATTACCGTTAACAACTTCGCTGGAATACCCTATGGTTAAAATACGATGTCTACGCGTGATTGCACAAAGAAGACACCAGATCATCACACAAAGATTGTTGAATTATTGATTCTTACGTAAAGGCGCACTACTCAATAATTATTACATGTAATTAATGTTCAATATTTTATTTTATTGGTTCAATAATTCTTTGCGTTGATATTTTATATTATTGTTGTTTCAATAATTGTCACTACACAAGATTTCCCATTATCGGATCAATAATTCATATTATTGGAATAATATTATTAGATAAAGATTATTGGCAATGTCTAGAAAGTTCATCAACGAGAGGTTTGATCACCTAATCAAGCGCTAGTAAGGAGAAATCCTTATTAGAAAGCCCCTCTTTCCCTGGAACTACCGTCATTATAAATGCGATTCTCATAATATTATTTATGAATAATTAATTATCGATTTATATGATAAGAAAATATTTATTTTATGTGGATATAAATGAAGGAATTTTAGTATGAATTATTTGTTGAAAGTTTGGTAATTATTTCTCGATTGAATATTCATTCAAAATATTATTATAATATTTTATAATTGTTTAAATAATAATATTATATATATATATATATACGTGTGATAAAAAGGGACTGGATATGAATTATTTTTATTTGCATGCTTTTCTAAGTTTCATGGTAGGAAGGAATTTTCCCAGATAAGCTTTGTTTTTGGTGAATGTCTAATATTTCATATCTCCTGCAAAGCTTGATTTTCAAAATTGCGGACCCTCAATTATGAAGAATAATGGCCATTGATTGGTAGAAATGGTTGGTGGGTTTTGCCTGCCAAGTTTGTTTTCAAGGATGGCTCCCACCTTTATGAAAAATATGAAAAAGTTAGGCAAACATGGTTAGCCAAGGAAGAAAAATGCAAATGTTAGGTAGAATACTTTGATTTTTCCTCCGTGCGCTGCACTATAAATAGAGGGATAACCCTCCTTCCTCAATCACACCATCCCATAAATCAGAAATCCTTATTCTATAATATTGTGAGTATTTTCTTAAGTATAAGAATACCTTGAGCGTAGTTTTTCTGCAAGATTTTCTCAGAATAATATCCGATATTTCACCAAATTCGGTTCTACTAAGGTAAAGGATATTATTTTATTCAACACTCGTGAGAAATATTATTTTCTTTCATACTCCATATTACGAAAAGCGATATTATTTTATCTCGTATTCTTAAATTTGAACTTACTTATGGTAAGTATTGCTTTATAATTCTCGAAATGATTAGAAATTTCGCTTCATCTAATATCATTTCATAAGATTATTGGTCCGAACTTTTATCAAATTTGAAACTTTTCATACGACCGGTACTATTCACTTCGCATCGCTCATAAAAAGAATTTTTTTTTTTTCCAAGTTATCTGTCAGTGACCCTTATTCTTGAAATTAAATTCATGTTTTGATCTTCATTCTTGAATTTTACTCCACTATAGTTTATTATGGAGTATTATCAAACTTGGATAAACCGAAATATGAATCCCTAATATTTGTCCTTCTTCCGTCTCACCGGATTCGTTCTTTAAAATATTTTTCATCATCCTCCGTCCTAAATGATGATATTCTCAATATCTTTGAATTCCGTAGTCAGCAGATGAATGATTAATCGATGAATATCTTTTGGCCATATAGTGCAAGAATGAATAGGTGTTGAGATGAAATACGACCAACCCATGATATAAAATGAATATCTTTTTGGCTCAGAAGTAGTGCAAAAGATGAATATTTAATTCAAAATGTATATTGATTGATGTTATGAGGGATAAATTATTGATGATGGATTTTTAAATCTTAGAAGATAGTAAAATTCTTTCTCTACTTGACTTTTCTAATGGATTGCTTTGTTTTCATTGCATTGTTGATCTAAAACTTGTAGTCATTTATATTTTATCGATTTTTTTCCGTGAAGACTAATGATAAATTGTTGTATATTATCTTAGTCATAATATTATTACTTTACCGGGCTAAATTTGCAATAGTTGAAATTTCACCTTTTCCTTTTGTTCCATTTTTCTTCTCGAGGAGATGAGAAACATGCTAGAATCTAAATTTTAGGGTATGGAGTGATGGTTCGGGATAGATATATTAGTAGTCCCTCACTATTTTGTAAAATAGTGTATCAATAATTATAATGAGGACTCTTTTGAGTTTGTACTCTATTGTATACTATATTTGTATTCAAACTCACAAGATATATGCTGTTAATCGTATTTTTGACGCACAATTGTATTATCGAAGTTGTAATTCTTTTTGTATGATGATTTGACGACTCAAAATGGGTGTTGTATACCTATTTTGGAGGCGTCACAATATTGATAATAAATCATATTTATCAAAATGACAATTTTGATAATGGAACTAAAATAAAATTTAAATTAAACAAGTGAATAAAACAAAGTATTCTTGTGGTTGTGGGCGTATTGATCACTGGTTGGTTGGATATAATTAATAATTAAATAAGTACCTACAATTATATTATATACCTGCTCTCTCCATCGGGATATAAATGTTTCAGTTGACAAATTACTATTATGTTCCTTGCATTATATTAATAATTAATAATGATACGTACATATATAAATATCTATGTTAGGCTAGTTATTTTCAACTCTTAGTTTAATTTCACCTTATTATTCATAACCTATAATTGTTACTAAACTGAATGGACATAATATATACATATATATATATATGTATATATATATCAACTTATCTCAATTAAATTAAATTGTAAAAAAAGATTTGTCAAGGCTAGTGTTTGATACTATTTTCTTAAGATAATTATGCTTTTTGTATGGTGCTCAGAGTTGATAACATTTGTTTCTCAGGATACAATGACAACATATATTATAGTAACACTCCAAATAGTATACTCGATGAACTAAAAAAAAAATGTTCTGAACTTCTATCTCAAATGAACTATGAATAATGAAGACTATATCATTAGAATACTTGATGATTTGCTGATTTGAATGATTGAAGTGGTCCCCTTAATCTATTTATAGGAGGGGTTAGTAACTCATCAGAAAGGACATAATTTGAAAAGGCAATATTAAGCAAAAACGACGTAGTTTTAAGCTTTAGCGAGAAAAAAGCATTCTGCTCGCAAGTAAAACGACGTAGTTTTGGAGCGTCCATTCGAACGAGATAAATATTTCCAAAAACGCATACAAGATTCCATTTGGCAAATACCGCTTCTCAAAACGACGCAGTATTGTTAATAAATCATATTTATCAAAATGACAGTTTTGATAATGGAACTAAAATACAATTTAAATTAAATTTTAAATAAAAAATTTATCAAAACGAGAACTAAAATAAAATATAAATTAAATTTTAAATAAAAATTTATAATAAATTGTCCAAAAAATTATATACAAGGGACCCAAACCAACGAACCTAACCTAGGTCAGACCGATCGACGAAGCGTGCCTTGAATAAGTCCTCTCTTTCAACAAAAATGGAGTGCCCCTTGAGACCCAAACTCGAAAGAAATTTTCTTGTATATAAACACATTAAAATTTCAGTTCTTAGCCGATGTGGGATTTAGCTCCCCACAACTATTTATTATCATTTCTAAGGGTGATCTTTAGGAATTAATATCTCATTCATTACTCTATGAATTTGAGCTTCCAAATATTTAATTTAATCTACCCATGAAGTAAAACACATCAATATATGAATTCACTTTAAATAATTAATAAAATCTACTTTAATTTTGACTCAAATTCTAACAATAATTTTTTTCACCCACTAAATTTTATTTTTTATATATTTTTTTATTCACACACAATTTTTACGTGTGCCATAAGTTATACAGTAGATGAATTATTCTTCAATTAAATTTAGTGTCTTCTCAACTCCTCAAGTCATATATATATATGTAATTTGGCATCCTAATTCCATATTAATTTTTTCACCTTACTAAACTTACAACGTATTATTTTTAGGATAAATATAAAAAGAAAATTAAAAAAAATATTGTCAATATTTGTAAATTTAAACGGAGTAGTCCTCTATTATTGGACCCTTGGTGACTTGGTCCTCTTGGAGCTACATACTACTAGTTACTTTTTGTTTAAACTAAAAAGGGTAGGATTGGCAAGTCGTTGACAATTAAAATGTGACGGATGCATGGAGAGATATCTGCCTTAATTATAGCCATAAAAATAAAAATAATAAATACTTAATTATTTTAATTATATATGAAATGATTGAAAATAATAATCTATAATAATAAGATAGAACCCAATTTGAATTTGGGTACAAACACGGGTCAGATTCATTCTAATTTTCAGATTGTTGAAACGAAAAGGGAATGAAGATTTAGTTAATCTGTACCTTCAATGAGTATATTATATTAATCAACAGTAGCTAGTATAAATTCCAGTCCTAATAATCCTTTAGAAAACAAACCATATATATATATATATATATATATATATATATATATATATATATATATATATACTTTGAGGGCAAAAAGAATTGTTTTGTGTATATATTATATCTTCTCCTTGGCTCAACTTAATTAAGCAAGCAAGTTCATGCATAATAATAAAGTTTTATGCCCATTTATAATTATTTATTTTGTGAGCTAGCAAGCTGTTCAAGTATGTGCTGCAGGTTCTTTCTCTATGTTTTCCTTGCTGTAATAATTGGGATTGGGTGCACCGAAGCAGTGCTGCAGCTACCGCCAAATGTGACAGTTCCGGCAATTATAGCGTTCGGAGACTCCATCGTCGACCAGGGAACCAACAACAACATGAACACATTGGCCAAGTGCAATTTTCCTCCTTATGGACTGGATTTTAATGGCGGAGTAGCCACAGGGAGGTTTAGCAATGGAAAAACACCCCCGGATATGCTAGGTATATATATATATATATATATATATATATATATATATATATATTAAATTAAATACATGACTTAATTAATTTGACATTCAATTCAATCTTTTTTTTTTTTTGAATTTTCATAATCATTATTAAAATTCTCATCCACAATTTGTTTAGCCAAAGGTTACTTTCCTTTGTCTGGCTTAGGAAAAAAATAACTGAAATTTATTTACTTAATATTATGTACATATAGTTATGAATTATTTTATTTGGTCCAAAACTAGAGATAAAATTTGATTTTGAGATCAAATGAAGGTTTATTAAACTTCAAATTAATACAAATTCATTTAATTTTTGTTGATACAATTATTATAATTGCATACTCGTATATAACAAAAAAATTATTAATTACAAAATTTATTTTATCTTAAACTTTTATAAGTAATATTAATTTTAAAATTTAATATACGTAGTTTCACTTTAAAAATTAAATTATATTTTAATAATTTCTAATTTTAAAACGGAGATGATAAGTTTCGTAAGACCGTGGTTGAGTCAATATATAAAGCTACGTCATTATTGAATATCATTGACTAGACTCTCATCCAAAATTAGAAACTTTTTTACATTCAAATTTAATAATTTAATTTATTTTTATTAATATATTTATGAATATTATAAAATATTTTAAAAATATTAATTTATTGTTTTCAATAAATTTAGATATATTTTGTTGAATTTAAATTAACCTTTGAAAATAAGTATTGATCTTGAAGATGAGAAACCATTTCAATCGCAGTTGGAGAACTCGGCTCAACTTTTTCTTTCATACGGGCTTTACGCCGTTGTCCTCGTGGTCTTGACAAATTATTGCGGATGGTATTCGATCTCAAAATGTCTGACGACTCGTCTAGTCGTCTAGAGAATAAATATTATTCGTAAAACATACGTATGTACACATTGATAGTGGTCCCACTATTATTTAGTTGATGTCTGACGTGTATATAACCATGGCATGCAAAAGAATGGTGGATCCTAGGGTAAATGGGTAATTACATTATACTTGACTAGTTGACTAGGTTAATGTGGGGCGAATAAATATTTATATGAAAGGAAGATTAAAGTTATATCATTTCAAAAATATGACATAAAGCGAGATGTAAATATGAAAATATTTATTGAAGTCTATTAGTATAAAAAATAAAAATATTCATTATTTTATAAAACTTGGAGTCACTAATTAAAGATAAATTTAAAATTTGTTTACTCACTTTAATCTATTTTTATTTTTATGACAACGATCCGAATTGTCGTATTTGTTAAGCACCCAGTTCGTTTTTTAATATATATATATATATATATATATATATATATATATATATATATATATATATATATGCACGTATAAATATTATAGTATATATACTAGTAAAATTTGATCATCATTCTTAATAAACCTAGCTAGCTATAACTTTATTTTTTAACTTAATTTTCAGCTTCAGAATTGGGAATAAAAGAGCTTGTGCCAGCATACTTGGATCCTAATTTACAAAGTACAGATCTCTTAACAGGCGTAAGCTTTGCTTCGGGAGGCTCAGGATATGATCCCCTAACACCCAAGATACTGGTAGGTATATATACATGCATGCATGCATGCATATAATTAAATTTGAAATCGAGTTCTTCTAATTAATTAATTAATTTATAATAAGAGTACTACTGACTGAGTTTTTGGATGGATATATATGATGAATGAACGCGCGCGCGTACGCATGCAGATGGCTTTATCGTTTGAAGATCAGTTGGAAATGTTCAAAGAATACATTGTAAAGGTGAAAGGTTTAGTTGGGGAGGAAAGAACAAACGCCATTTTAGGCAATAGTATTTATCTAATAGTAGCAGGAAGCAATGATATTGCCACTACGTATTTTACTCTGGGTTTTAGAAAATTACAATACGATGTTGCTTCTTATGCCGATCTTATGGTTGATTCAGCCTCCGCTTTCATACAGGTAATTATATATATTAATTAATTTCATTCAATAATTATCATGCACACATGCATGCGTGATTTTGACGATTATAATTTTTTTAGGAAATTTATCAACTTGGAGCACGGAGGATGGGTATATTTGGTGCACCCCCACTTGGATGTTTGCCATCACAGAGAACTTTAGCTGGGGGAGTACTTAGGGTTTGTGCAGATAAATACAACCAAGCAGCACAGTTATACAACACGAAACTTTCATCTAAGCTTCATTCTTTTGGGAATAGCCTTCCCCAATCTAAACTAGTCTATCTAGATATTTATAACCCTTTGTTTCATATCATACAAAACCCCCAAAACTATGGTAAGTATCCATCGCCAACTACTAGCTCTTAAATTAATCTCTCTCTCTCTCTCTCTCTCTATATATATATATATATATATATATATATATATATATATATATCTTCTTCTTCTTTTTCTTTTCCTTCCTTCCTTCCTTCCTTCCTTCTATTATATATATATATATATATATATATATATATATAATTCTAATTATGTTCTCAATTAATCAGTATATATTATGTATTTGCAAGAATTTTGTGTATTGACGTACGACCAACTTACGTACGTACAACATTAATTTTGATCTAACATAATTTTATTTTTTCATGCACCAACTTCAGGAATAGATGTTGTGGATAAAGGTTGTTGTGGTACGGGAAAAATAGAAGTAATTGTGTTGTGTAATAAATTTAGTCCAACATGTCCAGATAGATCTAAATTTCTGTTTTGGGATAGTTTTCATCCTACAGAAATTGGATATAAGATCCTCCTGGATCAAATTATCAGTAAAAACGTCAACAGCTTCTTCTGATCGATGCGACCGACCACAACATGATTTTCTATCTAGCTCTTGGTCTTGTATATATATATATATATATATATATATATATATATATATATATATATATATAGTCAAATAAAGTACGATCCCGCGCGGACTGTAGTTAATTATTTCCACATTAGTATTAATTTGCCACTATATATGCTTCAATTCTTATACGCGCGTGAGTTAATTTCATATATATCCATGTTTGTTTATTTGTTGTATTGGCTCATATATATATATGAATTATGAGCACTAATAAATTATAAATTGAAGTTCAGAAAATTCCTCTATATATCCAGCTCCACCAGTATTAGTTTAATCATTCAACCGTTTTAGTAATTGCGAAATAAAATGACTATTAAAGGTTTGGAGTATTGCTATTAATTACTCCCTTTTCATTATTATATATATATATATATATATATATATATATATATATAATATATGACATTTTAGAAGAATTTTTTTCTTCATCACATATATCTAAGATATATTTTTAATTATTTCCTATTTTGTCCCTAAACTATCAAGATGCATGGAGTAATATATACTCCATATTCAGATGATCAGGAGTAAATAATTAGTACACGTGTAATAACGAAATTTCAAACATTTGTATTAATTAATGAAACTTGAAAGTGTGATTATGTGTTGAACATAATGGAAAGGAGGGAGTAATACAAATTAATTCTTTCATCAAAGTGATGAATTCCGAAACTAAAATAGATTAATTGCGATAATACTATTCCATTCGTCTCAAGATAAAAATTATGATCGACTTTTGCTTATATTAAGAAAGATAATAAAATGATAAAATTATTTATACTCCCCCGTCCCTAATTATTTGATGTTTTAGAGGTGTACACAAGAATTAAGATAATGATTGGAAAACATTAAATATAGTACTCAATTATCTATAATACCCTTAAATCTTTTGTTGGGATAAAGAGAGTTTTGTTGGGATAAGAGAGAAAAAGAGTTTAAAGTATCAAAAAATTAGGCAGAGTAATGAAGGGTAATTTTGAAAAAATTGTCATTAATTCTTCTAAATTTGAATAAATATCAAATAATTAGGGACAAATGAAAAACTCTAAAACGTCAAATAATTAGGGACGAATGAAGTATTTAAATTTTCATTTAATTACATAGTTTTCTGCACATAACTACTGTGTTCCATAGAAAATAGGAAAATGACAATTAATTAATACTAAGGTTATTATAAATAAATTATTGTAAAAAAATAGATTATAAAGTAATAAGAACTAAGATTTTTTAGGAGTACTATTCAACTAAAAGGATCATAACAAAAGTTGGCTAGGCTCCCTTAATAATTAGTATAAATTTAAAATTTCCTATAGAAATTGTACATAACTTATAAAGCAAGCTATATAATCTAATAATGTTTCAAAAAATAAATAAATAATGAATCTATATAATCCAATAATTGAAATTGGTATAAATAAAGTCTTCTACCGTACGTGTAGTGTAGAGTCTCTAGTTCTCATCAATAAGCTGGATATGTTCCCTTTATGAATAATGGCTGTATACTTCATGATCTAGATATAAATGCCTTATCCATAAGATATTACTCCGTTCAAAAAAGAAAAGGAAAAAAAAAGTAGTTTCCCTTTAGGTTTAATAAATCAATTAGCAAAATTTTAAGTTATAAAATTGGGTGGACTCTTCCTAATTTTTGTTTTTAAAATTTCCGTTTCTCAATATATATATTCATTCGAGTAATGCTATAGACACAAACTATTTTATAAATATTTTACAAACTGCTGATGTGACATACTCCACTTCAACCTATTGATCAACAAATTGTTTCAATGTAGTATTCGGCAATATGTTGAGGTAGAGTTTGCCACATTAACAATTTATAAAATATTTATAGAATAATTTATATCTCTAACATTATTCTATTCTTATATGGTTGTTACTTTGTTTTATACTGAGTATCAGCTAGACAGCTACTCCCATGCTATTAATTAATGAACCAAACAATATTTAACTTTTTCAAAATTATTACTCCCATGCTAGATCCCTTTTTTCTCTCTTTATTGCTTAGTAATAATCTATTCTCCTTTCATGCGATGTATTTTTATCTTTTTGTTGGACCTGTTTTCTTCATAGAATATGAGATGATTTTTTTTTCTTTTTGCATATGGAATTTTTTTTATTATGTCGTCTCTTGTGAGATTTTACTTTCTCTCTTTAGAAGATAATTTTTAACATTGTCAATTATATTTAATATATTTATTTAAATAAATAATTTCTTATATGTAATATAATTAATATTATCAATTATTGTAACAATTTAATTATTTAAAATTTAAATTCCATATTATAATACAACTTGAAATTATTCATACATTCACATTTAAAATTATTTATACAAATAAATATAATATGAAATAGCGAACCACGGTACAATTTTTAGTGAAATTTGTTATTATTAGTACGTAACGGACACACCCGTCATTCGCTACTAATGTAACCGGTGGCTATTAAATACTATATATAACCCGTCCCGTGGCTAAATGTTTTAGACAGTAGATATAGAAATAATTATATGTATTACGAATTTAGTGCCTTAGACAAAATGGAGCCAAAAACGGAGAGGAGATAGCCCTTTGAAACAAAAAGGAATAGTGTTTGAACATATAAAAATGTAAGGTTTGAGGGAAAAGAATGAAGAGAAATTTGCAAGCTAAAACGTGATCTAAGATTTTGCTCGGTTTAAATGAATTCCTAATTGTATATGGAGGCTGTAACTTTCTTTTTCTGTGTGAAGTGAAAAGGATGGTACACCTAAAAAAAGTACGTATTCTAGCCGGTTGCCTTACTTTTTTAGGATTGGTGCAGTTATTACCAATGTAAGTTCGGTTAGCAGTCTTAATCACGATATAAATGTTAAGAGTTGCGCCGCTCTTTTCAATCAACATGCATGTTCATTTTCTTAATTCTCTTTTAGTAATTTGTATGTATATATATATATATATATATATATATATAGCTAGTTAATTAATTTGTTGATGAATTAAGATGCAGTATATGATCATGAAATCATGAGTAATTCCCTCTATCAATATAAATAGTTGGTTGTATTTCCACGTTTTTTTAAGTGTTTGCATTAGTGAAGCAGCCATAGAGTTACCGGGGAATGTAAGAGTTCCTGCAGTTTTTGGATTTGGAGACTCCATCGTGGATCAAGGCAACAACAACAATATTAAGACGCTCGCAAATTGCAATTATTCTCCATATGGAAAGGAATTCATGGGTGGATTAATGCCAACGGGCATGTTTACCAATGCAAAAACACCCATCGATATTATCGGTATGTAATATATATATATAGGGAACTCATAGTTCTATATGTATGATCTTATTTAATTACATGAGCATATAGATATGCATGACACGTACGGTAGTCCATAGAACCCGTTGAAAGGGAAGAGTGATGATCGATCCGCCCCTTTGCGAAACTCGATCGCTGATAGCGAGACGGACGAAAGTAGTGGTCCAACCCAGTGGTCAACGGAGGTGAGGTTGAGATCGAGAGAATGACCGGTTTCCCAGCGGTGGTGGTGATATTGAGATATTTGGGTTTGTTTTGAGTTTGATTAGAATGACTCTTAGATTATGAGGATAGTGAAACTTGGAGTAACATAAGTTTATTAATTTAGCCTAAATAAATTGTTTTTAGTAAAACATGTGGGCAGTAAATTACGGGACAAGCAAAAACATACCGATTACCATACTACGTACTCCCTCCATCGTTTTTAGCATTACATCATTATTGTTAAATTTTTAAAGGATACATATGAGAATATTATATTATTTTTAAAAATCATCATCTTAAAAATGTATTTTTAATTTTGAGAAAAAAATATATGTTGAATTTGAAGACTACTTGTTGGATGTGAGATCGACTTTATATTTTCTATATTCAATGTTAATTGTATGTTGTGAAAATGTCGGCCGTTATTGCAAGATCCATTATGAATTTGCCGATAGTAATTGAAAGCGACAAGCTAGTAATACCAAACAACGAACTTAAATTAAGAAACAAACAATCACACTAAAAAACTTGACGCTCTGTGTTGTCGAGAAATAGTTTCAGTGCGAAAATAATTACATACTAAAAACGTCAACGGATGAAGGTATGTAATTGTTTTTCTTCTTTTCTTTTGTAGCTGAGGAATTAGGAGTTAAAGAAATCGTGCCAGCATATTTAGACCCAAATATCTTGGAAACAGATCTTCTTACAGGTGTAAGCTTTGCCTCAGGAACCTCTGGATATGATCCCTTAACGCCTACCCTATTGGTACGTTCACATGTATATATTAATTTATTTCTGTATAAATTTCTCCTCCTTTTTTTCAAAATAACCTCATCATCTTAAATCAAACACTTATTCAAGGATATGTTATTGATATTATCAGTCGGTTTTGTCGTTATCGGATCAATTGGACATGTTCAAAGAATACATCGAAAAGTTGAAAGGAATAGCTGGAGAAAAAAGAACAAACAACATCTTAACCAACAGCATATTTTTTGTAGTAGCTGGCACGGTTGATTTCGGGCAATCCTATTATATTACCGTCATAAGAAAAGCACAATATGATGTTCCTTCTTATGCTGATCTTGTGGTTGGTTACGCATCTAATTTTCTGCAGGTACTTTTTATTTGTGTAATATTTGAATAGTATATCAACTGTAATTAACTACATTTACATGTTTGTAGGGGTGTAAACGAGTCGAATCTCGTGAGCAACACCTTCACGCTGGATTCTCTTTCGACTCAAAAAATTGAATTTCGAATTCACTTCCGGATTCGATAAAGGGATTTATATTTTTTTGCCAGATTTGACTTCGGATCATTCTTTCGGACCTTACCAAATTCGTAAATCTCTCGATTTCTTTCTGAAAGCGAAAGCACTTCATGGCCTTTCAAATCGAGTTTCAATATGAACCATTTCACTTAAAACCTAACCACTACATACTAAATTGGTTACTTAACTAATATTTATATATAAAAATTTCACTTTTATTTATGTATTGGAATTATAAAGAATGTAATAAAATTGGCATTCAATTCATTGATTTATTCAAGTACAAGTTTATACAATTTCATACTACATTTTATAAATTACAAAGATTGATACAAATATCACATATTTAGCTTACTAACATGGATCGGACTAATATTCGAATATGATCCATTGAAAGCGGTATCGAAAGTATGGTTCAAAAAAATGAAATACTCGAACCCTAATTTGAAAGAACATTATGCACACGCTCGAATTAAACTCGATGTGTCATTAAACGAAAAACAGTATGGATCATATTCGAATTTGGATCAACTTGAATTCGAGTTTTGGATCGTATTTTAAATCGAAAGATCAACTACTTTGGCTACCGACTTACACCCCTACATGTTTGAGCTGAACAACCAACTTAAATATATATATTAATTGTTTGAGTGATATATACTTACTTTTATACGACTAAATTAGAAAGATAAACCATGCAATTAAACATTAGAGTATGAGTGTTTAATTACTCCACTGATACAACATTAATTTTCCTAAATGTACGTTTTGAATTGTGTAAATAGAATATATCTTTATGTTATAAGTGATATAATTAATTACGTTTTTGAAGGAAATATACAAAGTTGGAGCACGAAAGATTGCTGTTTTTGGTGGGCCGCCTCTAGGATGCGTTCCATACATGAGAAACCACGCCCATGCCGATGCCGGGGGAGGGGGAGGGGGAGAAGTTAAAACCTGTGTGGAGGATCAAAACCAAGCAGTCCAATTATACAACACCAAACTTTCCTCTATGCTTATTTCTCTTAGCCACGCCCTTCCTCAATCTAAAGTGGTCTATATTAATATCTACAACCCATTGCTTAATATAATTCAGAACCCTCATAATTATGGTAAGTAAATACAATTTTCTATTTTTCATTTGTATTTTTTTTATAAAAAAGTTCATTTTCATTTTTGTTTTTCAGGACTTGACGTGGTTGATAAAAGCTGTTGCTCTACGGGAATACTATCGGCACTTTCTTTGGGTATTTTATGTAATCGATTGAGCGAAACATGCCTAGACGACTCTAAATATTTGTTTTGGGATACTTTCCACCCCACAGAAAAAGGATATAGGGCCATCGTTGATCAGATTCTTCAGGAGGAGATCAACAATTTCTTTTGATCAATCCGTTCCTCGATCACATTTCCTGTCCTTTCATTTGAATGCACAAGTTGCCAACGAAGTTTACTTTAGGAGATGAAACGTATAGCTAGCTTTGGATAGTAAATTGTGTTTGTTATATATATATACATATATTTTCTGCATGCATGGTACGTATTAATACTCGCTCAAGACTAATTTTATAGTGAAGTGAAATCCAGTTGATAATTAAAGCTAGCGGGCCCACTTTGATTAAGACTTTTATCAACAGTGAAGTGGTTATACTAACCGCTTGGACCATCACTGGCAAAACTGGCAGCAAATGTTAGTTTGCATGATGTACGTGTTGGGGAGTTTAACTTGGAAAAAATAAGCCATTAATGAAATTCTTGAGTATGACCAAAAAACATAATCAAATCATGAATTACTTACTTGTAAGGATGGTTGGCAGTATTTCATGACATCCTACGCGTCATTCAGATTTTGTTGCTCAAGCTTCTGATCGATCTATTCATACTTTTGAATGAACACAGTACTGGTAGTGCATAGCTTCTTTGGCCCAACCTGATTCTGCTAGCTATACTCATGCATTGCTTCATTACTTTTGGGCAAATTAATTATGTTTCAACTTTCAGCAAGTACAGAACTCTCTCTTAATTTTGGGTGTAACTTGTCAGGAGCTTGATGATGAGAGTACCAGGATTGGAGGTTAGGTTGGGTTGGGTGGTCCAGATAAAAATAAATAAAAAAATTAAACCCAAGATATCTACAATGGTGGGTTGTGTTACCATGATGATGATTTTGGATGGGGTTTAATAAGCTTGGTGTGGATTGGATTGGTCCAGGGTCAGAAAACTTGGGACCACTTTCTTGTTTTTTTGTGTGTAAACTGTAATGACACCCATATACCAACTAGTGTGAGTTTTTCCTACGGAAAGTTATGTCATCCTCATCCTAGTAGTTATCCTTGACCATTTGACTAGTTGAGACCCCAGGACAAAATACGCCTGACAATTTCTCCCCGAACCCAATGGCGTCAATCTAATGGGACCTGATTTTTTAAATTCGAATTCACCTCATGTTCGATTCTTTAGGAGTGTGTGCGAGAAAATTAACAAAAAATAATTACAATTATAATTCTATAGGGTTAAAGATCAAGTATGAAATATATCCTATCTTCTTTCTCTCACCCCGATTATATATATATATATATATTGTTGGGCCATAATCTTTTTTTATATTGGATTAGGGACTTAATTTTAACTCCTTGGATCATTATTCTTCTTGTCTAATTGATCCGAATGATTTGGGTACCAATTACTTGATTATTTCGTTGGGTCCTTTCTCGGTTGGATCCAGGTCGTTTGGGTCATTTTTTCGTTATTCGAACTTAATCATTGAATTGGCCCATTATACAAATTGTCACTTAATCCAACTTTGGCCGTGTCATTATACTTAGTGATAGTTGATTCACGTATGTCGCCACTTTTCTGCGTAGCATTAATGAGGATGAGACTCGGATATGGCCGTGGTGGCAAGCAATGGTAGCGAAAAGGAAGTAAGTTTTGCATACTTTCGGTTGAAATGATGGGAAGTGGGGAAAAGGTGTCGAGAAATGATGAGTGGCACGATGGCAGGATTAGATGCGTATGGGGCTAAGATCACAAAGGAGGTAAATAACAAAACATTACACACACATCATATTATTATTCTCTCTCGGACATTAGACATTATTTTTCTCTCATTGTTGACCTTGTGATCGCCGAATCTCGACTCTCACGCCGGAGTTATCCCAAAGAGTCGGTAGTCGAGCTTTTGGTGTTGACTTGTTGGTATGCGGCGGGATATCGGACGCGTCTTGGTGATTGGGACGTGGAGAAAGATCTTGGCGTTAACATTGGCGCTAGAAGGAGGGTGAGGTCTAGTGTCTGAGTATTTTCAATCACTGCATCGTGTTTGTTCTACATCGATATTCATGGTAAAAGTAGAACACCTACACTGAAGAAGCGGTAGAAAATTGCCGGTCGATCGAATCGACACCACGAGTGTCATCGAGGATCGTTTGGGGCCGTGATAAGTGTTCATGCTAAGACAAATGGCGTCAAACGATCACACAAGATTTTCGATTGAAGGCGGTGGGCAAGGCTAAACGTAGACTAGTCTTCCCGACGGAGAAAGCGTCGCCACCGCGGTCGAAAAGCGGGTAGAAGGCACTTCGCTGAACTCGATCTGAGAGGACCAGGCGAAAAAGCTTCACGGTAGGCTAAGATGGCGGATGAGGCGGATAGAGCTATGGAAGTACTCGTGAAGCAACGACGGGATATAGGCGAAGCGATGGCGGGATGGCGAGTTGAGAGACGAAGAGCTCGGTTATGATCGGTCAGAAGAGCGAGGACACCAAGTAGGAAAGAACACTGTTCATTTAGGGCGAGAGTCTGGTAGAACTTCGAGAAAGAAGAAGATCCGAAGCCCTACTCCTCAAAGATCGAAGATGGTACATCACCCATCGATTCTAAGGAGCGAGGTCGGGAGAGAGCGAAGAGATCGATCCGGAGATCACACTCCACGAGACCACAAAAAAGCCCTTATTGTTGCACATTCTCGCCCATAGTGCAGAGCTCGGAGGCGAAGTATATCTAGAGATCGTACTCCAGAGAGTCTCTTGAGGTACACCACCCCTGTGGACACTCGTCGTTGTAAAAGCCCTTCAGAGTTGAAGGCTCTATTGTAAGAAACCTGTCTACTTCGGAGGAGGAGGAAGAGAGTCACCGGAAAAAGAAGCATCATCTTAACCGGAAGGTGTGGAGTATCTGGTTAAAGTTAAAAGAACTTGGCGACTTTTCCAAGTACAAATAACGAAGGATACTTGGGAAAGAAGGCATCCCCTTTTTCGCGGAGATTCTTAAAGAAAAAGTGACCCCACCAAGAAGTTGCCCATATCGAGAGTTATGATGGATTGGGGATCCTATGACCACGATCAGCGTTCGAATGGATGATGGATTATTATGACTTTAGCGATCTTTGCTAAGTGTCATACTTTTATCACAACACTTTTCGGAAAGGATGCCCGGCGGTGGATGGGGACTTTGCCCTCGATTGATTTCATCTTGGCGGGGCATGCGATGAAATTTCATGCTCGCTTGGGAACAACAAAGAAGGGGAAAACCAAGCTGGTTCGTTGGCTCGAGTTCGACGGTTTTGAATGAGTCTTTGGGCGATATGTGAAGCGGTTCAAAGTGAAAGCGATCGGCCCAGTGATGAACTGAGCGATCTATAAGCCGTTGGTTTTTTGAATGGGTTAGATCTGGTCGGATCGAGAGAAGTTGGTGAAGAAGTTAATGTTTCATCACCAGAAGAGTCTCGTTAAAGCCTTCGACAAAGTGAAGGCTATATCGTGGTGAAGGAAGCCATGGATAGACCTCAAACGTCCTTCTTGAGGCCGGCTTAAGGAGAGCGATCGGAACGAGCAAATAGAGACCGGAAAAAAGAATGAAGGAATAAAGATCGCTACTGGCGGTGTCAAGAAATATAACAATTGGAGACAGGGGTGGAGGGCGTTAGTTCGCTCCGACCAGAGAGAGTGAATAGGGCGTACACACACTCAACACGAGCAGAGTATCATTATCTTGGATCAAATTAAAATCAACCTATCTTGAGCCACCTCGAGATAACATTAAGCCAGGAAAGTGAATTCTCATAGTATTGTGGTTATCATCAAGCTTGGTCGTAATCTGAACATTGTGCTAGTTTGAAGGACTTTATTGAAAAAAAAGGTCAAGGCGGGCTTTAATTGATATGTGGTACGCGAACTAATCAACGGCGAGATAGAGTGCATTCAGCATTTCAACCCGATTCAATGGCGTTGCCCGCTCGAGCGACTGCGAGACCGTGGTAGATGTCATCACTTTGGGGTACTTACAGCAAACTTCGTTGGAAAAAAGCGTAGAAGTTACTTGGATTCGGTCATGTATCGGTGGCGGGTACCCTCCAGAAGGCGACGGACCTTATTCAATCTGGTAATCTCCTTTCTTGATAAAGATTACCCTTCCGGAAGTTATCGAACCGCACGAGGATCATTGGTCTTGTTGCCTGAAGTGAGTTCGGTGGATATGAAGCGGATGATGGTAGATAATGGGTCTTCAGTAGATATTACAGTATGCCCACGCTTATCGGAGGATGCACTGAGCAGGCGAAAGATGGAGATAGGGACGGGAGGCTCCTTTATATGGTTTTAATGTGACCCGGTCGAGGTGGTTGGAACCGTTGAACTACCGATCATCTTGAACGGCCCCCAATGGTAGAAATTATTTGCAAATTTTATGTTGTGCGTATAGATTACGCTTTATAATCTTTATTTTGGGAAGGCCTACTTTAATTGCTTTTTGCAAGTTGTGACCTCTATTCCTCATTTCAAAATCAAATTTCCTCGGCTGATTTCGTGGGGTTAGCGAGGTGAAAGGGATTTGGATCTGGCTAGAAGGTGTTATAGGAACGCTGTGATCACTTCGGGAATGGGAGTATCGAAGCAGAAGCAGACCATGACGATAGAGATCGAACCCTTCACAGAGAGTAGTTCCGAACCGTTGGTCATGCCGGCTGAAGAAACGGAGGAGATAGAGCTCATCCCGGGCAAAGAGAACAAGACGGTGCAAATAGGTTCGGGTCTGCCAGAACCTCTCCGGACGAACCTTGTGGAGCTCTGCGCAATCTTATGTTGACATTTTCGCATGGGAACCTCGGGATATGCCGAGAATAAGCGGGGATATCGGCGAGCATCGGTTGGAGGTGGACCGTCGAAGAAGCCGGTCCGAAGACGGAAGAGGAGGATTTTCGCACTGAGCGTTAGCGAATCATTGATAAAGAGATTGCAAATTTGTTGGCGGTGACTTCATCTTTGAGAACGACTACCCACAATGGATGGCGAATGTGGTGCTTTGGTCGAAGCAAAATGGTAAATGGCGAGTCTGCATCGATACTACAAATCGACCTAAATAAAGCTTGTCAGAAGGATTTTTACCGTACCCCACATCGACCAACTCGTCGATGCCACTTGAGGTATGCTTTGTTAAGTTTCATGGGCCGCGTTCTCTGGATATCTTCAAATTTCTATGTGTAAAGAGGATATCTGAAAGGCGGCGTTCATTACGCATCGTTCGATATATATACTATAAGAAAATGACTTTCGGCCTCATCGATGCGAGACCCACATACCGAGAGGATGATGAATCGTGTCTTGAGATATCAATTTGGGGCGGGAATGTGGAGGTGTCGTGGGACGACATGATTATCAAAAGCATGTTGGTGCATAAACATCTGGATGATTTAGAAGAATGCTTTCGAACAATTAAATCATCACAATTTGAGATTGAACCCCACTAAGTGCACCTTGATGCCAGGGGCTTGCAAATTTACGGGTTATCTTGTCGATCGAGAGAGAATTGAAGCCAATCCAGAAGATTCAAGCGATCCACGAACATGAAGACTCCTCGATCATTTAAAGATGTTCAACGTCTGGCCGGAAGGATTGCG
Organism: Panax quinquefolius; assembly: GCA_020205615.1. Classification (NCBI taxonomy): domain Eukaryota; kingdom Viridiplantae; phylum Streptophyta; class Magnoliopsida; order Apiales; family Araliaceae; genus Panax; species Panax quinquefolius. The sequence goes on from CM035171.1 coordinate 3,273,846, forward strand.
ACTTTAAGGAGGTTCATGTCCAAGTCGGCGAGAAAGATGTTCTACCGTTCTTTGATACATTGAAAGGGCGAAGAAGAATGCAAAGACGCGTTTGATGGACTTTGGAGTGTGAGGGCGCCTTCGAGCATCAAGTCCTACCTATCTTGACACCTTTGTTGGTGAAACCCGCTCTCTTTGAACCCCTATATTTGTACTTAGCAGCTAGTTAGTTGGCGATGGGAAGCGGTTTTGGTGCGTGAAGTTGAGAAGCTAAGCGACCCGGTTTATTATATAAGCCATGTCCTTGGGATCTTTGAAACAAGGTACCGAACATTGAAAAGTTTGCTTTTGCTTTAATAACTTGCTAATCGAAAGCTTAAGCAATACTTCGAGGTAGATTGGTAATAGTATATCTGAATCGACCTTTGAAGAAGATTATGGGCAAACACGAGGTATCGGGGAGATTAAATTGCGTGGACGATGGAGTTGTCCCAATTTTTCATTGAATATCATCCCGAACCGCCATCAAAGGGCAAGCCTTGGCGATTTTGTAGTTGTATGCTCGTTTTACGAAGGATGAAGTTGTGGCGAAAATTTGAAGGATCGAACGAGAAGATTCTGATTCTTCAATGAGAAGCGAGTTAAATGAATATTTGTATGCGAATGGGTCTTCTACCACGACGCGTCGATGGAGCGAGGATTATTCTTACGAGTCCGGAGGATTCAAGGTGCGGAGAAGCCATCGATTTTAGTTCAAAGCGACAAACAACGAAGAAAGTATGAGTATGGCGGTACTTGCGAGATTTACGATGGCAAAGAGTCTTGAAGTCTGAAGAATAATCATCTTGATGATTCTCGGTTAGTCGTTAAGCAACTTTACGGGAATCTGAAGCTCGAGGCCCAAAAATGATCAAATATCTAGTAGAATTGAAGGAATAACTTCAACATTTCCAATCCTACGAGTTTCGGGGGTCGGCGTAATAACAATTCAATTCTTGATGCACTCTCCAAATTAGCCACTCTGGATGTTAACGTCTTTGATGGGTCGGTTTACTTAGAAATTTTGACATCTAGTGTCCATCGTGAATCGGTGATGTGCATTGATGAACCAACCAGCTCTTGGTTGACTCCATATATAGAGTATCTGGCGAGATGGCGTCTTACCTTCGGATCGGATGCTTGCCAAGAAAATCAAGTATAAGAGTGCTAATTTTGTTTTGATTGATGGGGATCTGTTCCGAAGGGTTTTCTCATCTCCACTACTGAAATTCCTGACTCCATCTGAAGCTGAATATGCTCTCCGGAAGTACATGAAGGCATCTGTGGCGACCATATATGGCGGCTAAGTCATTAGCCTATAAAGTACTTCGACAAGGTACTCTTGGCCTACCATCTTCAAAGAAGCGGCCCGAATACGTCAAGAAGTGCGAAAGTGTCAACTCAACGGTCCGATCCACATCGACCACCGGAAGAGCTATACTCGATCTTATCTCCTATACCCTTCATTTATGCTGGGGGTTGATATCTTCGGGTCCATTCTGCAAAGGCAAAAGGTCAAGTCGGTTTTGTTATAGTTGCCATCGACTATATGACCAAGTGGGTAGAAGCAAAAGTCACTTAGGTTAATAACGAAACAGGAATGCTTGAAATTTTTGAAAGAATCGATGTAGTATTCGTTTGAGGATTCCTAAGGTGGTAATATCGGACAATGGACGTCGGTTTGTGGGATCAAAATTTGAAGCATTTTTGAAAGAACTGGGATTCAAGACGAGAAAGACTTCATGGCTCATCCACGATCAAATGGACAAGTTAAGTGACCAATGAATCGGCTTCTTGAATGGGATCAATGCCTTGATTGGGCCGAAACCAAGGCGGATGGCGGAGGAGCTACTTAGCGTGTTATGGGCTTATCGAATTACTCAGAGGACTACAACGGGGATTCACCTTTCAGTTGGCCTATAATGCGATGTCTTAGTCCTAGTTGAAATTGGATCTCCAAGTCTTGAGTCGGTCGTTTCGAAAGATCTACTGATGAGGAAGGGCTTAAGGCCAATCTTGATTTGCTTGAGGAAGTAAGAGAAACAACCTTAGTCAAATTGGCAGCCTATCAGCGAAGAGTGGCCAAGCATTATAATAAGGGGGTAAAGTTTTGAAGGTTCGAAGTAGGAGATTTTGTCCTCGGAGAAGTAAAGCATCTACACCTCGAGAATCTGGGAAAGGCGATGCCAAACCGGGAGGACCGTATGAAATCAACTGAAGTGTCGGGCCGGAACTTATCGGTTGAAGGCATTAGATGGGTCGAAGAATTAAGAATACTTAGCACATTTGGCGAGCTTAGGAAGTACTTTCAAGTAAAATGATGTCGATTACATTGGAAGTCTGTAAATATTTATGTCATAATCAATAAAAGTTCCCTTTTTTCTCAAACAAATCTTGTCTTCGTTGTTGATCAGTTCAACGGAGTTAGGAGGTTCGGGTGGACTCGCTGGCCATTCGATGGCAACCTTTTCGGCAGGTGGTCCTTATGAGTTTGTCAGGCCCTTCGTGGTAGGCAAACTTCATTGGTGTTAGGAGGTTCGGGTGGACTCGCTGGCCATTCGATGGCACCCTTTTCGGCAGGTGGTCCTTATGAGTTTGTCAGGCCCTTCGTGGTAGGCAAACGTCATTGGTGTTAGGAGGTTCGGGTGGACTCGCTGGCCATTCGATGGTAGCCTTAATGGCAGGTGGACCTTATGGGATTGTCAGGCCCTTCGTGGTAGGCAAACGCCATCCTTAAGACGTTGTCAGGCCCTTCGTGGTAGGCAATTATCGACACTCAGACTTTGTCAGGCCCTTCGTGGTGGGCAAATGTCATCCTTCAGACTTTGTCAGGCCCTTCGTGGTAGGCAAATGTCATCCTTCAGACCTTGTTAGGCCCTTCGTGGTAGGCGAGTGTTGTCACTTAGACTTTGTCAGGCCCTTCGTGGTAGGCAAATGTCATCTTTTGGTTTTGTTAGGCCTTTCGGGGTAAACAAATTCCTAATGAAGCAGATCTTTCTCACACTTGATAAATAATAAGTATCCCTTTACTTTATTGCACGAATTTTTCTAAGTGTTGAGTTCGAATGCCTCATTCTTTAATTTCATCTTATCTGTTATATGACATGTTTAGTTGTTACTTAACGATTCGGGTTGATCCATGAAAGAGTTTGTGCATCTATCCGATTAAATTAATATTGGAGTATTGGCGGAAAATAAATACAATCAAGTCACAAAGAATGAAACCATTTTTCATTGATATTCAATCTAATTACAATATTAGATAATTTTTACAAGTCCTATAAATTAAAGAAAGAAAAATAACAAAAACAAGAACATCGACTTGAGCGCCATCTTCGTCATCCCGAAGAATCGAGTAAGGATGGATCCAAGTTGGGCTGCAATCGAAACCTCTCCTTGCCACGACTCGTGAGCTCGTAACTCTCGAATATATCTTCATTATCTCCCCATTGATTTCATCCGAGTTTAAATTTTCTTCATATTTGTTTGCGAAGGTCATCCGGTTAGAGTAGTGCCCCAAGGTCCCAAGAGCCTTGAGTTCTCGGGTTTCTTCTTGAGCTTCTGCTTTATTCGGATGATGAGTCTCTGCCGCTTCTAGTTTGTGGATGGTCTTGGTCGATTTTAGCATCGATGTAAGACCCCAAATATTATATAAATAAAGATGAATTTTCTATAAATATTATTTTTGAATATTATGGAATAAATTTGATATAATGTTATAGTTGTGGGTAATATTTATAAATTTTGCAAAGTATGCAAGTTGTTATAAAATATTCGTTTGGTGGGAATATTCTTTTGTTAGGGAATATTCGTGCAACTACTCAATCATTGGTGGACCCCATAATGTAATTATTGGGATTGATCGAGAAAACGACAAAAAATATTTTATAAAAATAACTACGGAGGTGTTACTGTTAAAACTGCTGAACTACCCTATGGTAAAAAACAAGAATGTCTGGCATTGCATAAAGTAGTACACTACGGTATTGATTATTGATGCTTACGTGAGAAGTCACTCAAATTATGCTTTCAATTATTACTACAATAATTCTTTGCATCATATCTCTTATATTATTTATTCAATTATTGTCACAAAGATTATCATCAGATAATATGTTATATTATTAATTGAGACGACAAGTTATAAATGATTAATAATTGTTGAAAGATTAAAATGTGTTGATTAAAAATAAAATGATTTGTGGTAATATTTATTCAATCCTTAATGTATATAAAGAGTTACATTATGAGACGTTTGTGGTAAGTTTGATTATTTTATGGGGGCCCATATGTCATCATCTAAGAGTCTCTTCGTCGATAGTAATTACCTTTGTGAATAGTAATTACCTTCGTCGATAGTATTTACCTTCGTCGATAAGTAATTACCTTCGTCGATAGTAATTACCGCTTGTGAATAGTAATTACCTTCGTCGATAGTAATTACCTTTACCGAGACGTCAAACCACTTATCGTTTCACATTATAGGCGTCCGAACCACTTGTCGTTTCACATTCTGATGTCGAACCACTTTTCTTTTCACATCACCATCGTCGAGCCACTTGCTTTTCACACGGTAGGTCTTTAGCTTAGAAATCTTCTATAAATAGAGGCCTAGTGCTTTCATTATTTTCATGAATTCATTCAAGCTTTAGAGAGAGAAAAGTATAGAGAGAATAAGAGAAAAGATTTAAGAGTATTTTGTTACTACACTACCGCGATTCAATCTCCTACCAAAAGTAAGGGGTGTTATTCTTTTTTATTCATGAAGAGAAGCTGTTGTTATTCCATTGCTTATTATTACATTGGAATAACTTTTGTACGCTGGCTTACCCTATACTTACTCGGTGACATTCTTCTATTATTCAGTTGGAACATCCTATCTGTGCGTTTTACGCCAGACCTTGTTCCATTCTTTATTATTATTTTGTTGGAACATCCTGCATCATGTGTTTTTTACCTGACTGGTTCCGCTTTTTATTATTATTACATTGGAACATCCTGCTCACGTTTTTACACCGGACCGGTTCCGTTCTTTATTATTATTCTGCTGGAACATCCTCGCATCATGTGTTTTACACCGGACTGGTTCCGCTCTTTATTATTATTCTATTGGAACATCCTGCTCATGCGCTTTTCTGGCGGACTGGTTCCGTTATTTATTATTCTGTTGGAATAACTCGCCTGTCGCGATCTATCGCATGCATGGTGATTTCTTTTGTTATTCCATTCTTTATTATACCCAGTTGGTTTAAACTTTGACTTCTATACTCCATGAAATTAGTGGAATATCCTTGATATTTGCGTTTCATCCAGTATCTTTTCATGGAAATATTCTTCCGATCATTCTTGAATTTTACTCTAAAACAAAGATTATCGTGTTGATAATTTGGGCGTTAATAATTCCTGGATAAAATAATTCTTGAACTTGTTTTATTGAATTCTTATATCATGGTCATCATCCTCATGTTTATATTATGTTGAAAGTCATCTACGTGGCTTTTGTAGTGCGTAGATGGACTTGGTATGATTATGACCGAGAGACTATTCGGTGTAATCATGGCCAGTAATGTTACAAATGATGTGATAAAAATCCTCGATGGTAGTAGTGCATTGATGGACGATTGTTGACATGATCATGACCATTAATGAATACACAACTATTCTTGGCCGTAGATCATGAATAATTGTGGTCGTGATACTAAAAGAATATCCTTGGCCGTAGTACGCAGGGGTGATTCGATGATGTGGAATATTTATTAAAGTTTGAGTCTCAATTTATAATGATGATGAAAAATCTTTTAAATCATAAAAGATAGTAGATTTTATTTTCTACTTGACTCTTTTAATGGATTGCTTGTTCATACTAGCAGCTTAAACTTGATGTTTATTATATTTTATCGGTTTAACATCACTGTTGAAGGCTATTGATAATTTATTACGCATTATCTTAGTCATAATATTTCTTCTTGGGCTAGTTGAGCTCACCTTTCTTTCACCGTTTCTTCTTGAAATGAGAACATAAATGGGACGAATCGGGAACGGAGTAATGGTCCGGAGGATAGCATTAGTAGTCCTCACTATTCTACGTGAAATAGTATGATAATAATTATAATGAGGACTCCTTTTGAGTTTGTATAATATCTAGTAGACAATATTTGTATTCAAACTCACGATTTATGTCGTATTGTACACGACAGCTTATATTAGTAAGTTGTATTTAAATTACATACCATGTATCCGACTACCCAAGATGGGTGATGTATACCTAATTTTGGGGGCGTCACAATCAGCCTTTAATTCCTCAATCTTCTCCATCCTTATCTCGCTCCCTCTCGAACCAAGTCAATGTTCATTTTGACAATCTCCTCGTCTTTGTACTTTGATTGACTTTTAGCTCTTCATTGGAGGCCTTCACATCTCCCTCGCTTGAGCTAACTCTTTTTGAAGCCCTTCATTTGTATGAAGAATGCATTCACGTTGAGTCTTTTCCTTAGCTAAGGCGAGACTTCGAAGGGCATTCTCCTTCCTCGTATTCTCTTCAGATTCTATTGAGGGACCTCGAACGCAGACGCCTAACAAAGATTTGCCTATCGTTTTCTATATTATTTAATCGGTTTTCGATTGTATAAGTATGAAGATAAAATTGAAATAAAGGGAGAATCGTTTACCTTCGCCAAGTAGCTCATGCCTTCGTTGAGTAAATCCCCATTCGAATCGTTCCGAACCGATGATCATCGGTTTCACGAACGAAAGTGTGTTGAATAAATTGAAAGGGAAAATGGGCATTGAATCGAGGCCACATCGTTGGAGAGGCCATGGCGTCCTCTTTGGAATTCGGTAGTTGTTTCTCTTGCGGGAGAGAAGGTGGGGTTGATTCATGAATCGCGAGAGTCCACATGAATGGTTTCGAGAGAGGAGACCGGCGAGTGGGTTCGGAGTCGGCGAAGGTGCGAGAAGATGTGTACCGGGGTGGTGTCGATGGATGTTTTCTTTTTTCGGATGGAGTAGGGGACAGATCCGGTCTGCTTCATCGTCGAGCATTTGAATTTCGTGGAAGTATCGGAGGAATGACGGTAGAAGATGTGGGAACTTCGAGCTCTTCTTGGCGGTCGGGGGGTTATCTTAGTCCTTATTTTCTTTACACGAAGGACCTTAGCCCGATCGTGCAAAAGGAATGTCGAAAGCGTGCTCCTCCTCACCGGGGTATGTTCGTAAGATGTAGGATTGGGGTCATCCGAGGGCTATTTGTGGGGTTGCTTTTGAAGTGTTTCCGGATCACTTTCGGGGGTTGTTTACGGTTGGGTGGATTTGGATCTTTTGGCGAATCTTTTTCTTCGACGAGGTCTGAGGTTTTCTTCGGGTATGTTTGGTTCGTCGGTTAAAAGAGGTTCATCATTTTGAAGGAAGTAGTTGGTGGATCGATGGTAGGGGATCAACCCGGAAGATTCTTCAAAGGATGCTTTTGACTCATCCGTATTCTTCCCCGCCAAAAATCTTCCAGTCCCTCTCACTTCCAAAGAAGTCGGTTTGATCGAGACACCGCAAAAAATCATGTATCGAACCCGTGACATTTATATATCTCAAAATTATGTTACAAAGTTGTTCAAACTTACACTTGTGGTCATATAGCCATGCTTGTTTGGTCGAAGTGTAAAACTCCATTTTTGGAGGAATCTTCTTCAAAAAGTCTCGCCATCTCCTCACACGCTTTTTGGAGATGTCTCCAAAGTCGTGAGAGACCCGATCGGAGGTAGTCCAACTGGAAGAAGAGATCTCGGTCCCGTGACAAAGAAACCACTTCTCGTGCCAACCCTTGTTGCTGGAAGGGGTATCCATCAGGGGTCTCCTCTCGAATCTGGTGTTGGGTCGGGGAGACTGCTTGCTCAACATTTTGAAGCCTCGTTCTCGAGACCTACCGGCAGAGAAGAGGGTGAAGAAGATGTCAACGGAGGGAGCAATCCCTAATTCATGACAGAAGGCAATGAATGCCAGGATGTGAATGTAGGAATTGGGCACTAACTGAGCGAAGCCCACTCCTATGAACCCTAGGAGGGTAACGACAAAAGCATGGAGAGGTAGGCGAACCCCCTTTTCCAAGAAGGTGGTGGCATGGCGACCCAACCGTCCGATCCGATCATTTGGTACATACGCTCTTGGGAGCAGCGGGGGCCTTATAGGCGTACATGTCGTGAATCGATAACGAGTCCCGAGGATACATATTTTATTCCATGACGGAGGAAGGGATGTTGGCATGAGGAAACTGTTCCAGATCCTTGAAGAAGTCGAGGTCGGCGGAGGCGTAGGGATCGGAGAAGGATTTCCCCATGGTTGTTGATTGGGGTTGGAACTCGAACCCTCTTGGTTGGGGTTCGGGTTGGGAGAGGCAATTTGTACTAACAGAGTCGCACAAAGGGAAAGTTTTGGCTAGAGTTCACGGTCACCATTGTTGAGATTTCGTGAAGCGGAGAAAGAAGTTTTGCAGGAGGAAAGAAAGCTCAAAAGTTCAAATTTCAAATTAGCGAGTAAAACCGCTGTAATTGGTAAAGTTTACCTTTTATCTTGTGATTACCACTCATGTCGAGGGCGGCACATTTAATTCACTACAATGATGATGAATGGGAAGAGGTTTCGTCCGTTTTTGGGTCTAAATATCTTCACCTGAGTGGGCCTGCGTCTATTGGGCTTCTCATTTCTATTTCTGATATCAATTTGGACCGATTTTGTTGGGCTTTGGTGAGTTTCACTTTGGACCTCTTGTGACTTATCATAATTCGTTATATCATGCGCCTATACTGTTTATAGTCTTTTATTAAACACCCTGTTTAATAAAAGACTAGGGGGCAATGTTAGGCCATAATCCTTTTCCATATTGGGCCAGACTTAATGGGCTCCTCCCTTGGATCATGTTACTCTTGTCCTAATTGATCCGAATGATTTGGGCCCAATTAATTGATTATTCCGTTGGGTCCTTTCGGTTGGATCCGGTCGTTTGGGTCATTTTCGTTATTCCGGCTTAGTCATTGAATTGGCCCATTATACAAATTGTCACTTAATCCAACTTTGACCGGTAATCATTATACCAAGTGATAGTTGACTCATCGTATGCTCGCCACCTTCTGCATGGCATTAATGAGGACGGGACTCGGATGACCGCAGTGGCAAACAAAGGTAGCGGTGTGTGAAGTAAGTTTGCATACTTTAATTTGAAATGACCCAAGTGGGGAAAAGGTGTCGAAATGAAGAGTGGCACTAAGATGGCACCGGATTAGATGCGTATAGTGTGGCGCCCCCAAAATTAGGTATCGTCACCCATCTTGGGTCGCCACTTACATGGTACACAAATTCAAATACAACTTACTAATATAATCATGTAGGTATGCAATACGACATAAAGCGTGAGTTTGAATACAAATATTATCTACTAGATATTATACAAACTCAAAAGGAGTCCTCATTACAACTATTATCACACTATTTCACGTAATAGTGAGGACTACAAATGCTATCCTCTCGGACCATTACTTCGTTCCCAGGCTTCGTCCCAAATATGTTCTCATTTCACAGAGAAACGGTGAAAGAAAAGGGTGAGCTCAACTAGCCCGATAAGAAATATTATGACTAAGATAATGCGAAATAAATTATCATTAGCCTTCAACAATGTTAAACTAATAAAATACAATAGACAACCGGTTTTAAGCTGCGATTGGAATAAGCAATCCATTAAAAGAGTCAAGTAGAGAATAAAGTCTACTATCTTTTAGGTTTTAAAAGGTTTTCAAGAATTTTATCGCCGAGACTCGACTTAATAATAAACCACCACATCTAATCATCCATGTACCCGCGGTCGAGGATTTTCATCAAATTATCAATGGTCATGACTATACTAGAATCACCCACGTCATAATCATACCAAAAACTATCCATCATCGCATTACGAGCCATCGAGGACTTTTGTCACATCATTTATATCAAGTCATGATTATACCGAAATGATCCTCGTCATAAATCATACTAAGTTCATCTATGCACGTAAGCCAAAGATAACATAATATAACATGAGGATGATGACAATGACATAGTAATTCAATAAAACAAGTTCAAGAATTATTTAATCCATGAATTATTAACGTCCAAATTGTCAACAATCTTTATTTAAGTAGAGTAAAATTCAATAATGATCGGAAGAATATTTCCATGAAAAGATCTTTGGATGAAACGCAAATATCAAGGATATTCTACTAATTTCATGGAGTATAGAAGTCAAAGTTTTAATCAACTGGGTATAATAAAGAATGGAATAACAAAAGAAATCACCATGCATGCGGTGCTTGCATGAGCGAGGTTATTCAACGTAATAATAATAACGGAACCAGTGTCGTGAAATTCACACCGGCGGGATGTTCCAACATAATAATAAAGATGGAACCAGATCCGTGTAAAACACACGATAGGATATTCCAACGAGAATGATAAAGACGGAACCGTGTCCTGTAAAACACATGCATGTGATGTTCCAACGAGATAATAAAAAGCGGAACCAGTCCTGTAAAACACATGCATGAGGATGTTCCAATGTAATAATAAAGAATGTCACCAAGTATAGGGTAAACTCATAGATACAAAGTTATTCCAATGTAATAATAAGCAATGGAATAACATAAGGATTTCACCAAGTATAGGTACGTATCACAGCGTATCAAGTTATGTATAGGGTATGCCACTTTTACGGAGTTATTCCAACAGAATGATAATGAATGGAATAATGTGTTCTCTTCAAGAAGAAAGAATAACACCCTTTACCGTAAAAAGAACCAATATAGAAGTAGTGAAGTAGCGAGAATACTCTTCTTCTTTCTATAATTTTCTCTCTATAAACTTCTCTCTATAATTTCTCTCTACAGAGTTTCAATGAATTAAGTGCAAAGAAAAATAATGAAGGAATGAGCTTCTATTTATAGGAAAATGGAATGCATAAGAATTAATCCATGAACGGTCCCAGATTGATTTACTTTAATCTGACGGTCCATATTTAAAGAAAAATCTTTTAAATAAAATATAATATATTCTATTTATATAAAACATTTTACTATGCAAACACTATGCAATACTATGCAAAACACTATCTGAAAACACTATACAACACTATGCATAATAAAATATAATATATTACATTTATAGAATAACTTTAATAAAGTATTCTATTTTATATAAAAGATGTTTCGCATTTTATTACGTTAATAATACGAATAAAACAAAACGTCATTATCGCTATAATAATTCATATTATTAATCGACAATAATGGAATCAAACCGAGTGACTTTCTCACATAAGCATCGATAATCAATACTGCAATGTCTTTCTATGCAACCACACGTATTCTTGTACTTTTACTACCGAGTAGTTCAACAAGAACTACGGTAAAACTTCCGCCGTTATTTCAATAAAATATTTTTGTCGTTTTCTCAATCCGATGATAATAATTACATTAGGGTCCACCAATGATTGAGTAGTTATGCGAATATTCCTCGCTAAACCGAATATTCCCAGAATTAATCGAATATAATATAACCACTGCATACTTTGCAAAATTTATAAATACTACCCACAACTATAATATTATCTCAAATTCACACTATAATATTAAAAATTATTTCGACTAAATTTAAATCTTTATTGATAAAATCTGGGTCTCACAATCTCCCTCCTTATGGAATTTTGCCCTCGAAATTAGAATGCGTACGACGGTATGATAAAGAGGTGAGGATACCTTGAATACCTTTATCGTTGAAAACATTAAATTCATCTTTGCAATCCGGCCAAAGATATTCATTAACAATTCATCTTTGTACTACAGGCCAAAGATATTTATTTACAATTCATCTTTGCACTACAGGCCAAAGATATATAACTGTAAAACCAATAATAATGAGACTCGACAATAATATATCACAACCATGAATTATCCATGCACCATCTTGGCTAAAGATATTCGTGTTTTCAATTACTGATCGTGATTATACTTAGAATAATCCGTGGTCATAATCATACCAAGTCTATCAATGCACTACTGACCAAAGATAATCGTGTATTCATTAGTATCACGACCACAAATTATCCATGCACTACTACCAAAGAAGATAATTGTGTATTCATTAAGTATCCACGACCACAAATTATCCATGCACTACTACCGAAGATAATTGTGTATTCATTAAGATCACGACCACAAATTATCCATGCACTACTACCCGAAAGATAATTGTGTATTCATTAAGATCACGACCACAAATTATCCATGCACTACTACCAAAGATAATTGTGTATTCATTAATATCACGACCATAAATTATCCATGCACTACTGACGAAAGATAATTGTGTATTCATTAGTATCGCGACCACAAATTATCCATGCACTACTACCAAAGATAATTGTGTATTCATTAGTATCACGACCACAAATTATCCATGCACTACGGCCAAAGATAATTGTGTATTCATCAAGATATCACGACCACAAATTATCCATGCACTACTACCAAAGATAATTGTGTATTCATTAAGATATCACGACCACAAATTATCCATGCACTACTACTGAAAAAGATAATTGTGTATTCATTAGTATCACGACCACAAATTATCCATGCACTACTACGGCAAAGATAATTGTGTTTTCAATTACGGTTATGATTATACCTAACAATCCTCGGTCATAATCATACCAAGTCCATCTATGCACTTCTGAGCCATGAGATGACTTTTAACGTAATATAAGCGTGAGGATAATGATATAAAGAATCAATCAAATGAGATAAAGGATAAATATTAAACATTTATAATATAATTTATCCAGATTCAAGAATATCCCCATGTTTTCAATCACTTAATAATCTCATAATCTAATATCATTAATATTATAACAATATTTTAATCACTTCTTAAATTTATAAACAATTTATCTTAATTGTTTACGCTTTTACCATATAATGCATTTAATCATTCAAAATGTCATACTCATAAGATATCATCACCAATTATCAAATCTCTCAAAAATATGCATATACTCTATATAGGATTCTCTAGCCATAAAATCCTATTTTCAACTTTGTTATTTCACATAACATATTTAACTCATATGTTAAGTAACTAAACTATTTTCATGAAAATACCAAATTAGTCCCAAAAATATTTCTTTTCTGGGATTTAGCATAATATAGTCCCATAATGAAAATATATTTTTCTTGGAATTTTTAAAATTCATTTACTATTTTTTAAAAATCAATTTCTAATTAATTTCTTAAGAAATTAGCTACCTCAAGTTTAACTCCAAAAATTCCCAAATCTTGGCAGGATCTTACACATGTTAACGTGAGCTTCTAGTTTAAATTTCATGGTCATCGGAGTTATAGAACTCCGGTTATAGCGTTTTTCGTCGGAAAAACCTAAATATTGAAATAGTCATAACTTGCTCATTTTAAGTCAGAATGAGCTCATTTTTGGACAGGAGGTATTTTATACCATATACCTTCATGTCCCAAAAGGCCAGAATTTTTCTCATAATTTAAGTGGCCGAAACAGTCCCTTAAAGTTTCTGGGCAGTAGCATTTTCGAAATTTACAGCTTTGGCCTCCTTTGCTAAAATCAGTCCACACAAAAATCTACAACACCTTTTCCAGTAATTCCACTTGGATTAGTTAGGTAACTCATAGATATAACTCTAGGACTTGACCACATTCAAAAATTCAAAATATAATAAGAGATATGGTCAATTGAATTTCATGTTACGTTTTTCACCAAAATCTGATTTTCCACTCTTTGTGATTTCTAAGAAACTTTCATGTTTTTACATACTAACCAACATAACTCATCATAAAACTTACTAATACCACGAATACCCATGATTTTCATTATTCCAATGCTTTTATTATGACTTTCATCATAAACCACGAAAATTGCTCATTTAGTTGAAGAAATATTTGAGGGTTTAAGAAATGGGTTTTTATCTTTGGGTCAATACAAAATTCGATTTCACGTTCTAGGGTAGGCTAGAAATCTTCAAGAATACGTCAAGAAATTTATTAATGATAGAAATATCATTCAAAAATTACTCTTTATCAAAGACTTGGATAAGACGTCACATTGATACCAACTGTGACTTCTATCCCTTAACCTAGATAAAGCACCTCACAATGATACCTATAAACTTGCCATCTTCATTCACGATGTCGCCTCTGAAAGTCCGCCGCTTGGTGCATTCCACACAAGAAGTCAACAACGAAAGGTTCGGGGCTCTTTACTTATGGCTTGATATGACAATAATTGACTTTAGTAGTTTGGTTACTTGAATTCGCACAACAAGTTGGTTATGAATATAAAAGCTAACAACCTTACGAAAAGAATGATGAGTAGTTAACCAATTGATTCCTAAAAATTCCATCAAAGGCAAATATTTTCAAAAAGATAAGATCGACAATAACGTGAAAATGTTTATTTGAACCAAACAAGATTTAAAAATAGTAGAGGTAACGAAGGCTCCTACTAACGAAGTTTCAACCAATAAGTCAAAGTCTAACTTCTCCTGAGTCAAATTTAAATGTTGAACGCAAGCAAATGAGATAAAATAATGGGTAGAACCGGTATCTTATAAGGTATAGACTTCGCAAGAATTTATAATTAACTAACCTGCTAACTTCGTTCGAGTCACTTGCTTTTAAGAAGTCATGAAAAAACGCTCTTCATGAAACCACCGACTTTGTTTTATCCAGTATCCGCCTTTGGTGCCACCGCCCCAAATGGACTTGACTTTGGTGCACGACAAAATCGAGCTAAATGACCTTCTTTCTTGAAATTTCCACTTATTATCTTGGCCATGATTACCACCGGCGTGGTTACCATTCTTACATGATAATTTCTCCCACGATGGTCATCATTGTTCGATGGTCGTTTCTGGCAGATGATTATTATCGTGTTGTTGGTCGTTACCTTTTGGTTGAAATGACTCATTATCGCTACTCCAATAACCGAGCCCTATTCACAACATCTAAATACAAACACCGTCACAAAACAAGGGTTAATTAACATGCAACATATTATCACTATACTCTTAATCGACCAATCAAATACCAAATAAACTTAGGTAGGTCATACTAGCGAAGAATTCCCGCCTCTCCCTCCTAGTTCTTATCTCAAGATCTTAGCCGGGATCATATCCTAAGCTCTGATACCAACTGTGACGCCCCCAAAATTAGGTATACGTCACCCATCTTGGGTCGCCACTTACATGGTACATAAATTCAAATACAACTTACTAATATAATTGTCGTGTATAATACGACATAAACTGTGAGTTTGAATACAAATATTGTCTACTAGATATTATACAAACTCAAAAGGAGTCCTCATTACAACTATTATCACACTATTTCACAGAATAGTGAGGACTACTAATGCTATCCTCCGGACCATTACTCCGCTCCTCGACTAAATCCCGGTATGTTCTCATTTCCTCAAGAGAACGGTGAAAAGAAAGGGTGAGCTCAACTAGCCCAAGAAGAAATATTATGACTAAGATAATGCAGAATAAATTATCATTAGCCTTCAACAAAGTTAACCGATAAAATACAATAGACAACCGGTTTAATCTGCGGTGGAATAAGCAATCCATTAAAAGAGTCAAGTAGAGAATAAAGTCTACTATCTTTTAGGTTTTAAAAGGTTTTCATCAATTTTTATCACGAGACTCAAACAATAATAAACCACCACATCTAATCATCCCTGCACTACCACGGTCAAGGATTTTCATCAAATTATCAATGGTCACGACTATACCGAATCACCCCGGTCATATTCATACCAAAAACTATCCATCATCGCATTACAGCCATCGAGGACTTTTTGTCACATCATTTATATCAAGTCATGATTATACCGAATGATCCTCGTCATAATCATACTAAGTTCATCTATGCACGTAAGCCAAAGATAACATAATATAACATGAGGATGATGACAATGACATAATAATTCAATAAAACAAGTTCAAGAATTATTTAATCCATGAATTATTAACGTCCAAATTGTCAACATGATATCAAGCCAGAGAGAGTAAAATTCAAGAATGATTAGAAGAATATTTCCATGAAAGATCTTTGGATGAAACGCAAATATCAAGGATATTCTACTAATTTCATGGAGTATAAAGTCAAAGTTTTAATCAACCGGGTATAATAAAGAATGGAATAACAAAAGAAATCACCATGCATGCGATTTTGCATGAGTGCAAGTTATTCCAATGTAATAATAATAACGGAACGAGTGTCGGGTGAAATTCACACCCAAGCGTGGATGTTCCAACAGAATAATAAAGATGGAACTGATCCTGTAAAACACATGAGATAGGATATTCCAACAGAATGATAAAGATTTTAAACAGTCCTGTAAAACACATGCATGGATGTTCCAACAGAATAATAAAAAAACGGAACCGAGTCCCCTGTAAAACACATGCGATGGATGTTCCAAATGTAATAATAATGAAGAATGTCACCAAGTATAGGGGTAAAACCACATACATCAAGAGTTATTCCAATGTAATAATAAGCGATGGAATAACATAAGGATTTCACCAAGTATAGGTATATCACAGATACAAGTTATGTATAGGGTATGCCACTTTTACAAGTTATTCCAATGAATGATAATGAATGGAATAATGTAAGTTCTCTTCAAGAAGAAAAATAACACCCTCACTTAAAAAAAAGAACTGAATATAAAGTAGTGAAGTAGCGAGAATACTCTTCTTCTTTCTATAATTTTCTCTCTATACCTTCTCTCTATAATTTCTCTCTGTAGTTTCAATGAATTCGTAAGAAAATAATGAAGGAATGAGCTTCATTTATAGGAAAATGGAATGCATAAGAATTAATCCATGAATCGGTCCAGTTGATTTACTTTAATCTGATTGTCCATATTTAAAGAAAAATCTTTTAAATAAAATATAATATATTCTATTTATATAAAAACATTTTACTATCTGAAACACTATGCAATACTATGCAAAACACTATCGCAACACTATCGCATAATAAAATATAATATATTCTATTTATAGAATAACTTTAATAAAGTATTCTATTTTATATAAAAAGATGTTTCGCTTTTATTACGTTAATAATACTGAATAAAACAAAACGTCATTATCGCTATAATAATTCATATTATTAATCGAATGATAATGGAATCAAACCGTGTGACTTCACATAAGCATCAATAATCAATACCGCAGTTACTCTTGCAACCACACGACATCGCATTTTTTTACTACCGAGTAGTTCAACAAGAACTACTTCAGTAAAACTTCCGCCAGTTATTTCAATAAAATATTTTTGTCGCTTTTCTCAATCCGAATAATAATTTCGCTATGGGTCCACCAATGATTGAGTAGTTGTCTGAATATTCCTCGCTAAACCGAATATTCCCCACCAATCGAATATAATATAACCACTTGCATACTTTGCAAAATTTATAAATACTACCCACAACTATAATATTATCTCAAATTCACACTATAATATTAAAAATTATTTCGACTAAATTTATATCTTTATTGATAAAATCTGGGGTCTCACATATAGGGCTAGGATCACAAAGGAGGTAAGTAACAAAACATTACACATACAATCATATTATTATTCTCTCTCAGACATTAGACATTATTTTTCTCTCAATTGTTGACCTTGTGATCGCCGATACTGACTCTCACGCCGGGAGCTATCCCTCTACTCTGGCGGTAATGACAGCTTTTGGTGTTGACTTGTTGAATCTATGCAAGGATATCTATCGGACGCTGTCTTGGTGATTGGGACGTGGAGAAAGATCTTGGCGTTAACGTATATATATATATATATATATATATATATATATTTTAAAATAGTATTTTTGTGTGTATATATATATATATGTGTGTGTGTGTGTGTACTTATTTAGATTATTTAATTATAAATTCATAACATTTATAATATAATAGGTTTCTAGTAATAGAATTATTGCATTTTGTTTGATTTTTGAATTAAAAATAGTTATACAAAGTAATATAAAAAAATTAAAAAAATTAATTTTTAAAAAAAGAGTAATCAGGTAAACGAGAGGGATGAGTATGAGGTGTTGATTTTGGAGACGGGTTGAGTTCAGGAGATAGCTCCATATTGACGAGGTGAGTATATATGGAGAAGGGTCTGCCGGACTATACCCGTCTCATTGTCGGGTCTAAAGACAAAGTCAAGATACCAAGAGTGTTATTAGTGGAAGGTGTTGGAAGATGGCATTGAAGAGCGAACCCGAGGCCAGAGGCATTGACCCCGCTGGTTCAGGCTGCGTAAGACTATATATATACTCATATCTGGACAGTAAGATGTGGGTCAAAAACATGAGTCAATGGAGAGAGACGAGGTGACTCAGATGAAGGGGGGGAGAGTGGCAACCATGGATTCAGGCAAACAAATGGACGGAGCTCGATTTGGTTATTTAAGACCTACGAGGATGTTCGACCCACAAAGGGAGTTAGGAGCGAAGAGAGGGTGGCCGACAGGAATGTGATGAGTGGCATGAGTCACCTTATTCCCCCCACGTGACATCTCATGTGAGTGTAATAATATTCATTTTTCAAAACTAATCTTTATTTTATTTTTTATTTTTTTGTGGGTCCATAAATTGGAATATTATTTTTATTGTGCACGAAAAAGTGACATGATACTTTATATTTAACTTCAGTGAAAAGTGGTATACTTTCTTTTGAGTTAATATTAATAAATTATTTAACTTGAATTAAAAGATTAATTGAAAATTTGACCTCTTTTTTTCTTAATTTACAAAATTAGTTTAAAAAGAAACTATAATTATATTTGAAATAAATCACAAAGGATAAATTTTTGTAATTATGGTTGCAGTGCAACGACTTGTTTGTTTCGTGATAAAAATAAAATGGTTAGAAAAATAAACAGATAATACTCTATCTGTTCCAAAATTATAGATACATTTGTAAAATAACGATTTTTAGGGATTATTTTATATTCTCAAATATAATCGTACAACTAAAAGAATTTTTGACCCCCTTCTAAAAACTTTCTAGTTTCGCAACTGCCCAAGGCATTATACATAAACAATATGACCATAAATTTGATTAATAGTAAATATTTGACATTTGTATTTTTCCATATTAAAATAAAAATATATAATTATGTATATATAAAACAAATTGAAAAATAATCACTGAAATATAATAACATTGTCAAAAAAAAAACTGCTTAATTCTAGTATGTTAAGATTTTAGAATATTACGTATAACAAATATTGTAATCATTAGTAATATATAGTTTATAATTTTTATAATTATATTTTCTAAATTCGCTTAAATATATTAACTTCAAATTAAAAATATCTCATTTTTTAATATAATTTATTTTATACTATCCCTCTGTCTCCTTAATATATATATTTGTTTTAGATGATTTTATTTTTTTAAGTAATTATTTGTCGCTTTATATAATCTAAGAGAATTAATTATAATCTTTTCAAAATTATCATGAGAAAATATTATAGATGAGATGTGAAACCCCAGATTTTATGAATAAAAATTAATTTTCTCTAAATAATTTTTTTATATTATGGTGTGAATTTGAAATATTGTTATAGTTGTGGGTAATATTTATAAATTTTGCAAAGTATGCAAGTTGTCATATTATATTTGATTGGTTTGGAATATTCGCTTTTAAATGTAAAATATTCGCATTTACCAAGACAATCATTAGTGGACCCCTATAAGAATTATTATCGGATTGAGAAAAACGACAAAAATATTTTTTATCGAAAATAATGGCGGAAGTTTTACCGTTGATCTTGTTGAACTACTTTCGGTAGTAAAGTACAAGAATACGCTATTGTCAGCGTAAGAGTAGCACCACAGTATTGATTATTGATATTTATGTGAGAAGTCACCAGCTTTTGTTCAATTATTGCTACAATAGTTCTTTGCATAGTATCTCACATTATTTGATTCAATTATTGTTGATTTAGAAATTTTGTTTTATTCAGTATTATTAACGTAATAAAATAGAAACATCTTTTATATAAAAAAGTAATACTTTATTAAAGTTATTCTATAAATAGAATATATTATATTCTATTATGCGATAAAGTGTTTTGCAGATAGTAAACTCTTTTTATATAAAATGTATTATTTTATTAAAGTTATTCTATAAATAGAATATATTATATTTTATTATGCATACTGTTTTGCGTAGTGCCAAGATAATGTTTGATAGTAAAAATCTTTTTATATAAATAGAATATATTATATTTTATTAAAAGATTTTTCTTAAATATGAGATAGTCGATTAAAGTAAATCAATCCTGGACCGCTCATGGATTAGTTCTTATACGATTCTATTTTCCTATAAATAAGCTCATTCCTTCATTATTTTCTTACGAATTCAATTTAACTCTGAAGAGAGAGAAACTATAGAGAGACTATAGAGATAGAAGAAAAGTTTTTCGCTACTTCACTACTCTTATATCAAGTATTATTTTACTAGTAAGGGATATTATTCTTTTGTATTTAAGAAGAGAACTTCCGTTATTCCATTTCTTTATTGTTACATTGGAATAACTCAGATATCTGAAATACCCTATACTTTGGTGACATTCTTCTATTATTTTGTCTTTATTATTCAGCTTAATATCCCGTCTGTATATATATATGGGACCGGGTTCCATTTTTATTATTCCGCTTTTATTATTCTCGTTGGAATATCCTCATCTCATTCGCTTTTCTGTGGGACCGATTCATTCCTTATTAGTATTCTCATTGGAATAACTTTATACATATGGCAATCTGGCATGCGTGGTGATTTCATTGTTATTCCATTCTTTATTATTCTATTGGAACATCCCACGCCGGTCTGCGAATTTCACTTTGACCAGTTCCGTTATTTAGTATTCTGTTGGAATAACATATCTATCACAAGCACTGCATGCGTGGTGATTTCTTTTGTTATTCAATTCTTTATTATACTCAATTGGTTAAAGTTTTGACTTATACTCCATGAAATTAGTAGAATATTCTTGATATATGCGCTTCATCCAAAGATCTTTTCATGAAAATATTCTTCCGATCATTCTTGAATTTTACTCTACAAAGCAGTATCATGTTGACAATTTAGACATTAGTAGTTCTTGGACAAATTAATTCTTGAACTTGTTTTATTGAATTCTTAAATCATTGTCATCATCCTCACGTTTATATTATGTTGAAAGTCATCTCGTGGCAGATAGTGCGTAGATGGACTTGGTATGATTATGACCGAGGGATTATTCGTGTATAATCATGACCGTAATGTTACAAATGATGTGGTAAAGTCCTCATTGGCCCGTAGTATCATTGATGGATGATTGTTGGCATGATCATGACCATTAATGAATACATAAATATTCTCAACTTGTGTAGTACATGGATAATTGTGGTCGTGATACTAAAGAATATCCTCGGTCGTAGTCTTGGGGGTGATTCGATGATGTGGAATAGTTATTAAAATTTGAGTCTCGGCGATAATGATGATGAAAACCTTTTAATCATAAAAGATAGTAGATTTTATTTTCTACTTGACTTTTTTAATGGATTGTTTGTTCGTTTCTGCAGCTAAAACTTGATGTCATTATATTTTATCGGTTTAATATTGTTGGAGACTAATGATAATTTATTCGCATTATCTTAGTCATAATATTTCTTCTTTGGCTAGTTGAGCTCACCCTTTCTTTCACCGTTTCTTTAGGAAATGAGAATATAAATTTGGGACGAGTCGGGGACTGGAGTGATGGTCCGGAGGATAGCATTAGTAGTCCTCACTATTCTACTATGAAATAGTGCGATAATAATTGTAATGAGGACTCCTTTTGAGTTTGTATAATCTCTAGTAGACAATATTTGTATTCAAACTCACAGCTTTATGTTTTGTCGATATTATTGTACACTGACAAATTGTATTTGTGAGACCCTGATTTTATCAATAAAGATTTAAATTTTGTCGAAATAATTTTTTATATTATGGTGTGAATTTGAGATAATATTATAGTTGTGGGTAGTATTTATAAATTTTGCAAAAGTATGCAAGTGGTTATATTATATTCGATTGGTCGTGGAATATTTGGTTTAGCAGGGAATATTCGCACAACTACTCAATCATTGGTGGACCCCTAAATGTAATTATTGTTGATTGAGAAAACGACAAAAATATTTTATTGAAATAACTACGGAAGTTTTACTGGTTGATCTTGTCGTTGAACTACTCGGTAGTAAAGTAATAGATGTACGATAATTGGTTGCATAGTAGACACCGTATTGATTATCGATGCTTATGTGAAAGTCACTTAGTTTGATTCCATTATCATCGATTAATAATATGAATTATTATAGCGATAATGACGCTTTTGTTTTATTCGTATTATTAACGTAATAAAACGTAAACATCTTTTATATAAAAATGTAATACTTTATTAAAGTTATTCTATAAATAGAATATATTATATTTTATTATGCATAGTGTTGCATAGTATTTTTTTTGCATAGTGCTTTGCGTAGTGTTGCATAGTGTTTGCATAGTAAAATGTTTTTATATAAATAGAATATATGATATTTTATTTAAAAGATTTTGCTTTAAATATGGATGAATCAGATTAAAGTAAATCAATCTGACCGCTTCATGGATTAATTACTATGCATTCTATTTTCCTATAAATAGAAGCTCATTCCTTCATTATTTTCTTACGAATTCAATTGAAACTCTGAGAGAGAAATTATAGAGAGAAGCTATAGAGAGAAAATCTATAGAGAGAAAGAAGAAGAGTATTCAGTACTTCACTACTTTAATATCCAAAGTGTCTTTTACGGTAGGGATATTATTTGTTGTCTGTAAGTAAAGGTGTTATTCTTTCTTATTCATGAAGAGGACTTCATTATTCCATTCATTATTATTCTCATTGGAATAACTCGTAAAAGTGGCATACCCTATACATAACCTCGTATCATGCTGACATACCCTATACTTGGTGAAATCCTTATATTATTCCATTCTTATTTATTCATTGGAATAACTCAGATATCGCTGAATCCCTATACTTGGTGATCTTCTTCTTATTCCATTCTTTATTATTCTCATTTGGAATATCCTCATGCTCAGGTATTTTACACCTGACTCGTTCCATTGTTTATTATTATTCAAGATTTATTATTACATTTGGATCATCCTCATTGGTTGTGAATTTCACCCGACCTAGTTCCGTTATTATTATTACATTGGAATAACCTGCCTACATCGCAAAGACTGCATGCACGGTGATTTCCTTTGTTATTCCATTCTTTATTATACCACTTGGTTAAAACTTTGACTTCTATACTCCATGAAATTAGTAGAATATTCTTGATATTTATGCTTTCATCCAAAGATTTTTTCATGGAAATATTCTTCCGATCATTCTTGAATTTTACTCTACAAAACAAGATCTTGTTGACAATTTGGGCGTTACTAATTCTGGATAAAATAATTCTTGAACTTGTTTTATTGAATTATTATGTCATTGTCATCATCCTCATGTTATAATATGTTATCTTTGGCTTACGTGCAAGATAGATGAACTTAGTATGATTATGACCGGGGATCATTCTAATAATCATGGCTTGTTATAAATGATGTGATAAAAGTCCTCGATGGCACCAGTAATGCGTGCATGGATAGTTTTTGGTATGATTATGACCGGGGTGATTCGGTATAGTCATGACCATTGATAATTTGATGAAAATCCTTGGCCGTGGTAATGCGGGGATGATTAGATATTGTGGTTTATTCATTAAACCGAGTCTTAGTGATAAAAATTTATGAAAACCTTTTAAAACCTAAAAGATAGTAGACTTTATTTTCTACTTGACTCTTTTAATGGATTAAGATATTCCGCCGCAGCTTAAACCGGTTGTCATTGTATTTTATCGGTTTAACATCATTGAAAGGCTAATGATAATTTATTCTCGCATTATCTTAGTCATAATATTTCTTCTTGGGCTAGTTAAGCTCACCCTTTCTTTCACCGTTATTCTCTTGAGAAATTAGAACATAGGCGAGGGCAAGTCTGGGAACTGAGTAATGGTCCAGAGGATAGCATTAGTAGTCCTCACTATTCGTGAAATGGTGTGATAATAGTTGTAATGAGGACTCCTTTTGGGTTTGTATAATATCTAGTAGACAATATTTGTATTCAAACTCACGCTTTATGTCAGTATTGCATACCTACGCTTATATTAAGTAAAGTTGTATTTGAATTTATGTACCATATAAGTGGCGACCCAACATGGGTGACGTATACCTAATTTTGGGGCGTCACAATTGGTATCGAGCTTAGGATATGATCCTGGCTAAGATGTGAGACTAGAACTAGGAGGGAGAGATAGGAATTCCTCGCTAAGTATGACCTACCTAAGTTTATTTGGTATTTGATTGGTCCTACGAGTATAGTGATAATATGTTGAATGTCAATTAACCCTTATTTTGTGTCGGTGTTTGAAAATGGCATCCGAGAATGTTGAGAATAAAGAATGGAGCACGGTGAGACCGCTGATTCTCCACGAGATCAATAATCGTGACAATGTGCAACAGGATGGCGATAATCCTCCCGTAAAACAACAACATTGATCAATTGATGACGAACGACAGTGCGTTTAAGAGGTTTTAGAATTCATGCAACATCAAAGCGAAGCGACTTCATCCAAAACGTAGGTGGAAACACGGAAAACTCTCGGCGGTCACCGCTAAACAATTCAAGGAGCTGGGACCACCGGAGTTTAAGGAGAGCAAAACCACTTCAAGCGAAAAGCATGGATAAAGCAGATTACCAAGATATTTAATGTCTTGGGATGTTCCGAGGAGCAAAGGTTCCCTTTGCCGCTTTTATGTTCTTGCGGAGAAGCGATTCTTGGTGGGAATCGGTAAACGTACTCAACTTCTTTGTCTTCAAGATATCTTGGGAGAAGTTCCAGAGTCGATCAACGACAAATACTTTCCTGAAAGTATTCGCCACATGAAGGAGGTGGAGTTTATCAAGTTGGAACAAAATAATATGACCGTGTCGCAATGATACGAGGCAAAATTTGCGGAGTTATCACGATTCAAGTCCCCACTTGGTGGATAATGAAGAGAATGGCGCGAATGTTTTTAAGAGGTTTGAAGTCGGAGATACATCAACATCTTATTTCTCATAAACCGTGTTTGTATTCGGATGTTGTAAATAGGGCTCAGTTAGTGGAGCGGCGATAACGAGTCAACGCAACTAAAAGAGAGCAGCTGGCAAAATTATAATACCAGCGAGAGTAGTCATCGAAGCGGTGACAACAAGCGTGGAGGTAATCAACAGGCCAAATATGGTAACCACTTCGGTGGTAATCAGGGCCAAAACAATAAGAATGGACATTTCAAGAAAAGGAGATTCAACAATGATGGAAAGACGTCGTACCGACCAAAGACCCGTTGTTAAGGAAGGAGAAAGACCACCTATCATATGCTTCAAATGCGGAGGAGAGGACACATCGATCCGAATCTGCGCCATGCCATCAAAAGCATGTTATAATTGTGGAAGAGAAGGTCACTTAGCTCGATTTTGTCGCCATCAAGACAAATTCAACTAGGATGGAGGCACCAAAGGCTGTCCCAGACAAACCAAAGCCGGTAGTTTAAGAGAGAGCGTTTTTTTCTCGTGACGAGGAACCTGAATAAAATTATCACGGGTAAGTTAATCATAAGCTCTTGCGAAGTCTATACTCTTTTATTTCACCTAGTTGTGTTCAACGTTTAAATTTGACTCCGAAGAAGTTAAACTTTGACTTATTGGTTGAAACTTCGTTAGTAGGAGCCTTCGTTACCGCTACTATTTTTAAATCTTGTTTGATTCAAATAAACATTTTCACGTTACCTGTCGATCTTATCTTTTTGAAAATATTTGCCTTTGATGTGATTTTAGGAATCAATTGGTTAACTACTCATCATGCTTTTCGTAAGGTTGTTAGCTTTTATATTCATAACCAACTTGTTGTGCGAATTCAAGTAACCAAACTACTAAAAGTCAATTATCATCATATCAAGCCATAAAGTAAAGAGCCCCGAACCTTTCGTTGTTGACTTCCTTGTGTGGAATGCACCGCCGAGCTTTCAGAGGCGACATCGTGAATGAAGATGGCAAGTTTATAGGTATCATTGTGAGGTGCTATCTAGGTTAAAGGATAGAAGTCACGGTTGGTATCAATGTGACGTCTTATCCAAGTCTTGGATGAGAGTCACGATTTTGAATGATATTTCTATTATTAATAAATTTCCGACGTATTCTTGAAGATTTCCTAGCCTACCCTAGAGAGTGAAATCGAATTTTGTATTGACCCGAAGACAAAAACCCATTTCTTATACCTCAAATATTTCTTCAACTAAAATGAATAGCTTTCGTGGTTTATGATGAAAGTCATAATAAAAGCATTGAACTAATGAAAATCATGGGTATACGTGGTATTAGTAAGTGTTATGATGAGTTATGTTGGTTAGTATGTGAAAACATGAAAGTTTCTTAAAATCACAAGGAGTTAAAAAACCGATTTTGGTAAAAACGCGTAACATGAAATTCAATTGACCAAATCTCTTATTATATTTTGAATTTTTGAGTGTGGTTAAGTCCTAGAGTTAGATCTATGAGTTACCTAACTAATCCAAGTGGAATCAATGAAAAGGTGTTGTAGATTTTTTTTGTGGACTTGATTTTAGCAAAGGAGTCAAAACTTCAAAATGTCCAAAAGTTGTTGCCATGATTTTAGAGGGGCTGTTTCGGCCACTTAAATTATGAGAAAAATTCTGGCCTTTTGGGACATGAAGGTATATGGTATAAAGTACCTCCTGTCCAAAAATGAGCTCATTCTGACTTAAAATGAGCAAGTTATGACTATTTCAATATTTAGGTTTTTCCTCGATTTAAAATGCTATAACCTGAGTTCTATAACTCAGATGACCATGAAATTTAAACTAGAAGCTCACGTTAACATGTGTAAGATCCTGCCAAGGTTTGGGAATTTTTGGAGTTAAACTTGAGGTAGCTAATTTCTTAAGGAATTAATTAGAAATTGATTTTTGAAAAATAGTAAATGAATTTTAAAAATTTCGAGAAAAATATATTTTCATTATGGGACTATATTATGCTAAATCCCAGAAAAGAAATATTTTTGGGACTAATTTGGTATTTTCATGAAAATAGTTTAATTACTGAACATATGAGTTAAATATGTTATGGGAAGTATGAAAGTTGAAAATAGGATTTTATGGCTTTAGAATCCTATATAGAGTATATGCATATTTTTTTTTTTATGAGGAATTTGATAATTGGTGATGATATCTTATGAGTATGGCATTTTGAATGATTAAATGCATTATATGGTAAAGCGTAAACAATTGAGATAAAGTGTTTATAAATTTAAGAAGTGATTAAAATATTGTTATAATATTAATGATATTAGATTATGAGATTATTAAGTGATTGATAACATGGGGATATTCTTGAATCTGGATAAATTATATTATAAATGTTTAATATTTATCCTTTATCTCATTTGATTGATTCTTTATATCATTATCCTCACGCTTATATTATGTTGAAAGTCATCTGTGGCTGTAATGCATAGATGGACTTGGTATGATTATGACTGTGGATTGTTCTTATAATCATAACCGTAAATGAATACACGATTATCTTTGGTAGTAGTGCATGGATAATTTGTGGTCGCGTGATACTAATGAATACACGATTATCTTTGGTCGTAGTGCATGGATAATTTGTGGTCGTGATCTTAATGAATACACGATTATCTTTGGTAGTAGTGCATGGATAATTTGTGGTCGTGATACTAATGAATATCATTGGCACAGAGTGCGTGGATGATTCGATGATATGGATTAATTATTGAAATGAGTCTCAAAGAATGAAATATTAATTCATGGATGTGGTAAAAAGTCATCTTTGGTAGTAGTGCATTGATAGACTTGGTATGATTATGACCATGGATTATTCGGTATAATCATGACCAGTAATTGAAAACACGAATATCCTTGGCCAAGAAGGTGCATGGATAATTCGTGGTTGTGATACTTATTAAGTCTGCGTCTCAAAGATTATTGGTTTTACAATTGTATATCTTTGCTTTTGTAGAAAGCAAAGATGAATTGTTAATGAATATCTTTGGCGGATCATGAAGATGAATTAATATTTTTAACGATAAAGGTATTCAAGGTATCCTCACCTCTTTATCATATCAGGTACGTACCTTAATTTTGAGGGCGAAATTCCATAAGGAGGGGAGATTGTGAGACCCCAGATTTTATCAATAAAGATTTAAATTTTGTCGAAATAATTTTTTTATATTATTGTGTGAATTTGGGATAATATTATAGTTGTGGGTAGTATTTATAAATTTTGCAAAGTATGCAAGTGGTTATATTATATTCGATTGGTCGGGGAATATTCGGTTTAACAGGGAATATTCGTACAACGGCTCAATCATTGGTGGACCCCACAACAGAATTATTGTTGGATTGAGAAAACGACAAAAATATTTTATTGAAATAACGGCGGAAGTTTTACCGTTGATACTGTTGAACTACTCGGTAGTAGTAAAGTACGATGTCGTGTGGTTGCATAGTAGCACACCAAGATTGATTATCGATGCTTATGTGAGAAGTCACTTAGTTTGATTCCATTATTGTTAGATTAATAATATGAATTATTATAGCGATAATGACGCTTTTGTTTTATTCAGATATTAACGTAATAAAACATAAACATCTTTTTATATAAAATGTATACTTTATTAAAGTTATTCTATAAATAGAATATATTATATTTTATTACGATAGTGTTGCATAGTATTTTGCGTAGTGCTTTGCATGGTTTTCATGTAGTGTTTGCATAGTAAAATGTTTTTATATAAATAGAATATATGATATTTTATTTAAAAGATTTTGCTTTAAATATATGTAAAATCGATTAAAGTAAATCAATCTGACCGCTCATGGATTAATTACTATGCATTCTATTTTCCTATAAATAGAAGCTCATTCCTTCATTATTTTCTTACTTAATTCACCCAAACTCTAGAGAGAAATTATAGAGAGAAGCTATATAGAGAAAATCTATAGAGAGAAAAGAAGAAGAGTATTCTCGGTACTTCACTACTTTAATATCCAATGTCTTTTACGGTAAGAGGATATTATTTGTTGTACCTGTAAAGGTGTTATTCTTTCTTATTCACGAAGAAGACTTCATTATTCCATTCATTATTATTCGTTGGAATAACTTTTGTAAAAGTGGCATACCCTATACATAACCTCGTGATACGCCGACATACCCTATACTTGGTGAAATCCTTATATTATTCCATTCTTATTTATTCTGCTGGAATAACTCAGATACGCTAATCCCTTATACTTGGTGATCTTCTTCATTATTCCATTCTTTATTATTCTGTTGGAATATCACATGCGTGTGTTTTACACCGACTGGTTCCATTGTTTATTATTCCACATTTATTATTCTCATTGGAATATCCCGTCGTGTGTTTTACACCGTACTCGGTTCCATTGTTTATTATTATTCAAAGATTTATTATTCATTTGATCATCCTCGCGGTGTGAATTTCACCGACTCGTTCCGTTATTATTATTCTTACCGTTGAATAACTCTGTCTGTCTGCAAGTGCGCATGCACGGTGATTTCCTTTGTTATTTCATTCTTTATTATACCAAATAAGTTAAAACTTTGACTTATACTCCATGAAATTAGTAGAATATTCTTTATATATTCAGTTTCATCCAAAGATTTTTTCATGGAAATATTCTTCCGATCATTCTTGAATTTTACTCTACAAAACAAGATATCTTGTTGACAATTTGGGCGTTATTAATTCTCGGATAAAATAATTCTTGAACTTGTTTTATTGAATTATTATGTCATTGTCATCATCCTCATGTTATAATATGTTATCTTTTGGCTTACGTGCGTAGATGAACTTAGTATGATTATGACCGAGGATCATTCTAAGATAATCATAGCTTATAAATGATGTGATAAAAGTCCTCGAAGTGGCACAGTAATGCAGTTGATGGATAGTTTTTGGTATGATTATGACCGGGGTGATTCGGTATAGTCATGACCATTGATAATTTGATGAAAATCCTTGACCGTGGTATGCGAGGATGATTAGATATTGTGGTTTATTCATTAAACCGAGTCTTAGTGATAAAATTTATGAAAACCTTTTAAAACCTAAAAGATAGTAGACT
Source organism: Panax quinquefolius (assembly GCA_020205615.1). NCBI lineage: Eukaryota > Viridiplantae > Streptophyta > Magnoliopsida > Apiales > Araliaceae > Panax > Panax quinquefolius. The sequence continues at coordinate 3,304,268 of CM035171.1, forward strand.
TTATTTTCTACTGACTCTTTTAATGGATCAGATATTCCGCCGCAGCTTAAACCGGTTGTCTATTGTATTTTATCGCTTTAACATCATTGTTGAAGGCTAATGATAATTTATTCTGCATTATCTTAGTCATAATATTTCTTCTTGGGCTAGTTGAGCTCACCCTTTCTTTCACTTTTTTCTCTTGTGAAATTAGAACATAAATTTGGGCCTGGAGAACTGGGAACGGTCCGGTCGAGATGATAGCATTAGTAGTCCCTCACTATTCTGCGTGAAATAGTGTGATAATAGTTGTAATGAGGACTCCTTTTGAGTTTGTATAATATCTAGTAGACAATATTTGTATTCAAACTCACGCTTATATGTCGATTATACCACAGCGCTTATATTAATAAGTTGTATTTGAATTTATGTACCATGTAAGTGGCGACCCAAGATGGGTGACGATACCTAATTTTGGGGCGCCACAAGATATAAGAAGTTGTATTTGAATTACATACCATGTATCCATGCACCCAAGATGGGTGATGTATACCTAATTTTGGGGGCATTACAACAGTATCAAAGCTTAGGATATGATCCCTAGCTAAGATGTGAGATAAAAACTAGGAGGGAGAGATTTTAAATTCTTCGCTAGTATGACCTACCTAAGTTTATTTGGTATTTAATTGGTCGGTCAAAGTATAGGGATAATATGTGATATGTTAATTAACCCTTGTTTTATGGCGGTGTTTGAAAATGGCATCCGAGAATGTTGAGATTATCATGGAGCACGAGAGACCGCTGAGTCTCCACAAATCAATAATCGGGATAATGTGCAACCGGAGGACAATACTTCTCATAAAAACAATAACACCGATGAAATGGTGAATGATGGGATGGTCGAGACTTTATGCAATTCATGCAACAACAAAGTGCGAAGGCGACTCCTCATCCAAAATGCGTAGAAATACTAATAACTCTCGGACGGTCACACCGCTAAGCGCTTTAAGGAGCAATTCATGCAACAACGGCGAAGGCGGCTCCATCATCCATAATGCAGTGGAAACAATGGTAACCCACATTGGTCACCGCTTAAGCGCTTCAAGGAGCCGACCACCGGAGTTTTGGGAAAGCCGAACCACTTAAGACGAAAAATGGATAAAGCGACACCAAGATATTTGATGTCTTGGAATGTTCGTAGGAGCAAAAGGTTCCATTCGCCACCTTTATGTTGCGTGAAGAAGGAGATCATTGGTGGAAATCAGAAACGCGTGCCCCATCGGCGACGACTCAAGATGTCTTGGGAGAAGTTCCAAGAATTATTCAACGACAAGTACTTTTCAGAAAGTATTCGTCACATGAAGGAGGTAGAATTCATTAAGTTGGAGCAAAACAATATGACCGTGTCGCAGTACGAGGCTAAGTTTGTGGAGTTATCCCGGTTTGCATCCCATTTGGTCGATAATGAGGAACGAATGACGCGAATGTTTTTGCAAGGTTTGAAACCCGATATACGTCAATACCTCATTTCTCACAAACTTTGTTTATATTCGAGATGTTGTGAATAGGGCTCGATTATTGGAGCGCGATAATGAGTCAAAGACAACCAAAAGGCAACGACCAACAACACGATAATAATCATCACCGGTGGCAATTCATCCATCTAACAACGATAACCATCGTGGGGGATATTATCATGCCAAGAATGGTAACCATTTTGCGGTGGTAATCATGGCCAAGATAATAAAATTGACATTTTAAGAAGAGAAGGTTCAACAATGACGTGAAGACGCTTTAAGACCAAAGACCCGTTTCAAAGGAAGAAGAACGCCCATCTATTCGTATGTTTCAAATGCGGATAAGAGGGACACATTCGTCCAAACCGCATGCAACAATTCAAAGCGTGTTTTAATTGCGGAAGAAGGTCACCTAGCTTCGATTTTATCGTATGGTGAAGTCAAGTCCAACTGGGATAGTGATGCCAAAGGATGTCCCAGATAAGCCAAAGCCGGTAGTTTAAGAGAGATCATTTTTTTTTCTCGTAACGAGGAACCTGAATAAAATTATCACGGGTAAGTTAATCATAAGCTCTTATGAAGTCTATACCGTGTTAATCTGGGTTTTACTCACTCTTTTTTATTTCACCTAGTTGTGTTCAATGTTTGTACTTAACTCGGAGAAGTTAAACTTTGATTTATCTATTGAAACTCCATTGGGAGAAACCTTCGTTACCTCCATTGCTTATAAATCTTGTTTGATTCAAATCGACACTTTCACGTTACTTTGTCGATCTTATCTCTTTGAAAATACTTGCCTTTGATGTGGTTTTTTTTTTGAAACGATTGGTTAACTACTCTTCATCATGTTTTTCGTAAGGTTTTTAGCTTTCATATTCCTAACCAACCTATTATGCTAATTCAAGCAACCAAACCACTAAATTCAATCATTTACATATCAAGTCATAAAGAAAAGCCCCGATCCTTTTGTTGATGACTTCTCGGTGTGGAATACTGCACCGAAGCCGGACTTTCTGTGCGGCGTCGTGAATGAATGACGATGACAAGTTGATAGGTATCATTGTGAGGTGCTATCTAGGTTAAGGGATAGAAGTCACAAATGGTATCAATGTGACGTATTATCCAAGTCTTGGATGAGAGTAACAGTTTTGAATGATATTTCTATCATTAATAAATCTCTTGACGTATTCTTGAAGACTTCTTAGCCTACCCCAGAGCGTGAAATCGAATTTTATATTGACACCAGTACAAAACCCATTTCTTAAACCCTCAAATATTTCTTCAACCAAAACGAACGTATAATGCGCCAAAGACTCAATCGTACCATTCAATATCATCGTGGAAGAGCGAACGTGGTAGCTGACGTGTTGAGTAGAAGATCGTATGCGTTTACAAGTGCGATGTTGTTAACACAAAGACTCATTTTGTATAACTTGCAAATGATGAAGATAGAGTTAAAGACTCTAGGGACCCACGTGAAGATAACGAATATACGAGTAAAATCGACTTTAATCGATAAAGTTAAAGACGCTCAAGCTACATACCCGAATCTGATGAATGTGAAGAAGAAGGTTCAAGAGGCGTTATTCTAGAAGTAAGAGTTCTTTGAAGAGGAAATCTCAACCCTCGATTTAATTGGCCGTTTGAAATCCTCGATTGAGTAGGAACCGTAGCTTATAGACTTCGTTTTATCGCCAAGTATGTCAGGCGTGCTCATAACGCTTTTTAACGTATCAATGTTACGTAAATATGTGGATGACCCGAACCACATTATTAATTTAGAATCGGACGAGATAGCGGATGATTTAACGATAAGATCTCGTGTTAAAATCTTGTATAAGAAGAATCGTATCCAACACTCAAGGTTATACCTCGAGAGTTAAAATCGAAATGAAGTCAAGGTATCCTCACATTGCTCTACATACCGTGTATACGTGACGTAAATTTCGAGGCACAATTCCATAAGGAGGGGAGATTGTGTAACCCCAGATTTTATGAATAAAGAATTAATTTTCTTGAAATAATTTTTTTTATATTATGGTGTTAATTTGAGATAATGTTATAGTTGTGGGTAATATTTATAAATTTTGCAAAGTATGCAAGTTGTCAAATTATATTCGATTGGTCGAGGAATATTCGTTTTAAAATGTAAAAATATTCGTGCGACGACCTAATCAATTATCGTGAACCCCACAATGAAATTATTGTCGGATTGAAAATGACAAAATATTTTATTGAAAATAACAGCGGAAGTTTTACCGCTTGATCTTGTTGTACTTTCTTTTAGTAAAAGTACAAGATGTCTGCTATTGTTGCAAGTAGCACTACGGTATTGATTATTGATATTTATGTGAGAAGTCACTTAGTTTTGTTTAATTATTACTACAATAGTTCTTTGCATAAGATCTCACATTATTTTATTCAATTATTGTTGATTTAGAAGTTTTGTTTTATTCAGTATTATTAACGTAATAAAATAGAAACATCTTTTATATAAAAAATGTAATACTTTATTAAAGTTATTCTATAAATAGAATATATTATATTCTATTATGCATAGTATTTTTCATAGTAAACTCTTTTTATATAAAATGTAATACTTTATTAAAGTTATTCTATAAATAGAATATATTATATTTTATTATGCATAGTGTTTTGCATAGTTCAAGCATAGTGTTTGTATAGTAAAAATCTTTTATATAAATAGAATATATTATATTTTATTAAAAGATTTTCTTTAAATATGGACCGTCGATTAAAGTAAATCAATCTGAACTGCTCATGGATTAGTTACTTATGCATTCTATTTTCCTATAAATAAAGCTCATTCCTTCATTATTTTCTTACAATTCAATTGAACTCTGTAGAGAGAAACTATAGAGAAAGACTATAGAGAGATAGAAGAAAAGTTTTCTGCTACTTCACTACTCTTATATCAAGTATTATTTTACGGTAAGGGGTATTATTCTTTTGTATTCAAGAAGAGAACTTCTGTTATTCCATTTCTTTATTGTTTTGTTGGAATAACCTGTATACGCGGGCTACCCTATACTTGGTGACATTCTTCTATTATTTTGTCTTTATTATTACGTCGGCTAATATCCCATATCGACGTCGGACTGATTCCATTTTATTATTTTTCTTTATTATTACGTTTAATATCACTGTCATGCATTTTTACTGTGGGACTGGTTCCGTCTTTATTATTATTCTCATTGGAATATCACATGCATGCGTTATCGTCGGACTGATTCCGTTTCTTATTAGTATTTTGTTGGAATAACTCATCTACGCCAAGGCACCGCATGCATGGTGATTTCGCTGTTATTCCATTCTTTATTATTACATTAGAACATCCCATTCGGTCAATTTTCTTTGACTTTGGTTCTCATATTTAGTATTCATTGGAATAACTCGCCCATCAAGCAATCGCACGTGCGTGGTGATTTCTTTTGTTATTCCATTCTTTATTATACTCGGTTGGTTAAAGTTTTGACTTATATACTCCATGAAATTAGTAGAATATTCTCGATATTTCATGGCTTCATCCAAAGATCTTTTCATGGAAATATTCTTCCGATCATTCTTGAATTTTACTCTCACAAAGCGATCATGTTGACAATTTAGACATTAGTAGTTCTTGGACAAATTAATTCTTGAACTTGTTTTATTGAATTCTTATATCATTGTCATCATCCTCATGTTTATATTATGTTGAAAGTCATCGTATTCTGTAGTGCGTAGATGGACTTGGTATGATTATTATGACTGGGGATTATTCTTGTAATCATGGCCGTAATGTTACAAATGATGTGGTAAAAGTCCTCATTGGCCGTAGGTGCATTGATGGACAATTGTTGGCATGATCACGACCATTAATGAATACACAAATATTCTCGGCCCGTAGTCGTGGATAATTGTGGTCGTTGATACTAAAGAATATCATTGGTCGTGAGTGCGGGGTGATTCGATGATGTAGAATATTTATTAAAATTGAGTCTCAAATGATAACAATGATGAAAAAACCTTTTAATCATAAAAGATAGTAGATTTTATTTTCTACTTGACTCTTTTAATGGATCGCTTGTTCACCGCATTTAAACTTGATGTCTATTATATTTTATCGGTTTAACATTGTTGGAGACTAATGATAATTTATTTTGCATTATCTTAGTCATAATATTTCTTCTTGGGCTAGTTGAGCTCACCCTTTCTTTCACCGTTTTCTTCTTGTGAAATGAGAATATAAGCTGGACGAGTCGAGGAACGGAGTGATGGTCCGGAGGATAACATTAGTAGTCCTCACTATTACGTGAAATAGTGTGATAATAATTGTAATGAGGACTCTTTTTTGAGTTTGTATAATCTCTAGTAGAGACAATATTTGTATTCAAACTCACAGGTTTATATTTTGTCGTATTATTACCATGAAATTGTATTAGTAAGTTGTATTTGAATTACATCCACATGTCAAGGCGTACAAGATGGGTGATGTATACCTAATTTTGAAAAAGTATGATAAGTATGAGAATTTAAAAGTATTATAAATAATTAATATTATATTTATTATTATACAATCACCTTTTTAATTCTTATGCACAATGTTAAAATAACATATACATTAAGGGAAGGCTGGAGTATTTTGTAATGAAGGGGAGTAGGGGTGAGTATAGTGCGGTTTTGAAACTCAAACTACATCCGAAATCGCTTATGTGCGATTTGATAAATTCAAAATCGCATATAAAAGCGATTGTGATTGATGCGATTCGATTTTAAACTGTGCAGTACGGTTTTATTTGATGTAATTTTAATTTCAAAATCAATTGAAAAAACAAAATTTTATGCATCCGCACCTGCATACAACATACTGAGGCTGTAGACTATGAACTCATTTCAACAAAAATAAAAGTTGCTATTAGTAAGGACAGTAAAGCAGATCCCTAGGGTTAATCCATTGTATGCATGTAAAGTTTGTATGTTTATGTGTTTGGCGTATTATGATTACACGCTGAAGTTTCATTTAATATTTTACTGTTGGGCTTGTTTCAGAGTTTTTTAGACAGTTTCATGTATTTTCCTTGGTAAGGTTTATATGGGTGTTCATTGTTAAAAGTTAAAGAGACCCTCGCCTGATTTTTTTTAACCAGATTTGTTAATTTTCTTTTTTACAATAACTGCTAATTTGTTTGCAGAAAATAGTGTTTTGTTGTTGATAATATTGGAAATTTTGGCTTAGATTATGATCATTTGTGCGTTGTTGGTAATTCGGTTTTATGAGTGCGATTTTAGTTAATAAATAAATTAAAATCGTAAATTTAATTTTTTAATTTACCTAAAACAGTTATATTGTTGTAATTTTTGGTACGATTTCAATTCCAATTTAATTATTTGCTCGACTCTAACGCGTGTACTTGCAAAATTTGAAGTAATTTGGAGGAGTTGAATTCCTCTATAAATAAACCCAAATGCCCTTTATCAAATATCGTTCGTTATTCAGTTTATTTGCCGACCTTTCTCTCTCTTCAGTTTAGGGCTAGGGCTTGAAATCTCATCATGTCTTCGACGAAGAAGATCACATTGAAGAGCTCTGACGGCGAGGTGTTTGAGGTTGACCAGGCCGTAGCTCTGGAATCACAGACGATAAAGCACATGATCGAAGACGATTGCGCCGATAACGGGATTCCCCTGCCGAATGTCACCAGCAAGATCTTGTCCAAGGTCATCGAGTACTGCAAGAAGCACGTAGAGGCTCCTACAACGGAGGATCGTGTTCCTGACTCAGACGATGACCTCAAGGCTTTCGACACCGAGTTCGTCAAAGTTGACCAGGGCACCCTCTTCGATCTCATTTTGGTATTGTGATTTATTTAACCTTTTTAAACAATAAATACTGTAATTATTATTACTATTTAGATAGTTTACAAGTGTTATAATTGTATTGTGTAAAACTATATTAACTTCTTATCAATTTTAATTTTGAAAATATGTCAAATTCACTCTAAAAAGTAATATTCCTAATACATTAGATTAACTTAAAAGGATGTAATAAATATTGTGCATGACCGCATACTGTGTCACAGTTTATAGATGGACAAGTGAGACTCTTTTATTGTGAATGGCTGTGAACTGTTTCACAGTTTTTAGACTCTTTCAATTTTATTTTTTTGTCTGGTTTACTATTGTCATAATTCTGCGGACAGTGTGGCATTTTTAGACTTTTACAAGGCTTTCCTTTTGCTACTCTAAGGTTGAGGAAGGTGTTTTCAACTTTTAGATACTTTCAATGGTATAATTTGTCATAATATAACTAAAACTCCTGTTGTCAAGTTCACACATCTTTGGAAATTTTATCATATTAATATGAAAACTCCTCCAAAGGATGGTCATTGGTACTGCTTTTTCTGCATTGTGTGTGCTTGTATGGTTCTTTTCCGTTCTATTGATATTGTGTGGTTATGGGTTGATTTTACAAACAGTTGACATAGAATGACACTAGATGCTGCATTTCTTACTTTTCTTGGCTCCTATTTTAAGAGCAAACTACTTATGTTATGCTATTATTAACTTTTTAAGGAATAGCCACATCTCTAAGGTTCATTGAATTGTTGATATCAGGCTTTTAGCTGTTAAATCCTTGTGCATGCACTTTCTTAATTCGTTGTGTTAGTTATTATTGGACTTTTGGCATGTAACGCAACATGGTAATACTTCCTTTTGTTCCTGGATAGAGCAAACCATGTGCTAATTTATTTTAGTATTTAGCATCTTACTGGCATGTTGAGTAGCTTTTTCTTTTATGTTCTGAATTTACATTTTTGAATGGTTGGGTGTCTAGGTAATATGTTAGTTGCAAACAATGTGCTTTTATGTAATGTATTTTGCGTATTGTTGATTACTCATTTCTTTAGATGCGTATACGTGCATTCTCAAATCTTGAGTTATTATGGACTTGTATATTTCCTGGATATGGCAAGTATGTTTCCCTACTGTCTTATTCCTAGGCTGCAAACTATCTGAACATCAAGAGTCTTCTGGATCTGACCTGCCAGACTGTTGCGGACATGATAAAGGGAAAAACTCCAGAGGAGATTCGCAAGACATTCAACATCAAGAATGACTTCACGCCGGAGGAGGAAGAAGAGGTCCGCAGAGAGAACCAATGGGCATTTGAATGAAAGAACTAATAGAATGTTCAGTTTATCTGCTAGCTTTTAATGTTTTTGATCATTTAACAGAACTTTGTAGTTGGTAAAAAAAAAAAAACCAAGTGGGGTGTAATGGTTTCTTCAAACCAATTGGCTGGCTACTGCCTTGTCTTGTTAGCGATGACTCTTTGGATCAGTTTATATTAATATGGTATATGCCTTTCAGTTCACGTTTATTAATTTTTATCTTTCTTTCTATCAATGGAAATAACTTCAGTAGATATAAATAAAAATGTATGACAACATAATAAAGACAAATGCCATTGTTAGGCAAAGTTATCCATCACTCTCTATATCTTCTTCAGATCCGCAACAACAGAGTATTTAGCTTGGAACTTTGCAAGCCATTAATGGAGCCCAACAGGATCTCCTTGATCGAATCAGAAACCCAGGAACCAAATTAAAAATGATGATGTTGAGATGAAATACGAAGGAAAATGTATGCAGTTGGAGTTTCAGTGTTTGATATGGACAAAAGTCCCCTGTAATATTTGTATGAACAAAACAGTTACAGAGAAAGTGGCGTAGCTTCTTATTAGGTAGTTTACCAATTAAGCTTGTACAAGTCAACTTTCTCCTTTGATAATTCTTATAAGAACTCCTCGTGAGAATACAAAAGATGATACCAAAAATACCAGAAAAGAACAAATGATTTGGTTGCTGGAAATATAACATGGTCAATTAAGTATTCATTGGACTGTAAATTGTTTTAATTTATTGGGGTACATCCAGGATTGTTCCTCAAATTTATTTATATTAGTTCCCGCGCGCTTACAACAAAAGGACTACGCACGTCGTAGTTGCCATTGCTCCACGTAATCGAACCGAACATGTCTCCCATGGATGAAGATCCAACTGGTGTGAAAGTAACTTGATAGCTTTGCTTTGTCTTGTCTTTTGTGAAATGCAATTTATCGGGTACAACTTTGACATTCACTCCGTCAGGAGCATCCACGGTTGCACCATAAACTGTTTCGACACCGCCAACATTTGTGACAGTTCTAGTCACGGTCTTGCTTCCACTTAATCCGGTGATGGCTATCGATGGATAGTTCATATTAGAGATCAAATCTTCTCTCGAATTCTCTGGACAAGAAAACCCATCGGGAATATTTGCTGCGATAAGTTTAATGGTTGATATGTTATAGCCAAAGTTACAAAGAAAGAACAAGTAATCAATGTTTTCATTCTCGTAAACAAGCCCGGGTTGCGCTGCTTTTGATGAGCTTACTTCCCCTGCCCCATATTCATATGGTGTGGCCAGCAATCCAGAACTTGTTGTAATTGGGGTTCTCAAATTATTTGTTTGAATCCCTGTAAATATATAGATTTTAATGTTGCTACTACACATTAGTAACATTAATGATGGCTATAGAGATACTATATTAGATTTTGACCTGTAGTCATGATAGCAGATCTAATCATGGAAGGAGTCCAGGTGGGATTCTGAGATTTAATTGTTGCGCCGATCCCAGCAACATGTGGGCATGCCATGGAAGTTCCCGAGATGACGTAAAACTTTGGGACATCCCTTCCAGGGAGTAGAGTCTGTGGGTCATTTTCAACCCATGCTGCAAGAATTGCCACTCCTGGTGCAGCGATATCGGGCTACAATTAACAAAACTCAACACAACATTAACTTGTTGAATGAAAAATTTTGGTCTAATTAAGATGCAACAAAATTAAGATCAGTGAATTAATTAAATAGTTATATATATATATATATATATATACCTTGAGAATATTTTTTGTTTTATTTGAAGGACCTCTAGCTGAGTAATAGATAAGAACAGGGGCCGGCTGATAGTTTGTCACTGTTATGGTTGCCAAAATAGTCGCAGTAGGGTTCCTTCAAAAATTTGATTTTAGGATTGAATCGGTTAATACTCCAGTAATAAAGTTCCTCATAAAAATGCATGATACTGATACTTGTTTAAATTATTGCATGCATGCATGCTACCTGGTTGAGTTTATGTAAGAAAAAATCTCAGTGGCATCCTTGGAAGTGACTACAGTCGCAGGATCCTCTTTGAAGTCTTGAAAGTCAACTCGATAATCGTCATCGATCAAAATGAATCCAATCCCGCCTAATTTCTTTATTTCCTGTTGCTTGGCCAAAAAATATTCTTTATCCTTGTCGTTGGAACATAGAACAATTTTTCCCTTGATTTTACTTCCATCTAATGAGCCCTCCTTGCAATTTCTGAACAAATCAGTGTGTATAATTAGACACGTACAAGAAAGTACAACCGTTAAGAAACTGTCAAAAGTAATTAATTAAGAGCGTAAATATTAATTATAATGATACGTTAATATACCTTGCCTCATCTTCACTAATGTCATTACAAGCTTTCTTAGCTGATCCGCCGTATATCAATGGGTAAACTGGGGATTTTTTTATATTAGCAAAGTTTATAGCTCCACCCTGAGATTAAATTAAACACTTACTATCGCATTCATTTCATAAACAGATCTACCCTTAAATTTTAATATACAAAAAATTATCCAAAAAAAAAAAAGCACAAGGATGGATAGTGTCCATGCATTTGCCCAAATGAACCGCCTAGCTAGAATCAGGATGAGGATCAGTCTTGTGTGAATTAGGAAGAAAGTTTATTGATGATATATATATATATATATATATATATATATATATATATATATATATATATATATATATATACCTACCTTTATCAGTTTGTTTCCACCCAACAAAACGGCCGACTCCAAATCTCGATCAATAGTGGTGGCAGCAACGGTTATGATCCAAGGAGCATCGTTGACTACCGTGGATCTATCAGGGCCATCATTTCCTGCGGAACAGACTACGGTGATTCCATTCTCTACTGCATGGTATGCACCGATTGCGATGGGATCTTGGGAGAGTTTAGGCACGTGTCCTCTTCTTGCACCGAGTGATATAGACAAAATGTCGACCCCGTCACCAATGGCATCATCAAATGCCGCCAAAATTGCTGATCCAAAACATCCATGAAAACATGCATGGTACATGGCGATCCTCGACGTTGGGGAGCCGCCCTTGGCTGTCCCGTTAGCTACACCGTAGTATGATGCACCGCCCACGGGGGCTCCAGCTGCGGTGGCTGACACATGAGTGCCATGCCCAGCTGAGTCCCTAGGTGTAGGGTAATCAGGGACATAGTATCTTGCTCCAATCAATTTCCTATTGTGAACAGTAATTAATTTCATGAGAAATTAATTAACAAAGTTATTGCCTTTAATTAATATATATAGACGGACTTGATTTACCTGTTACAATTGGAAGAGTTGAAATCTTTGGCTGTCACGCAGGTTCCTTTCCACCGTGATGGAATTGGACCCAAACCATTATCGCTGAAACTCTTTGATTCTGGCCAAATACCTAAATATCGATCAAAACATTAATTTTGACTACATACTTCAATATTGTTCCACGTGCTTCTTTATTTATTAACTGCATGTGAAGTGAAGCTATATGGTACGTACTATTAGGTAGCTAGTCTGTATAAAAAGGCTTTTTGTATTAATTAATTAATTGTAATTATTAGTATTAATGTGGTTTAGCTAGGCCGGGCCTCACCTGTATCTATGATGCCAATGATTGTGTCGTCGGATCTATATTGTGTATTTGAGTTGGAGTTTGAAGCAGCCGAGCTGGTTTGATACTTCAAAAAATCCCATGAACGCGTTGTGTGGAGTTTCAAGATGGGATCAGGAAACACCGATACAACTCCTGGTTTCCGAGCAATTAAATCTGATTCCTCTTTTGACAAACGAGCAGCAAATCCTGAGAACCCATGTTTATACTCGTGTACCACAACATTTCTATTCCAGTACGTAGAGAGTGGATTTTTAAATATATTAATACACAAGTCATCTAAATGTCTAAACATATATATATATATATATGTGTGTGTGTGTGTGTGTGTGTGTGTGTGTGTGTGTGTGTTTTTTTGACAATGCAAGTATGTACGTACTATAAACTCAGCTAGCGTACCTAGTGCATATATAAAAAGTAATCATGTACCTTCTTAACACTGAGTCGAGAAGATGAATATAATCCTTTCTCGAGTTACGACTTGACGAGGCTTTACCAGCTCCCATATAGACAATGTAAACATCATCATTTGCCGGTGCTGGTGCTTCATCATCATTAGCCGCCTTAGTTCTCCCTAGAATTGACGACATAACAATAAATAAAGTGAAGCAAAAGAAAATGCAAAGGCTTTTCATGTTTGTTGTAAGCTTCATAACTAGCTACGTACGACTTTTTCTTGAAATTAATTTATACGAAAATATAAATCCTATGACTTCATATATATATATATAGCACTCGATCCATCCATCCATTCTACAGCGTGAAAGATGGAAATGAGTTGATCGATGGTGTATGTTAATTAATGGAAGCATGCGTATGTGTTATGCATTTCCTCCTTCAACAAGCTTCTATCCTTTTAAAGTGCGTTTTTTTTAAATTAATTGTCTGTTAATCTCATCAACAATACTTAGAGATGATCATTTATGGTAATGAAGAGGTGGTGTCTGCGTATGTGTTATGCATTTCCTCCTTCAACAAGCTTCTATCCTTTTAAAGTGCGTTTTTTTTAAATTAATTGTCTGTTAATCTCGTCAACAATACTTAGAGATGATCATTTATAGTAATGAAGAGGTGGTGTCTGACTGCTGAAAAAAAACTTCCAAGTTAATAAATAAATGTGTTTTTTTAGGCGATGCCATTTAGATCAGGATTGATGAGTTTTTTCTTCTTCCTAGTTTTGGAAATAAAATTTATTCAATAGTGTTGGATTTGTCTTTCATAATTGCAAAAGTGAAACAGATTGATACTAATTAATAAGGAACCAAATGTAATGAAGAATATATGTAGATCAATACATGTCTCCTTTTAATTGTCAATTACCCATGAATGCGTTATACATCATATATAAACACGTCGGATTAATGTGCCATTGATCTTATTTTCCTTCTTAAAGAGTTTGTTCATATTTATTTTTTTCTTTTGAATGAATAGTACTGATGTTGATATTGGAACTACACTAATTTCTTGTATTTTTCATATTTCTCTGTCCTAAACAAATTGTTCACTCTATTTTGGAAATGAGGAAAAAGTTGTTACATTTACAGATATTGGCATTTGAATTCACTTTCTTTTAAAAACTTTTATCCTAAATAACAGTTGACAGTAATTATCAATAAATAAATAAATGTTCACTTTGTTATACAAATGGGTAAAGGGTTGTTGCGTCTAATAGAAGTTGATATTCTGACGAAACTTTTATATGGACGGAAGCTATTAAACTACCCAGCACAACAATAATTTATTAGTAAAATCAAGGTCTTTTTCTTGTTAATATTTCGACCCATTATGGGGAAGAAGTGGAGTGTAAGCCTAACCCTAACCCATCTTAAGAAAACTTCCGGAAGTACCCTGCCCAAAAGATATAGGCCAGCTTTGAGAATGCATTGCAGCCAATTCCTTAAAAATCATTGCCCTTTCCTGAGGATTGCAAGTACTAGGCCTAACTACGAGTAAAGCCAGATCCAACTCATGACCCAACTTGTCCTTCCAACTGCATCATCTATAGCAAGTTCCAACACATTGATATAGTGGTCGAACAGAACAGCCGTAACCTCCCAGGCTTCCCCAAAACCCCCGGGAAAATAAAAAAAGTAACACCCAACAAAGGATTCAAAAAGCTGAAACAAAAATGGGAGACACCATGATCTTTTAGCTAAACAGGTATCAATTTATGAGGTGCCATCAAGCCATTGTAAACACAAAATAGAATGGACGGTGATCATTAACAGAGTATATTCTAAGATAAATACACAGCAACCACCTCCTTATTAATCACAAATTATGCATGATGAAAGCAAGAAAGGGGGATGCCCATTCTCAGTGCAATTCGTACAATATCATTGCCTTGTTTCACTCATCAATATCATTAACATTGCAAGCACAGTGAAACGACAAATGTACCAGTGGTGCTTCCTACCAGGCCATATATATAGTATAATGATCCGATATGTGAGGTCAAAAAATGAACAAAATTAAATTGCTAGTCTCAGAACTAGAAGCACCATCTTAATCTTTAGTTCAAATAAAAACTGGTTGCCAGAAAGGAAAAGCAAAAACATTCAACTGAAAAAAGCATTTGAAGACTAATTCTACAAGTGCAACAAAAGTTCATCATCATATCATCCAGCTAGGGCTTCACATAAGTCTGGGGAGGGCACAAGTAAATGTGACCTAAGTTCTTTTTGCCTCTGCGTCCTCTTCATTCATCTTCCTTTCCCATCTGCGTTTTCTGAAATCTGCCAACATTTGTGGCATTTTCTTCATCAATTCTGCAGTATTGGCCCGTTTTTCTGCTGATATCCTATCACATTTGTGTCCTTTCCTCTTGGTTCTCATTTCTTTCCTTTCTGGATCATACGGCCAGTCTTCACCAGCAAGGAGAACTTCTTTGCGGACCCGAGCTCGATGGCGTGCACTGATGCCACTATGTTTCCAAGCCCCAAGGTGCCAATAACCCCAAACTCCCTTAGATAGATCATCCTGGTATTTCGTCAACTTCTCTCGCCATGGATACTGGTACTCCCCAACTGATTTTGCTACATATTTCATTGCTTTTCCAGCCATTTCTCACGAATTCCTACTTCAGAATTTTTTAGATTCTTTAAACTCTGCAAAGAGAGAATTATATAACTTCATCTCAGTTGAAAGAAAAACAGAAACTAAAAAAAAAAAAATGACCATATCCATCATATAACTTGCATTATCTTATACATGCTAAACTCTTGACGTGCTGTGCAAACATTCAATATCATTATTATAGTCAGGTATAATGCAGACGACCCAGACTACAGTAATAAAATGACCAGCAAGTAATGATAATCACTTGAAGTGTCTGTCATTCAGACTGCACCGAAAACGCAAACAAAGAAAGAAATCTTTAATTCAATCTCCTTTTCACTCTTCATTCCCCACAATTACAACCACAAAGACAAAGTGAGGTATATCACGATGTTTAACACATAACTTACCATAAATCTAGTAGGATTCAACCATCAATTAGAATTGGGAAGGCACTATTCAAAGCAAAAAAGTCGAAGAAATTCCAGATAATCAATATATAACAAGTAAAATTGGAAGTTGTGTCAATTCATAGTCTTCTTTTTTCTTGTTTGGGTGAACAAACAGCAAAAATATTAGACAGGCTAAACAGAGTTCGCAAGATGGGCACCCACCCGTGTCCATAAAATAATGATTTAACTACGTGTTTCTACTCTTGGGTTAGTTACAATAATTACAGATATAGTTTTTTTTTCTTTTCAATTCTAAAATGTTCATTATCGTTAAATGAAATAAGTATATTTTTGTGGATCAAGCATTTTGACAAACACTTTAACTACAACTTCTTCGAGTGGATTAATCCCATGAAAAACTAAACTGTTCAAGATCACACAAATTCCAAAGCAGCTACGATGTAAGCATAACAATAATAACTTAACAATAGAAAACAATGAAAAGGGAAATATAATGCCTAGGTTACTAAAATGTTGTTAATTTCAGCCTTTGGTTTTTGTTAACAATAGAAATGCTGGATTATCAATCTAATCAGAGAATTATAATAAGAAGAAGTGAAACAATTAATAAAGGAAATTGCGGCGGATGAGACGAAAGAAACACTCACCAAACCTTCAAATGATGAAACAAAGCTTAGCCTCTCTGAGGACTGAGAGAGAGAGAGAGGGAATCGTGTCACAGAGAGGGTTTTCGTATGGGGAAGGAAGGAGGGCGTGAAATGACTCTAATAGCCCAACATAGAAAAATGAAAATTTAAAAAAAAAAATTCCGTTGCCGGGAATCGAACCCGGGTCTCCTGGGTGAAAGCCAGATATCCTAACCGCTGGACGACAACGGATTGTTATATCACACGGGCCTTAATTATTTATTATACGTATAAAATTTCTTCAATTGATTTTCTACTTAAAAAGTATAGGTTTCTAAGATTTTTATAACATTTATGCTACGTTTGGAATGAAGGAATAAAATGATTTATTCCATTCTAGTTGGAAAGCGTTATTCCATATGTTCTCCCTCCCCCAACGAATCAAACAATTTTTTTTTCATTACATATGAATAAGTCGTTCAATTCCCATCTTCATTAAACGTGTAGCATTAGTGGGGGAGTACAAGATGTCTTATCGTGGTAGTTTTGAAAATATTTTAAAGTCGCAAGAATTAAATAAAATGTAAAAATAATTTGCTTGTTAAAGAAGACATTTTTACGTGATTTAAGACAATTAATGTGTGGAATTGGGAGTGTAGAATAAATTGGTTTGATGATATCTATAGTTTGTAACTCCCATCTTCTTAACAGCAAATTTAGCGTTAAGTTGTATCATAACAACATGTCACAGAAAAACTCACTCAAACATCTTGAAATACATCTTACCCCGGCCGGCCAAACTCAATCTACATGCAGAATGATTATACTATTCCAACTACTTTCAGGATTTTTTTTTAAAAAAAAACTTTATTTAACAAATAGATTTTAATCTTTAAAATATAATCCACCACACATAATCGTTCTAATGGTATACTAAACAATGTATCTGCTAATCCAACCAGATTATCAAACAAATCAGCAAAAACCGACACAAATATGAGTATTACTATATTAAAAAAAATTTACTGGGGAATGAATACAAACAAACCAGACATAGAAGAATCCTAAATTAAGTTCAAATGTGATTCAACAAAAATCTTGAGGGGTACATTCAAGATGTATACTGAAAGGTAGTATATATAATATGCGGGATAAAAATAGACCAAAATTAATAAGGAAACAAATCCCAGAACCAAAATAAAAAAACAGAGAGAGATATAAAGGGTGAAATAGAGAGGCCTAGAAGTACAGAACACAATCCAGTATAGAAAACACATCCACCTGTGTCAACCAACCACTCAAATCTCAATTTGCATGGTGTTTCAGATTGTTTCCTCCAGTCATAAACCAGGATCAATAGTGAAATCAGCTGAAAATCTTGTGCCCTGAAAGGCTAGCAACCCCACCTTAGTTCACCAATAGTAGAAAAACCAAACCATCCACAACACATAGCTATACAACCCAAAATAATCTCTCAGCCAACAATCCAAGCTAAACTTAAATTCTTTTTACTTCTCTATACTTGCCTCTTGAAAAACTGCAAAATTTAGACTTTGTCAAGGATGGAATGAAAAACAAAGCGCTCTAGGCCTTCAGCAGCATCTTTTCTTCTCCCTTCCAATTCAAGAACCATCTAAGATACAAAATGCACCAACCTTGAACAAATACACAATTCTTTTATGGCATAAACTAGTGGCTTGAATAGGCTGCTTCAGCAGTATCCTCATCATTAGCTTGTTTTGATCGATTAATCATTGCCTCAGATCGGCCGGGAATTACCTCTGAGTGAGCATCCTCCATGTCCATAGTACTATGTTGGTTAGTAGTCGCCTCATCCAATGAGACCTTCTGAATGGAAGTTGACAGCATTTTGTCAGTTGATTCACTAGGAGATAGCAAGCCGGGCTCTGGGGGTACCTGACCAGACGACGGTATCCATTTCCTCCAATTTTCGCGCCTCCTTACCTTGTCACCCTGCAGTATGAGAGCATATCAAGACCATCTAGACAAAATACAAACTGCTTGTATGTCAGCTCTTCTGTTACACTTTCCAAAATCTGTAGTACCTTAATACCTCAGGAACCAAAAATACATAAATATTGTAGTAACTGTATATGTACAAATACTCCCTCTATCCCAAAATGCTTTCACTTTTAGAATTCATGTATATAAAATTTAAATGGACTATATTACCCTTCTGTACATTACAGAAAAGTTTGTGTGCCCCACCATTTGATAGGCAAACTTAAAGGGAGGGGAATATACAGAATAAAGTGGTCGTCTTTCTCTCTCCTTAAACTTTGTGTCAGGTTAACTATGACATCTACTTTGAGACAGCAGAAGAATATTTTACATTAATACACCAAGTAACTGGCTTTCATATGAACTTGGCTACACGAAATAACTTGGTATACATTTTCATTGTTCGTTTGAGAAATGCATACTGTCTTATTTTTATAGAAGGAAAGAAAGCTTTTTGATCAAATGGATGTCCTTAAAAACTTAATATTAATCTTATAATCTCCCACAGCTATTAATCATTAGAGGAGCAAACAATTTAATATTATTTTGTTTTCACAAGCAAGTATTTTATTCACAAAATTGCCAGGGGGAGAGAACCCAAACACCAGCAAAAAATAGACACAAGCCACAAAGTGTACATCTCTAAAGCTCAGAAAGGCTGCGGCAAGGAAATTATTTCCAGCGACAAAATCCCCTTAAAAACACAAAGTATAACAGCTCCAGGATAGTCTCATGATGTCAAAAAAAAAGTGCTCAGTAGCGCTGATTGCTTAAACCTTCTTTACATTTCTTACAATAAACATGACTTTTTCTCCAACTATGGATGTCCTTAAAAACCTAATATTAATCTTATACTCTCCCACAGCTATTAACCATTAGAGGAGCAAACAATTTAATATTATTTTGTTTTCACAAGCAAGTATTTTATTCACAAAATTGCCAGGGGGAGAGAACCCAAACACCAGCAAAAAATAGACACAAGCCACAAAGTGTACATCTCTAAAGCTCAGAAAGGCTGCGGCAAGGAAATTATTTCCAGCGACAAAATCCCCTTAAAAACACAAAGTATAACAGCTCCAGGATAGTCTCATGATGTCAAAAAAAAAGTGCTCAGTAGCGCTGATTGCTTAAACCTTCTTTACATTTCTTACAATAAACATGACTTTTTCTCCAACTATGTTCAAACAAGACATACCATAACAGAGGAAGTTTATTTATTATTTATATTTGATACGAGAGGAAGTTTATTTTCTCATCACAGTTACCAGCATATATTTTAGTACAGTTTCTTTAGTCATCTTCTCGGGTTTTTTTTTGCTTTAGTCATCTTCTTGTACTAACTAATGAAAAATTCAAAAATATAGGAGACACGGTTCATATGTTAATACAGTTGGGGATGCTAATCTTCGATTCGTGGCTTGCTGCAGATGGTGATAATCTAAAGTTGGGTGATTGATGAATGGTACCAATATTGTATGCAACTATATATCAACTATTAGATGAAGTGAAAGAGAGCTGATTTTTTTTTGTTAATTATTTAAGATGTATACTGTTTAATGTGCTAATATGTACTACGTTATTCAACCAGTTAAAGAAATTTAGTATGTTTCATATATATAAAATGTACAGGGTATGCAGAACATATGTGTAAAACTTGCAAATAATCCATTTATAATTACTATTTTGCATAAGATGCGGAAAGTTCAGAAGTAACTACAGTATTTAACTCTAATCAAAGGTAATCGACATTAAGTTTTATAGTGGTATAATGTACAAAATTTATGTACATTATATGCTTTTATTATGCATGGATGTTCCCAACATTTTAAAACATCACACATGATCAAAACAAAGGGACCACAATCAATCAACAACATAAGATACAAAATTAAATTATAAAGAACTTAAAGTAGAACAAGTCAACCTGATAATGCATTATTTAAACTTTACCTGCACTTCCACAACTGTTGAAGCTTCCAATGTATCCAAAATCAGCTGGATGTTGCTTGTCAAATTCAAAACCTACCCACACCATGCAGAAAACTTGATTTGTGTTTAACATCACTTATACAAGAATAAAAAGGCAAGAAGCAGACCAATTATTGATATGACGTGAATGTTCACACGGTATCTTAAACAATGTAACCATCACAAGTAACTAGGACTGACTTGTTTACCTTTTTTTCTCAGCAAGGGAGTTTAAGCTACAGATAATGGCTAGTCTTACATAGACAAACTTGTAAAAGAACCATAAAATAAGAAATAAAATCTGGATGGGGAAGGTACTGACACGGTCATGGATTTATTATGTATAATCACTGGAGCAACGTTTCTTCATCTTGCTAGCTGAAATATCTACACTTGTACAGAATTTTGTGGCCTTGCAAGTGTTCAACCTGGTAATATACTCTTATAGAATTATGTAATATAGCTCTAAATTGTGTCAATTTAAAATCCATCTTTTGTAACTTAATATAATTCTTTCTTTGTCTTAAACTTTCAAAAACAAAAATGCCACAAATTTCTATGAGTCAGTGCAGGTGACTTGGCAACCATTTAAATAATACTCACTCCACTCCAAAATATAAAATATAAGATCAATATCGACTTTTTGAAGTCAATTTGAGATAGTTTCTACTTTAAAATTGATATGACTTTGAATTTTAGACAATACAATTTGTGTTCTGAAAATTGCTAGGCGGACCTAGGCGGCCAAGGGGGACCTAGCACCTAGGCATTTTCGGCCTAGGCAGTAGGTGGTAGAGCACTGAATACAATTATAAAAATAATAAACTATGTAAAAGTGACTAGTAATAACAATATTTATTGTTTCCAAAAGGATATGAATAACATCATTTTTTAAAAAATTTAAAAATATCTCCTATTCATTTTAAAAAGTCAAACTTGATCATATATTTCATAACGGAGGGAGTATCTTGTTTAAGTCCTTCTATCTCTTATTGAGTTTCAGCTTTATTTAAGGAACTTTTTAATATTCTCATTCAAGTGCAAATATTGCCAAGTTTGAGGGGGGAAAATTGAAACAAAAACTTCGGATAACTTTCTAAAAGGTAAAACTGCGGAACTTAGAAGTTTACATGAAGGTAGTATTGTTTAATATCATCAATAACCGGTTACTTTGAATTGTGAGAAATTTGGTAAATTCATAATTTTATGTAGGGAAGAAATCAATAAGGGTTAACATAGATGCAAAAGCAGAATAATTATATATGTAACTACTTATTTATTAGTTCAGGTAACCAAAATATGTTAAAGCAAGGACACGAAATCTGCAATTCCACCACAAACTACTAACGATAGGGTTTCACCAAAAAAACATTGTAATTTACTTTAAAACCAACAATAACATTTATGATAAGTAAGAAAGCAATTAAATTCCTTCAGTTAAAAAGGAAAAGATAAGTTTAGAATAATATGAAGACCAAAACATATGGAAAATATTACCTTTAAAAGAAAATTTGAGTATTGAATTAGTAATGCAAATGAAAATCAGCAAAAGAGAATTAACAATAAGAACAAACAAACGAAAAAGACTGAAAAAGAAAACCTAACCAAGGTAATGAAACTGCCGGCCTTACTTTTGTTTTACTGTTTAAATAAAATCCCCAAGTAATACAAAGAAAGATAGCTACGTTCAACAAGTTAACTATTGGCCAAATGACATTCCAATACACCCAAGCTGGAAGAATGAAGAGTACGTTTTAACAATCAGTGTCCATTTATACATGAACAAATAATGAGAGGCCCGCAAAGTAGAATCTGTCTTGTATGCATAAAACTTTTTAAGTTACTTATCACCCAAATAGAATATAACTTCTATAAATAATGAAGGAACCAGATTCCTATTCCCTCAAATCTAGATCAAAGAAACCAGGCAAAGAATGCTAGGCACTACTGCAAAGAGAAATAATACAGAGCTATGTGAAGGTTTATTTATATATATATATATATATATATATATATATATATATATATATAAGATTAGTTAAAACTCTATGAAGTTATTGAAAGGGAAATTGAAATGAAAAAACAAGAAAGGATCCACACTCCATACGATACTTAAACATAACAAAAACAGACAAGAGAGATGGGTTAAAGAAATTTCATCTGATGAAAAAAGACAGCTCATGAAGCAAAATTGATTGTTTCTTTGCCAGAATAACTAAAATATAACCGTTCATATGTATCAATTCTTTGCCAGAATAACTAAAATATAACCGTTCATATGTATCAATTCTTTGCCAGAATATAACTAGAATATGTATCAATGGGGGCATAGTTGTCAAAATAATACAATATGCGATACGTATCGTACGATACAATATGGAGACAATTCGATACGCATCGCAAAGTGAATTGAAAATGACATCGTATAATACGATTCAGTTACGATGCAATACGATTCATACGAAACACGATACTTTTTAGAGTTAGCAACCAACTTGAATTTTTTTAATGTAAATTCAAAAGAATAAAAATAAAACTTTTAAACCTTCTACCAATTCAAATGAAGATGTTTTTTAGCACAAACATATTATATATCACTTGATAATCTCCTAATCACTTTTTAGAGTTGTATATCTTCTTCTTCAGAATGTCGCTCTATTTTTCTCACGCCACTTTCCATAAGTTGATACATAAATCTCCACTTGTTAATTTTAAGTATTCTCTTTTGTTTTATAGATTAAAGGTGAATCTAAAATATTATCAAGTAAATCAATTTAGAGTATTTTGGCTACTATTTAACTTTAAAATTTATTTTTAGCCTACAATAATATTTGACTACTTTTATATATCGTCAAGCTAATATGCTTGATTGTCCAATAAAATGTATTTTATATGTTTAAATATATATTACCACATTTTTCATTTCGTTATATGAGGTTTTCTGAGGTTTTTTGATATACAGTACCATTCATGATTTGACAACCATGAATGGGGTCCATGCAACCTAGTGCACAATATGCGGGTGGACACAAAAAAACACCTGCGTGAAAGATTGCCCCAAAAAACTCACCCCAAAGGATGCAAGGCATACTAGCATAAATAGTCAACCACAGAAAGAAGGTAAGCCTTGTTCTGCCAAAAAAAACAAACTTAAAAATAAAGAACCAATATAGGGCATAGACTTTTCCAATTCCTCAAAATATCACCTATTCATCTTCCCCCCATTTTGGCCCACCATAAAGCAAGAGCAACTTACTTTTTAGTGACGAAAGAATATTTTGAAACATAACATGAAATACAGTACAGCTAAGCATGAGAGGAATTCCCTCACAAAAAATGACCGGAACAACCCGTTCCAAACTTAAAAATAAATCTTGAAATTTAAAGCCTTCACATTTTAATGCAGAACATAGTTACTAACTACTTTATAGATGAGTTACAAATTTGGAGGTCTTAACACGATCATCGTAAGTGTATTTTTCTGCCAGTCAGGGAGATTAGATGGACATATTTCATATTGCAGGATATTGCATTCAGTCCCTCACTATTTGGGAAATCTACTATACAGCTTATGAAATTTCCTCAATTTCAACTGAGAAAACTTGATCAATATCAGCCATATATGAAGCATTTTTTTAAATTTAAAAAAGCTGATATGAAGCATACGACTATGAAGGCATTTACTAAAGGTTTAAGAAAAACTGAAACATTAACAAGTTTGACCGACAGAATGAAAACAGAAAAAGAGAAAGGAAAACAAAATAAGAATCAAGAAAAGAGAGCCCTTAACTTTGAAGTATGAAGATCAACATCATTGACAATTCTTTTGTTAGCTTCTTGCAAAAACATTCAGGAAGACACTGTGAAATAATCAGCGAACAGATGAAGACATCACCCATCACAAACTATTTCCAAACATAGAACTATATTTTACAGCCTTTAACTGCTTTATTGTTTTTTACTAAAGACCTATTATGTTAGTACAGACTTCCAAAGGCCAAAATAATAAGCTCATTTTTGAAAACCCAAGTCTCACTTGATGGCCAAAAAATAAAACTTACTCTTATACACCATTAGAAAAGATAGTGGCTCTGCCCTAAAAAAATAATGCCATTTACTTATTAAAAATAAAAAGAGTACCATTTTCTTCTTTGACCTTTGGTTTGGACTTTGGAGTGTGTTTTTTTAGATAAAACATAAAGATTTGCGTAAAAAAAATTGGTCAATGACATATTTGAGAAGTTTGAGTAGCATTTCTATCTATTCACTTTGTAGAAGAAGATTGGTTTCGGTTGGTTATTCTTGAAAGTAAAGACTGAAACTGACCAAGACTATATCAATTTACTTTAGAGTTTACAGGTACACTATTATTTCAGTTGGTAGTCAATAAGTCACCACTCATATAGTATAAAGTAACAAATCAATTAAGTTCCTGAACATTCTTTATGGAAGAACAGTGACTAGAGAACAAAGAAAACTAAGGGGGTGTTTGTTTAGAGCTGAACGGAGTTGAATAGCTGAATCGGTCATCCATTCAGTGCATTTGTTTTGAATAAAAATCGTCTGAATGGCTGAATCGGTCAGATTTTTGAACTGAATGGCCAAGTGTAATTTGTTTGGCTAAATGGGCTCAATGACTGTTGAATGAAGTATTTTGTATTTAATATTTTTTTTAAAATATTAACTATTATATTAAGTAATATTAAATAAATTTACAACAATTTTGAATTTTTTCAGAGGGGTAAAATAATAAAAATTTGTTTTTCAGATGTTTCAGACATATCAATTATTAAACAACTTTTTTTATTCAGTTCATTCAGATTACTTAAACGTTCAGAACTATTTCATTCAGTTTTATCAAACACCTCCTAATTAAGACAACCATCTCAATTGTCAACAAAATGAAAGAGCAGTGGTAAGTATAACAGATATTACTTACTCGAGGAAAGCTGGCTATTAAACTGATATTTACCCAGCCCTGATCATCCATGTTTGACCTTAAGAAATCGTCTTTAACCAAATTAGCATCACTGCAATAAACAAGGAATTATATTAGCAATTGGGTTACAAAGAGGTAAATGCCACGTTGAAAAATAAAGTGATAGCATAACATATTTTTCTAAGCACATCATTACACCAATGCTTATTTACCTGAAATAATAGTCAACCTGATTGACTAACAAAGTACGCACATTAGGGTCCATAACAGAGAAAAACATTGCCGGTGGTAGTGGATGAGCCATGAGCGGAACACCCCTTAAAGACTCCGGAGGCAATGGTGGACCATATAAAAATGGAGGGACCATATCTGTATGATATCGATGATTATGAATAATGATATTAGTTCTAATTCACTAAAGGATAAAGAACACAAATTAAACTTACCAAAAGCCATGGGATTCCCAAAGGGTCTAACATGTTGGGGTGGAATGAACGGGGTAGAACCTGGGATTGCTGGTCTCATAAAAGCCCTCGGTAGAGGAGGAGCCATCTGATGCATATGAATATCTCTTGCAGTAGAATTTCGAGGAGCATTCCAGTCACGGTCTTGATCACGCCTGCCTCGATAACCATTATGATATACTCCATCTCCACGGGGACGGGACCCCGAGTTGCCCCTCCTGGAAGAATGCCGATGCGAAGAGTGATCATTTCCAGCTTGTGAATGAGAACCAACACCTCCAATCGGTCTAGTCTCCCAACTATTGCCATTGTATGGAGGTTCTCTAATAGGCAACTCCATCACTGGTGGTAACAAATTTCCAAAAGGTATTGGAAACGGAGGTGGAAGTGGTGGTGGTGGGCCTGGTGCCGGTGGCCGACTGAATCCGCTATGTCCTGATCCACCCCCTAGGCCACCACCTCGCTTCATTGACCTTTGTCTAACAGGTTGTGTGTGTTTTGGAGTAAAATTTGGGTTTCCAATAGTATTGGCTTGTTTCTGAGGTGCATGTGATATTACAGGCCCCTGTATTAAAAGAAAAATAAAGGGAAAAACAAATATGTAAATACAAGACCACACACACTATGCAAAACTAAATGCAATCTTCACACTCATAAGCAAAACAACAATCACTCTTCAAAATTAGTATATGTACATTTACCAAGATTAATAGGCATAAACATATAGAATTTGTCATATAGATTTTAGAGATATTAAAGCATTCAAATTTGTATGAAAATTACAGGTCCCAGTACAAAACAGATGCGTTCATATTCACATTCAAAACAAACGAAAATTCAATCTTTCAATGGACTTTTACAAACGCAAATGTATATAAGAAAGATGTATGTGGGTTTTAGGGAAGAGAACCTGAGAAATAGAGATTGATCCATTAGAAACTGGTTTCGGGGAATCGGGTGAAGATTTAGGCGAAGGTCGAGTTGACTCAGAGATAGTGGGCCAACTAGCTCCCATCACCGGACCAGACCCAACGACACCGTTTTCAGGTCTGGCCCAAGCAGACTTCTTCGAAACACTGGCATTGCCGTTAGTACAGTCGGAACTCTCCATAGGAACCTCTTGCGCGGTGGCGTTGTCACCCTGCGGCGCAGCCGACAGACAATCTGATGGAGTGGGTTTCTCGGCCGATGACAAAGAAGATGGCGGGGAGGGAGCTTTGGCGGAGAGTGTCACCGGTTCGCCGCCGCGAACCACCTGGGCCCACGGAGACGGAAAAGTTTTCCGGTGAGATTTTGGACTATTAAAGGCAGAAGTTATAGGAGCGGTGGAGGAGGGATTGGTAGGAGATAAATCGGCCGCCATGCCCAATAGGGTAAACGAGGAGTAATAGTATTGATCAAATTCAGTACATAACAGAGTACATTCGTAAAAAATTAAACGACATTATAAACCAACATTTTCATCGTCGGCTACGAAAGAGAGAATTGAACTAGGGTTTCTGAGCGTGAGTAAACGTAGAACAATAAAACGCGGCCGATCATGCCGTCAGAAGGGCGATCACTCTCGTTTTAACCGTGTTTAAGTTTTAGGACTTCTCTGTGGCAGTGTGGCGTGGTTTGCCATTTCCAATTTGCTAAAAAGGACCTCAGGTTTCCTTTTATTATATTCTATACTATTCTATTCCTAATCACGCGGTCACACCCTTGGGTTGCCTTGCTTGCCACTAGGATTTGGAAACCCTAATCCATTCCTACGTCTACGTCTACGTCTACGTATAAAACTCACAAAAATACAATTTTATTTTAAAATATGATATATTTTTAAGAATATATTTATGTATTCATTGTGTCATTTATTATCAGCATTAATTAAAATAAATTATTTTTCAAAATATTCTTTTTCTTAAAATGGATTTCTTTATGTGATCACTTTAAGTTTTAAAATATATTATTATAATTTTCAATTATAATAAGTAGTCTTATAAAAAGAGTAATTTATTTTGACAAAATCATAAATTTCTTTGGACATCCAAATGGAATGTGTTGTAAGTCGATGTAGCCCAACATAGACCTGTCTAATACCAATATAAGTGTTCCACGTAGACCTAATTATGGATACTCCTAACAGAGCCCACATTTCCAAGTGAAACTGGGATAGGGCCTATTGGGCCCAAAATGGAATATATATTTTCCTCGTCTCAATTGGGTATACGCATCCTAAAAATAAAGGGACAATTACATTTTCTATTACATTTTAAAAAATAATTACATAAAAAATCTACAAATAAAATAATTACAAAAAAAGTGCATATGCAATATTTAATTACAAAAAAGAGTGCAATCTTATCCCTTTTATTTAGTTGAGTGATTTAATGAGTTATTGATAATGGTCATGTTTGTAGGGATTTAAATTTTATCTCTCTCTCATCAACCTCCATTTTATCTCCACACCCTCTCCTTCCCCTTCCTCCGCCTCCCTTCTCCTCCCCGCCCACGCCCCCACCACCTCCATCCGCCTCCCACCGCCATCCCTCCTCCCGCCCCTTTCCCCCCCCCCACCCCTTGTTGACCCACCCCCCTCCCTCCTTTTTTCCCCCGTCCACGCCCCACCACCTCCATCCGCCTCCCACCGCCACCCCCTCATCCCGCCCTTTCTCCACCCCACCCCCGCCCCGCCTCGCCCCTTCTTGCCTCCCCCCCTGCCTCCCGCCCCCTCATGCTCCACATCCTCTCCTTCCCTTTCTCCGCCTCCCTTCTCCTCCCCGCCCACGCCCCCACCACCTCCATCCGCCTCCCACCGCCATCCCCTCCTCTTGCCTCCCTTTCTCCACCCCACCCCACCCCACTCCCTCCCTCCCTCCCTCCCTCCCTCCTCCCGCCTCTTTCTCCTCCTCCTCCCCAGATCGATCCAAGATGGTAGTCACGGTGGAGACCACACACTAGCCATGGATGGAGGCCCCTCCACCACCCTTTGCTTCCTCCACCACCGATCCGTTTCTCCAACTCTACCAGAATCAAACCTTAATATGTTGGTAACCAATAGGCATACTAAGGTAACCAAACCTTAGCTCCTTCCGATAAGGTAACTAAATTTTATGCAATGGTTACTTAAACCTTCCGATAAGGTAACCAATTTAGTTTATTAGGTTACTAATTTATTTTGGATGTGATGCAATTGGTAACAAATTTCATATAGTTGGTTACTAAACCATTTGATAAGGTAACTAATTCAGTTTTATTTGATTACCAAATTTATTTTAAATGTGATGCAAGATTCTTAGTCAAAATTGTGATAAAAGTAACCATTTCAATTTTTGTGGGTAACCAAATCGTCAAAAGAAATTCGAATAAGAATCTCCTGGTGGCCATGCGATGATGTGGCTGACGAGAGAGAGGAGGATGATGAACATTAGCTCCTTCATAATTTTTTATTTTTAATTTTCTTTTTTGATTTGAATTTTGAAACATGGATTTGAAATTGTTGTTAGAGACAAGATTTGAATTTGAATTTGAATTTGAATTATTAGTTATTCTTGATTTTAGGTTTCCTTATTAATGTGAATTGTACTATTTTTGTAATAATTACATTCTTTTTGTAATTATTTAGTTGATGCACTTTTCTTGTAATTACTTTCTATTTGTTGTATACTTATGTAAAGAACCCAAAATAAATACTAATAAATCTCCATTAAATTGGATTTGTTTTAGGTTAATTGGCTTATTTGTGTTTGGACTAGAAAGTTTTGGGGAAAGAAATTAAATTTAAATATTTATCTATAATTTTAACAGTCTATTACACTGTTAATGTTTTTCTTAATACTAGATTTATTGAAAAAGTTAGATAATTAGAATTAGAATGAAATAAATTTTCCTAACATGCTCTAAATTTTATTTTATTATTTAATTGTATATTAATGCATAAACATCTAATTAGACGCCATTTGGGAAGAAAAATACAATCTTATATTTCTTAAAATGTGCATACTTTTCCCTCTATTGAAATAGGTGTCACAATTCTGAGAAAATAATAAAATGTCCAAATTCATCATCATAATTTATAATATCGTGTCATTACTTAATAACTAAACACCTATGATGTTTTTTAGATAAATTTAGAAATAAAATAATATGATTTCAAAGGTTGTAAAATTATAAATGATCGAGTCTATTTTGTGTAATAGAGGATAAATTTACGATTGAGAATTTTGTAAAGAAATGAAATAGGAAATAGGAAGGAAAAAAAGTACTTTTATTGCAAAGAAATGAAATTATGGGAACGTAAGAAATAATAGTACAAATTAATTTTCGGCCAAACATTCCAATTTTCATGTAATTATATAGGTAAGTTGCCACAAATACAATTAATCCTAATCTCACATTCATATGTGGTGGATGTGTCCTGATCGTTTGTTTGGTTGAGATTTCACATTCAAAAGTAAAAGCAAGAATGTCTTATATATTATCCATTAAATTATTAAAAAGGAATATATAAATAATAATAATAATAATGATGATGATGCACACATGTATATATATGTATATATATATATATATATATATAAAAATCTGCCCTTAATTTTTTAAAAATACCTTATAATTGTATTATCTCACTGCAGAACATCAAATTGCTCTACCAAGTGATTGCTACAAACGCAAGTCTTATAATGTATTACGAATTATTTTGTCAAATTACAACTGCAACGTATATTAATACATTGGATTGAGTAGGATTATAAAGTTGACTCATTATATAAAAAATAATACATCTTTAAAATATTACCAAATATAATTATTCACGTAACTAATTAAGTCGCAATAAAAAATCCCAAAGATAAATCATTTGTCAAAGTAAAAAGATGGAGAGCAAGTATTTTTGACAAGTATATATATATACATATATATATAGCTTGAAATGAATAATTAACAGGAGTCGATCTCCAATAGGTACATGACTTAATAAACAAACAAATAATTCTCTTGAGCAGTATCATATTATTATTTACGTACTAGCTCCTCCGTTAATTTCAAAAAATTAGATTTATGTTTGATTTTTTTATTTGTTTTATAATTAATATTAGTTAAGAATATAATAGTAATGACATGATAATACATAATCAACGTTAAAAAGAATTATTATATTAAGAATATATGGCATTTTAGAATTAAAATTTAAAATATATTTTTAATTTTGAAAATATATATCGAATGCAATAAGTATAAAGAAGTGAGCTAAAACAACAGCTGGCTTTGGGAGTAGCATATAGGCTATAGCTAATTATGATTGTATACCTTTTCAAATTAGTAATTAAAAGGAATTAGGTGCAATTATATTATTATTACTTTCCTTAATTGAATCTTAAAAATCAGCCACAAAAAAACAGGAGGAGAGGAGAGGAGATACGATCGATCAAAGTCACGTGAATAGTAATAATAAATTAGTTTAATTACAAATCACTTGGTAGATAGATCGATATGGAGTATAACTTAGTACTCCAATTAGGTTGTTTGGTACGTGATGAATGGTGTTAGTATTTCTAACGTAGACTACAAGTCACTGAATCCTTTATACTCCCTCCGTCCCTATTTAAATGGCGTTTTAGAGATGGACACAAGTATTAAGATAATGATTTGAAATTATTAAATATAAGACTAATCGATTATAATACCCTTAAATCATTAATTTATCATAAAGACAACAAATTTAACGTACTCAAAAAAAATAGGTAGAAGAATGAGAGATAATTTTGAAAAAATTATCATTAATTCTCTTAGATTTGAACAAACATCAATTAATTAGGGAGGGAGTATTATATATGACACTCCAATTGAATTAACCAATTACTAATTACTTCATAAACCGCGTATAAGTCATCGCTCATTTGCTTCCAATCATATGGAACTACAATTCTCAGTGTCTAAGAAAAGATTATTGGAGGGAGGGAGGGAGTGTATATATATATATATATATATATTTGTTCAGATTTAATTTACGTGTAAGATATATATATACACATACCTCATACATACTCCACCACCAACAGGCAACACGTACATTCGCTAGCTAGTCGGTGCATGGGAATTAATTAATTAATGTACAAGTGAGATGTGTTTCCAAACACCAACTAATTAAATTTCTTTTGGAGATACTACTTACTTATTAAACTATATATATGTATGTGGCAATCAAATCAAATTATATATATAAGTATGTTAACAAACTTTTAAGTTATCAATTTATCATCACTTTTAGGATTGATGGACAGTCTAAATTTCTTTTCATCCCATGTTTCACCTCTCGTGTGTAGTTTCAAGAGTATTATTATATTCGTTTTAAATTATAAAATTATTGTTAATATTTAAAAATTAAATTGAGATGACTTACTTGTTAAAAATTATAAAACGATTTATTTTTTAATAATTAGTATTTTTAAAATAATAACCATTTATTGGCTAAAATGAAGAGAATCCATGCCAATTTTAAATATTCAAATGTCACTTTAAAAATCATTTTAATCAGTCAACTTTATATTTTAGATATATTTATTTACTGTTAAATAGTTAAAAAATATCTGATAGATAATCAGATGGGACAAATAAAATATGAGATACAAAATTTAAATTAGGAAGGAACGGGTATTAAGGAGAAGATAAAAATATGATGGATCGGATCGAATCGGATCGGATCGGATCGGATTGGATTGGATTCGGATGGGTGCATCTATTTAATTTAAAGTTCCTTAATTAATTAAGCTTTAATTTACGGGTGGGGCGAAAAACGTGTCAAGGACGATATCGTATGTGTGAAGAAATTAGCCATAACCAATTTGAGGCGGTGCAGGTGCTGCTGCTAGGCTAGCTTAAATATTCCATCAGATAAATAAGCTAGCTAGCTCAACAATTAATTAATGTTCTACATCGCCTCCAACACAAATTAATAATCCATCCAAATAGATGGTTTGGCCAAAGCTGATCAAACATCCTTTCAGGATTCTGGGTTAGTTACTTCATTTTTCAATTCTTTAATTTAATTTGTGCATGAAGAATTCGATCTTCAATTTCATTCAACTTGATCATTGAAATTAATGAAATAGGGTTGATTTTAGATAATAAATTAATTATAAACAGAATATATATAGATTATGATGATGTTTTCTTCGATCGATAATCCTTACTTACTTAAGTTTTCTGATTTCAGGTGGATGTGGAAAAAAATGTGAAAGTAACAGCTTGGCGAAACAGTACAACGTGAATGAAGAGTACAAGGAAGCCTTTAGAACACAATCATACATTGATATATGCAGTAAAGTTCAGGGTCATATGCAGAAGCAAGAGGTTAATAATGACGAACAATCTTCGTTCCCTCTATTCGTTCATGATCTAACCGAAAGCCTTGTAGAACCCGGACAAGAAACATTAGCCGACATCATTCAATCCTATAATCTTCATCCCCTCCTAGTTGATTACTTCAAGATTACCACACAGGCATGCAATCTATGCGAGTTTTTCCTTCAGAGCATCCGTCAAACACGAGCAAATTATCGTATAATCAAAAGGGTAATCAAGCTAAGCAAAAGAACGCGTAATTACACGGATGATCAATGCTGCTCTGCCATGTTTAAACACCTTGCTTCCTTCGCATCCAAGAAGAACCCTTTATCAAGTATTATTAGCCCTTTTGAGTTCCGCCAAACTCAAGCCACCCGTAATGATTTACTGCATCAATTAACGTTACAATGTAGAAAAATCACAAGGAGAATAAAGTTGAGGAAATGTTTTAAGAAAATTGTGGGCTGTACAATTGTAGTTGCTTATACTGCACTCGCAATTGCATTTCTACTCCTTGCTTTTCATTCCATGGTTGGGATCGTAACCGCGCCTGCAGTGCTAACTTGCTCCATAGGATTTCTCAAGAGGCAAAAAAAGTTGAGAAATAAATCACGACTACTGTTGCTCAAGGCAAGTTCCAAAAGTGTTGGGACACAGCTTGATCTTGCGGCAAAAGGGGTTTATATTTTGATCAATGATTTTAACACGATGAGCCGGCTAGTGAGGAGGTTAAATGATGAGATTGAACACAGAATTGCCGTGGCTAATATGTGTGCAAGGAATGGAAAGGCTGAGGTGTTGAGGGAGGTTGTTAAGGAGTTTCGGATGGAAGAGACGTGCTTGTTGGAGCAACTAGAAGAGCTTGAAGATCACATCTATTTGTGTTTTCTGACCATAAACAGATCTAGAAGACTACTTGTAGAAGAACTTACGAATGGCGCTACAATCAAATTGTAGACGAGATTTTTATTTTTAATTTCTCTGTCTTGGTATTGTTTGCTTCTTTTTTCTCTGCTACAAAAGGTTTTAGTCTAGGAACACTGATTAATTTGTTTTATTATTGTTTCCTACCTGCATTTGTTAAGAATATATATTTTTTTTGAAAAAAAATATATTTTCGGTAGGATTTGAAAAAGAATAAATTAGTATTATTCATTCAAAGGCCCAAGTATTTATGAAAAAACTGTTTACATTTTATTTTATTTTTCGAAACAATCCAAAAATTTTGGATTGAAATATATCTACTTGTGCAAGTATGTTACAATTCATAAAAGATTAGTCCGTTTAAAACCAAACATAAACGTAGTCCGATTTAACTATGTATTTTTAAGAAACCGTACTCCCATACTATCTTAATAAATTAAAGGGGTAGAGAAACATACAATTCATTAATCCATATTCATAGTTCTAACATTTCGGTATTTTTGGGTCTAAGAGACATTTAGGAAAGCTACGACTTGTTCTTCACTTAAAAAGAAGTTGACATACAGACATGATGCATACTCATACACATCAAATCAACACAAGTGATTTATGATTTATTACTTACCAAAATCGTCCTAACTTCTCATACAAAGTCATTGTTGTTCGATAATAATGCAAAACACAATATAGCTATTGTACATGAGATCAAATTATTGCAATTGCAGCTTATTCGGATTCGTTCAAACCAGCATTTC
This sequence comes from Panax quinquefolius, assembly GCA_020205615.1. NCBI lineage: Eukaryota > Viridiplantae > Streptophyta > Magnoliopsida > Apiales > Araliaceae > Panax > Panax quinquefolius. Next base: position 3,339,061 of record CM035171.1, read on the forward strand.
CCTAATCTAATGTCATGCCCATAATTTTAGTGCAGTCCAACAGCTAAATAGATGGCATTGCTTATATGATTTCCCCCCTCAAAGATCAGATTCTTCCTCCGAGGCCCCTTCACTTAGACTAGTGAACCCAGTGCAGCTGGGGAAACTAGAAGATAAGAAAAGACCCTAAAGAGGCATGCTCACAAGTCAACAAGCATCTCTCAACTTCTTGTACTCTTCAAAGGTCAGTAAAGAACCCTTAACTTTAAGCCAGTCTGCTGGTTTTGGCATGATTATAGCTATGTATCCTTCCCTGTGGGCCTGCAATTCAGACCAAATGAAACAGATGAAATAACTCTCTTAAAAATTACTCCTAGATGACGTATCAGAAACAGCTCTAGGTCACAAAGATGATTTCATAATATTAACAAAGAAAACTAACAACAAAAGATCTCAAATCGATGCAAAACCTTAGACATGCTACTACCCATTGATGATTAGACAGACTACCAAGACCTAAAGATGAATCTCCTCAAGATTTTGATATGTGTAAATGATAATGTAATCATAAAGCAATGTATGTGCTTCCTAGCATATGTTGATGCAAGCTAAAAAGGTAAAGAATACTATATGATCCATAATCATATATGTTGAGAAAATAAATAAGCAAAAGAACATAATGGTACAGATAAAGAGTAGTAGAGTAGTAGAGTAGAAGGAATCCAGGAAAATGGTGAAAATTCTGATCAGGATATAGGAAAACGGACATAATAGAAATGAGCACAGAACATTTACGTCCTTCAGGGCCTGCACCATCAGCAATTATCCTCCACAAGGCTAATTTCATAATATATCACATATACTAGCTAGACCCACTCGTTTAAGTGGTGGTTATGCATGAATTTCTTTCAAATTTATAGAACTTTCATGCAAGGGAAATCTAATAATAGGCATAATGAAGTTTCAAATTTTATTAACAGTTGGCTTCTTTTATTTAATCAGGAATGAATCTTCAATTGTTCCATACAACCTTCAGAACTAGTTTCTCACATGTGCTAAGTGCTCAGATTGCCCACACAGGGTACACTTGTGTATAGTTATGACTTGTGACTGTAAAAAGTAAAACAATATGACCAACAAGAATAACTCAAGTGGAGAATAGTGTCTAAGTTCTTGATCTCTGTTTAATCTGATTCATGACCTCTCTTACTCAAATAATAAAACAATAATTTTATTCCTAAAAGATATAAGATTCCTTACTACTCAAATAGCAGCTAGCTGCGATGAAAAGATATATCTGTTATTTGGATTTCTCTCATGAAAATTTACTTGACAAACTAAATTCATGTTGTATCAGGACTCGATAAGAACAAGAAGAAAAACTGAATGTGCAAGAGACTGATAAGGAACTAGATGTCAAAGATATCATGATATTTATGGAATCAAGAGAAGCAAAATGTAGGAGAACCTACTGCCTACATATGATAATGAGAATAACAGACCTCTCTGAGATAACATAGAACTGAGTCTTAGGAACCTGATATTGTGGTATGAGATATTATAGATAATAAGCTGCACTGTTGGAATCAGATTAGTCAAGTTAGGTTTATATAGCTAAATTGACCTGATACTCCGCCTCAAAGTGGAGTAAAAATTGCCGAACTTATGTTTCTTCATCATTTCTATAGTTCACAAGCACTTCCATAGGCATCAATTACATAAAGAAATTAAGTAGGTGATAACTAACTGGTACTGATTTAACTTAGCCAGTGTTCTAAAAATTCCCGCCTAGGCGCTAGGCCCCCATTGGCGCCCCGCCTAGGTGTTAGGCCCCCCTTGACGCCTCGCCTAGGCGCTAGGCCCCCCAATACCTCACCTAGGCCCAAAGCGGCAAAAAAATCCTTCCAGGAAATTAGGCGGGGTATAGGCAGAGAGTTTTTTTTTTTTTAATAACTACTCAAACCAGATCTTGATATATTTATTTTTCTAATGATTTACTATATTCATTATACAGATTGTAACATATTAAATCACAACAAGAAATGAACAATATCAAGTCAAAATGGATAATTTTATTATAGTTGTAACTTTTTTGAACTTATACTAACTTTAAATTATATAAATGATGATACATTTATAATATTTAGTTTAATTCAATATAATTCTTAAATTTATGTTTAGTTTCTTAAGTTTTAATATTGAATTAAATTCTTGAAATTTTAAATTTTATTATTTAATAGCAATCTTGTTTATGAATAAAACTAATACGTTAAAAATATGATTGAACTTTGAACAATTGCATGTTTGTGTTTGAACTTTGACATTAACAATATGGATATGTGTTTGAACTTTAAGCAAATGCTTTTATTATCTTTATTATAGGTTGTTTTGCTTTGTATTATTGTTTTGTTTGGATAAATGTAAAATAAAATATTAAAATTAACTTATAATAAAAAATTCCGTCTAGACCCCCTCCGGCCGGCCGCCTCCCGCTTTTTAGAACATTTAACTTAGCTAGCCGGATATAATTTGATTCAAGTAAAATTCATTTACTTCACCTGCTTAATAGTCACTTTCAGCATTTAATTGATTAAAAGAATTATCTTAGAAAAAACTTGCAGCGGATATATTGAGGCATATTCAATAAACATCAAGACTGAACCTTTCCGTGATAAAAGGAAAGAAATAATAATTTGTGGGTACTTTGCAGTTCGCACTAAGCTGTGTTGATTGAGTGATATATGCTGATGTATAAACCGAAAAATAGTGTATGTATGATGATTTCTAAACTGAAAATTAGTGTATTTTAGTGTAACCTATAAACATATGTATCAAGTTATTCTTACCAATGAGTTAAGCAAATCTGGTTGCTTGATTAACCTGTCATTGACTTCCAAGAGAGAACCTTTAACACAGCATCTGTCAGAATGCACTAATGCCTTCAACTTTGAACATGATGAATAAGTGTACAAACATGAAAGCATAAATAAATGAAGGACCATGGACAGTGAACAAGAGAGAAGAAAACTGCACCTCACAATATAAGAAGTATCATTGGTTGATACTTTGCACAAAGCTGTGTTGGACTCGAAATGTTGTGCGTTCTGGATAAGGAAATTTCAGTAACAATAAGTTCCTAAATTAGCAGAGACACGTGGTGACAATAAAAAATGAAATCAACAGCCTTGATTGCATCGCAAAGTACTGAAACTGTTTGAAGTGAAAATTGTGATCAAGAACTGGCAAACAAATGGATAACATATTGTTGGGATATTTCACATGAATCCCACATCGGATAAATTTTGGTTTAATAAGTATGGTGGAGCCTCAACCTAATAGGTTAACTGTAAGGAGGTAGTCCAACATGCTTATTGGGCTGAATTAGGATTCTCTCCATTTTAAATGAATTGGAGAGTCTCCATTTCATGGTGACATCATGAAGATGGGAGAGAGAGATGATGATAAGGAATATACAAAGAATGGAGACTCTACATTTCTCCATTTTATTTGAAATGGAGGGGATCCTAGTCATATTGGACTAGTCTACAGGTGTGTGATGAATTGATATGGGATGGATCATGCAATTCCGCTACAAAGTGGTATCAGAGCAAGGTTCTTTGCGCATTTGGTTTTTGATAAATTAAATAGAGGAATCAAGCGGTGCCATGATTAAATTGACCTCATTTAATTTTTTGATCTGGAAGCCTGGAATGGAAGACATCCTTTACTGCAAGGATTCGTATGATCCATTGGAGCTTAAGGGGAAAAAGCCAGCGGACAAGACTGAGGCTGATTGCAAAAAGATGAACAGGAAGACAATCGGTCACATCCGACAATGGATCGATCAGAGTGTGTTCCACCATGTTTCGCAGGAAACGGATGCTTATACACTTTGGACTACATTAGAGTCCATGTACGAGAAGAAGAATGCTCAGAATAAGACCTTTGTGATTCGAAAGATCGTGAACCTGAAGTATAAATATGGTAACAGTGTATTCGAGCATATGAGTGAGTTCCAAAGATTGGTGAACCAATTGTGAAGTTGAATCTTGAGGACGAAATTCAGGCATTGTTGCTTTTCAGCTCGTTGCCTAACAGTTGAAAAACTTTGGTTGTGTCACTAAGCAATTCAGCTCCGGAAGAAAAAATAAGGATAGCAATACACAATGAGGAAACAAGGCAAAAGGAGCACGGTTTGGTTTGAATTTTGAGACACAAGCACTTGTGGTTGAGAACAGGGTAGAAGTAAGGATCTAACAAAGGAAACATGAATCGCAGCGAAAGCAAAAATTCCAGAAATCATAGGAGCAAGTCAAAGACTAGAGAAGTTGTTACATACATATATGCTACAATTGGATTCCACACTTTATAGAAAGAGTACTACATTAAAAAATTATATCACTTTCTAATTTCTTCAAGCGGTATTAAAATTAACACCTTTTAAGAGTCAACTATCACAAAGAAAATAAAAAAGCAATATAATGTACCTTCTTCCGTTTTCCGGTGACCTTAATTCCACTCCGATCAGACTTCCCCACATTGAAATCAACGGATGTAACACCTCCTTCGTCCTTAAAGGCCATATGACTGGAAGCCATGCCAATAATACACAAGCTTTGCTCACATACAAACATAAAACTGTCACAAAAAATTCAGTTTTATCTAAAAGCAAAAACAAACCAAACATATACACAAATTTATACCCATTGGCATGGCGATGAACATACTGATCGTATCCAGGTTTGATGAAATCTGAAAATATGAAATTTTGTACAAAAAAATTAGGTTTAATTGAATTCTGAGAAGAAAAAAACATAGTGAAATTAAGGATTAATTACCCGGAGCAAAGTAGGTGACGAAATTGGATTCAATAGCAGAAGGAGGGGTGAGAGGGAGACTGCTGATATCTGGGACAACAAGACTGTGCATTTCTTCGTCTTCTTTTTGACCTTCTGAATCTACCTTTTTTTGTTCGGTGGAATTTAAATTGGAACAAGAAACAAGGAGTGACGAATTCAGGATTTCTTCGTGTGTGCTTTCAAGTTTGTTCATGGCGTCGGGTGTTGGCAGTTTGCTGGTAATACTTTGGTCGAGTTTAGGCTTCAGTTGGAGTGTTTAGTTAATTGGACTAGTACACTACTTGTTGAATGTTGGACTTGGATGGGTAGTAGATGATGAGCCCAATGGGCTTGTTGATTGGCTGTTCCCTAAAATTTCCAATTTTTGAAAATAATAAAACTTCAAATGACCCCAAGACTGCATAACAAACTTGAACAACAAAATAAAATAAAATTATATATATATATATGGCCATTATTAAGTTACTTGTAACCTGAAACTTGGATCTAGTTAGTATGAAATTTATTTTTTAGTGAGTTGGTCAATTGACCAATAGAATGCTGACATACATAGAATTTTACATGCGTGTCAGCACTCTATTAGCCAATTGATCAATTTACTCAAAAATAAACTTCATGCTAACCTCTGTATTAGGTAAATTGTGTCAATCCAAATTATATTAATGATCGGTTTCATGACTACTTATTTAATTTTATTGTTTTCAGTTATTAGATTTACTTTCTATTCAAAAATATCTAGCCTATCCTAGGCCACACCTTTGAATCTCTTCCTTCCATAAAAATTTAACATGATTTCAAGTGAGACCTGACAATTTAGGTTGAGAAACATTTAGTTGACCAAAATTACATGAGTTTTATAGGATTGGTTAACTAGTATTTATGTTATGAGTTGGTTTAGTTTTGAACGCATATTATTAATTACAAATATAAATTGAAATCAATTTAACTAATTTTGACCTTCATTAATCAATGATTAATAGGTTTGATCCATATTGACTCCAAATAATAATTACAGAGTTGGCAAAAAAAATTTAACTCTTCAGATTACCATAGAATATTATAAGTTCCATCATCCTCCGAAATACTTGATGTTAACCAAAAAGAGATTAAAATTTAATCTCAAACCAGAAAACTCAATTTGTTCCATAAAAAGTATTTTTTTTGTTCATTTTATTTTAGAATAATGACTTTTATTTTTATTGATGATATAATGACACAATATTCTTAAATTCAACATCACATTTTCATAAATAATATATATATATATATATATATATGTTAACACCAAGATCTTTTCACGCGCCTCAATCACGTAAAACACGTCTAATCCCTGTATAGTAAACACGTCAATACCAAAAGTTTGAGGGCTTGGACCATCGAGGATAAATCCGGCGTAAGAAGTCAATATATAAAGATCACAAAAGTTAACAATGGAAAAAAATAATGCTACAGTTGCCTCGGAGAAAAAATAATATCAAGGTTTTATGATGCTTAAGTTTTCTTGTTCAGTGGAACATTTATATATGTTATCTTCTTTCACAATTTGGGTTTTCTTCACTTACATACTGAATTACAAGTTTCAAATATTTGAATTAATGATATAATACTTGGCCATTTGCAAAATATTAACAAAAAAAATGTCATTTTAAACTTTTATTAGAGTAATACACTTTTTAGTTTCAAACATGGCTTTTAAAATTTTAAAAGTTAATTTGAGATATCTACAAATTTAAAATTAATATTATTCATTTAAATTTTAAATACAAGAACTGTCATAATTAACTTTAATATTCATAGTTATATTGATAATTTTTTTAAATATTCTAAAATAATTTTCAAGCAGTAGCATTGATTTTTACATCGAAAGAAAGAGTATTACTTTTTCTAAGTTTATGTGACAAGAGGTTTGTTTCACAAAAAAAAGAAGGGAAAAAAAAAAGGAAAAGAAAAAAAGTAACGGTAAGAATTTCGATAACGCGTATTTACGGAAGCAGCTCAATGCCTCAATCGTATTGCAATTCGTTGAATCCTGCATTTATTGGGGTTAATAAAAGAGTATATATACATGGCAAAGTTATAATTTAAAATATAAGTCGACTTGAATTGAAATTATAATCATTTGAATTCAAATTATATAATCTGTATGAAATATAAATTATAGTAGTATGATTTTATATCCATAATTATTTTATGCAATTCAAAACTAACTCAAACCTATTGACATACATTAACCATATTGATATCAGACAGACAGACAGACGCAAACAAATACAACTACCTTAATCAATTCCGAACACATTACTGTCTCAAAAATGAGAAAACATGTTTGTAAAAGATATCAACACAAGGACTGGACGAACAAACTCGCGCACTTGATATATTTATTAATTTAATCCTCAAAACAATATAATGAAAATCAAAGCTTGAATAAAGTTAAAAACTGTTCGATCCAGCTTCCCAAGAAATTGCAAATCATGTAATTAATTAATTAACCACTCTACAATCAAGCCTAACCTCTTGATCTTGAGCAGCAGCACTTGTGAATGTGATACTACTCATTTTGATCATGGACCTCACAAATGCGCTTTCAAACTCTTGTTTGGAGCTACCAAATCTTGAAACCAATCCCTTAGTCCTTCCTGTAGTGAGTAAAGCTTGATCCGATGAGAACAGACTCTTCCCCTGAACAAGTAATTTGTAGTACGTATTATCGAATGTAGACGTTGAAGAATCCGTGGTGGCACCCGCATTTTTCACCTTGTTGTGCACAGGGCAAACATTCCGTAGGCTGCCTGCAAACGCAGGTTGCATTGTGGGATCAACATCTTGTGTGGCGTCGAAGTTGTGGATCCTATTTTGGAAGGATGAGCAGTGAGAGAATCCAAGAGTATGACCTCCTACAACATGTAATATCATCATCATCATACAAGATTATTTCAGTCGGACAAACTTTTTTGGTATTTCAAGTATACCTGAGTGCTACTAAATCATGCATAGAAAGACCTCTTTGAGAGAAGCTCTGCTGCAATTGTGATATGTTAAATGTGGGAGCTGGTAGTTGCCTGGTTTCACTTGCCTTTGAAACTCTTCCGTCTTTTCTTCCTTTTGGCACTTCCCAACTGGGGCCTCCAGACTATAAAATCAATTATAATTACTACTAGTATTATACTACTACCAGCTACCTTATGGTGTCGTTTTGTTTTAATAGTAGCTGAAAAGACCCTTGAAATAATTTTGGCAAAGCCAATAAATATAATTCAGGAGTGACAGACGGAAACCCAAGAATATATATATATATATATATTTTATTACATTTAAACCGCCTTATGTACTAACCAGAGCAACAGCATCCCTTGCAGCCAGAGCAAGTATATCAGCACAAGAAACAACACCAGGGCACATAGCCTCTGCCTCTTTTTTAGCATTGTCAATTACATAAAATGCATGCAACGAAATGTTTGCAGGTCCATCTTTTTCTGCTTTATTCTTCTTAGTTGAATTAAGTAGCACAGATGCATCACAACCCTATTTTATATATATACACAACATCCATAACCGTTAGTAAACACAACACCCAAAAAAAAAATATGACATTATAAAGGGAAAAATAAATAAACTACTCGAATGAAGCAGTCGTGGAAGTGCATTCGAAGTAGTGCTGCTGGAACTGTTTTATCGTTAATCATTCCTTTCTTCACCACATTGGTTATGACTGCTTCGACCTCTGGGCATGTCTGGTCATAGTAGTTTGGGCTCAGTGCATAGGAAAATGGAAACAGAAGAAAGATTAAAACTAGTGCAAGATTGCTGGCTGCCAATGCCATAGTAGGAAAGAAATTAGTTAATCTGTGAATTTATTATTAATTAGCTTCTTGGGCTAATCAATGAAGAAACTAGAAAGATAGAGATGGTATTTGTAGGGAGCGAGGGTTGTAATGGAGTTGAAGTAGGATATGGTTGTTTATGTAATTACCAAATTTGGTGAACAAGAACAATTAAGTGTAGTAGTTTATTGTAATAGAGTGGTTATAAAGCAAGCATTTCCATATGAAGACAACCCCTAATCCTATATAATATATAGATATAGATAGATAGATAGATTATTCTTCCGTATGAGGATTGAGGGCTGTAGTTCATGTTTGTTCAAGTGCTGGAAAGTTAATTTAAAAGGAAATGTAATTAACTAATTTTCATAGTAATCATTAGCCTTTCTTCTGAAATTATAGAGTGACCCTACAGACCTTAAAGAAGATGGAAAGAATGTATTTGGTGGAATGTGGATAGGGTTCAACCAATAAAGTTACTGTCACATATTTCAGAGTTCGGTCTTGAATCTTTAATTAGGAATCCTGTTATATATCTGAGGTCAGTAGATGGACAGACGTCTAAAGGGGAAAGGGGGGGATTGTTTTGATAATCAGAAATTCCATATTTAAATAAATTTGTACGTGTATAAATATAAATATAAAAAGAAGTCAGGCCAGCTACCCTGTAGTATTCTCGGACACATTAAACAAGTATATCTTGACACATCCATATTACAAGCTTATGAGGAAAAATCTATATATATGAAGCATAGCCATACTCTTCTTATTGATGGCTTGAGTAATTATCTTAAGAAAAATATATGAAATTTAAGTATACATAAACGCAGTGGCATCAGTCTTCTTCGTCGTAGTTTTTGTAAAAAAAATGAGGGCTGCTCATGTAAAATAGTAAGTACGCCGCTGCCTACGAACCCTGAACTCTAAAGCCAGATATCTCGAGCTTAGAATTTTACTGAGCTTGAGAATATCTGACCAAATCTCCAATCAGATGACACAACGTTGTTAAAAGTCCGGGTGACTCCATCAGTAGTGGTGACCCTGAAGGACAAAGATTGACCATTGAGATATGCATTTGACTGCCAATATGCTCCCCAGTTCCTAGACATTGCTATCCAATTAGTTCTTGTACCCTTGATTTGCACCGATTGAATAGATCCAGCTCCTCCAACATTGCTTATTAACACAAGCTCAAAGTAGTCCCTTCCATTGATGGTGAATCTAACTCCGCCGCGTTTAATGCATGGAACCCTGAATCGAAAATATTTATACACCATCAGTTATGTTGGGGAAAGAAAACACATTAAGAACAACAATGCACAAGACAAGAGGCCGATGAAAATCAATATACCTCTGGTAAATCACAGGAATGATCCCGCCTCTGTAAATACCAATCTTTTCCCATGCGGGTTGAGCCATATCAAAGTGCTTGAGTGGGGGGTTGCACCAACCACCAGCATTGTTAGGCTGAGCAAAGTTTGGGGGGCAGAAATTTGTAGCAGTAATGGTAACTGATACTCCTTTCCTGCACCATTGCGGGTCTGCCTTGTAGTCGCATATAATCTTGTAACATTGCCCACATGATGCTCCGTCATTGAAAAGTGCAGTGCTTAAAGCAGCAGTCCTAGTTCCATATCCAGTCGAGTACAAGTTACCATAACCACAAGCACCACCTGTGTCCAACCAAGCAAGTCATCATCAGTCTAGCGTCCCTCTGATTCATTCTCTTGTAAAATAGTTAAGAAAAGAGTACAAATTTATACAAGTAGAGGAGTTTAGTTTACATACCCATTGTTCCTGAAGCGTCACTACCTCCATAAAATGTAGCGTGAGCTTTTGTCCATCCAGAAGCCACAAACGCGTTGACACTGACAAGAAAACAACAAGTGCCAACCAGAACTGCCAATGCAAGAAGGCCAAGATTCGCCATTTCTTTACCAGGAGAACGGCTGAGGAAGAAGATAGGAGGAGGTTGAGGAATTAATGGAACTGTTATCTACATTCAATTGGTTCTCCACACACAAAGATTGGTGCTTAAATAGGGACCAAACTTCTTTACATATGACATCTGCAAGTATAGTTCTGATTTTTCAATTGAATTACCCCTGCAAGTCTGAAGAATTCTGTATCTCATTTAATTATTCCCACGTTCTCTTTCAATTGAATCAAACAACACCCACATGGCATCCCCAACATAAGAGCCGTGAATTCCTCAATCCCATGAACCAAATTGCTCATTTTCGCAATTATTTTAATGTTGGCTGTTGCTATGTGAAGGGAAATACAATACATTCAATGGCTTGTCTGATAGAAAATTCTGCTTAATATCATCTGATATGAAGCTCACATGGCTCCCATTTGACCTTACATGGATGACATCCCATAATTATTTTGGATCATTCTATATGAAGTTGACTTTATTCCCCCCCCCCCCCCCCTTTTTGTCAACCTTAACTGATTGATTGATTGGTTGGTACACACCGTACACAATCTTCCCCATCTATTTCTGTTGACTATTCCTTCCCCTATTTTCCGGTGTGTACCCATTGAAGCAAAGTATTTATTTTTTTCCACATACACAGCAATAAGAATAAGAATTTTGTCTTCCCATTTGACAGAAAGTGGCCACGTTATAATAAACACCGTCAAGCTAAGCCAAAAGAAATTTATAATAATATGGAGAAATGGGCATATCCACTAGGAAGTTGATTGTAATCATTGGAACATTCGGAATACTTCCTAAAAGTCATAGGAGCCAACTTAAATCTCAAACAAGAAGTTGGGCATTCTGGATTTTCAGTAAGATATGAATGATTTTGTGGAAGATAAGTGCGAATGCGTGACATGCACAAAAGATAAACTTATTATTAGCAGAACTGAATTTTTTTCTTAAACAATGAAGACTGAAGATAAAATAATGGTAATTTTTGGTCCAATCTTTTCCCCATTAAATTTGGTAGGAAAGAGATGGATACATCTACCCAATATGACTGCAGCCTTTTAATTATGTTAAAGAACTCAACCCCACATTCTAGCACATGATGCTTCCGTACAAACTGTACAGCATGGGAGCCGGGTTACTAACCAAACTATGCCGTTTATAATTATTCATATTTGCGTTAAAAATGACATCCTTACCAAAACTTGAACTTAGATAAATGGAAATCCTTACCAGTATATAATTATCTGATCATCATTCTTTAATTAAGGTAGCGTATGAGCAGCCTCAACAGTCTACATCTCTTTGAAAAAGCTCAAAACCTCGGGCAAAAAGTCGAGCAGTTTCAGAGCATCAGTTAATTGGTTGCATTTAACATAAAAATGAGCAAATGGGATTGAACAAATGAATCTGAAGCAAGCCCAAGTGCTGAAGCTAACCCCTGAACTTGTTGCCCAGTTCTTACCGCTAATAATACAGAGCAAGACCTATCGACGCAAGGGAGACAATGGGGCTTGAGAGCATTTCTGTAAACAAGTGAGCCTTTTTGGTTTGGCTTCTTATCATTGCTTATTTGATTTTTTTTTCTTTCCCCCCCTGAGAATCTGGATTATGAAAGTTTTTGGAATAGTAATAACTCTCGCTCTTTGTTTTCTAATTATGTGGTTTAAAAGTGAATAAAAATGTCCAAAATTTATATTTTTATTCAAACAAAAATCTAAAATCAATCCAAAAATGTACTCGAATAGTATCATGCTTGTAGTGTACATATATATTGTCACACTTCTTATCGGGGATTCTTAATGCCATTGAGCACAAAACAGCAAACAAAATACTCTAGTATTTCAGACTTCAATACATCAACCTAAGCAATGACAAGTTTGCCACAATCAAAGTCAGCTTGCCTCAAGAAAGCCGCAGCAGTGTATTTGAACAACCATTTCTCTCTCAAAAAGTTCATAATCTTCCCATCACTCTGTTGTATATATCCGACCAAATACGCAGTACTAATGAGACTAAAACTTCTCCATCTCCTCTCTTTCGCATACTTGTCCAATCCCTTTTTGATCCTTTCATATTCTTCTTCATCGTTTTCCTCTCTATTATCTGCTCCTGCTTTTGGTTTTGTCAACAAGGCCTCTCCGAGGCACCTTGCAAGAATGACACCGTCTTCTAATGATGAACAACCGCCTTGTCCAATATCAGGAGTCATGGGATGAAGTGCATCACCGGCTACACAAACATTGTCTTTCGCGATGTTTCCCATTAGTAAGTTCCATGGCAATCTCAATTTCAAAGCAGCACAGGAGATGCAGCTTAGCTCAGTTCTTTCCACCACATTTAATGTTTCTCTAGGTACATTAGCAATCTTGCTCAGTATAAATTGCTTCATCTTTAATGGGTTTTCTTCCATATCTTTGTCAACTGAATTGACCCAAAAAAAAAATTCAAATTTATTGTTACTTCATATATCTTCAGAAATGAAATAAATTATCACGACACAATCAGATTAGTTTCTTAGAAAATATTATGACAGAGGATCAGAGAATGCACTTGTCTTCTGGCCTTACAATTATTAGCAGATGGGGTGAAAGTGCAAAACCAATACAAGAACTTGTCATCACACGGAAGAAACCCAAAACGACCACCACCTCCAAAGTGGACATGGAACTTGGGCTCAAAGCCATGCCCATCTGGGAACTCAGCCAAGCCCCTAATTGCTGATCGCCCAGAATTCACAGGTTCCTCAAGACCCAACCATTTTGCCACCACCGAGTTAACTCCATCACACCCTACCAACACCTTATATTGAAAATTGAAGTGAAGTAGTTAGCAATTCATGTAGTCACCATTGAAATTTTGGAAAGTGTACTCTGGCAACTTATATTAATTCTTTGGTCATGACCCATATAAGTGAAATGTTCGGCATACATATGATAATGGCACTCAGAAAAAGTAGTGTTGACAAATTAAAAGTAGCCAATTTACAGGGAAACATAGTCGTCTACCTTGGTTTTGATGATGGAGCCATCAGCAAGGTGGATCAATTTGAAGAGTCCTGATTTCTCAATAGAAACTACCTTGGAAGAATACCTGATAGTGCCTTGTGGTAGCGCTTCCTGTATTGTTTCCAACAAGTCTTTCCTTTTCACACAGCGAATTTCATGACTGCCACTGCATCAAGTTGCCACTCAAGTTTGTATAGTTTACCTCTATAACTATATAAGTTACAGAATGAAAAAAAGTATTAAATGACTCCCAAGCATTGAAATGCCCTCTAACATTTTTAGTCATTGTAAGTAGTGCAATTTAATATTCAAGGATCGAACACAGATAAAAATGAATAGGAATGAATGCCGATGAGTTATTAAGAACAAATACTCACTGTTTCTCAGTTGTCTTGAGTAACGATTCCTCCAAAGAAAGAACATCTGAATCAACAGAAGCTACAGAAAACCTACACCACAAGTCAGCACATCAAATTTAAGCCTCACAACAAATAATAATAATACACACTCCCTTAACAAACTTCCCCAGAAGGCCAGAACCCATGTTACCAATTAAATGAAAGTGTAGGAAACTGGAAAATGCCATTTAATTTTACCCTTGCATCTGTAGAGATAGCTTTCTGAGGGAATCACCAACGCCAACAGCGTCCAATGCCCTCCAAGCATTGGTCCATAAAGTCAGAGCAAATCCTGTTATTCTTAAACTATCCGAAGACTCCAAAACTAAGCTCCGTAAACCCAACCTATAAAAAGTTTTTCAAAAAAATAACAATAACTTAATTTTTAACAGGATTCTGTCTGTATTTTGGAACCGAACACACACACACACACACACACACACAGCTATAAAAATAACTCGAAGAATACCTGTGAAGTCCTAAAGAAGTAGTGAAACCTGCTATGCCGGCACCTACTATAACATCCTCCTCTCTCATCTCCATATGTTTAGAGCAACGAAGAAGAAGTAGATATTATAGCAAACCTACAAGATGCTTTGGGCAAAAAGGTACATTATTATTTTAAAATAATATGGAGGCCACTGGCCAGTGGCCACGGAGTGAGTGATGACGCAATCATATACGTTTTATTTATTCGATGATAATAATAGTCAGGGATCAATCAGGCAGGTAAGATTGGTCCAACCTTGACTCTATGGATACAAACAAAACATATATAATTGTTATCAATTTTTTTAAGTAAACTTTATATGATAATAATAATAGTAAGTAAACTTTATTTTTTTTTAAGCAAGCAGAAATATATTATTTTAAGTGTTAGCTGGGTAGTACAGGGAGGGGAGGGGAGGGGAGGGGAGGGGAGATTGGCAATGGATTCAAATCTTCCTGCTAATGCACCACTAACATTCATAATAACACCTCAGCGTTATTCACTCCTAGAGGATCACAGGATTATTTATTTTTTGACTAATACTTTGAGGCCTTTTGTACATTACAAATATACTTTTGAGGTAGTATTTGAATTGAAAGTAGTCGAAACAAAGGAATTCGTTTTAATAATGTACCTTGTATGACTTCCATTTCAGAAAGATTTCACAGCACAAACTCATTCCCACTTTTTTCACAATATTCCACATGCAACAACTCCAGCTATTCCTCAGTTTCATTGTAAATCCACATACATCGACGACCAAAAGTGAAGTGGTTCACCTTATGGGGTCAACCCAAAACAATGCTGCTGCTGCTGCTGCTGCTGCTGCTGCTGCTGCTTTTTTTAGGCTAGATACATGCGAAATTCATAACATAAGCAGAGGTTCCCAGACCACCCGACTTTGCACCCACTTCGTGCTTGCATATCAACTCACTCAACCACATAACAAAGTATAAAATTAAATAAATTTTGAACAGATGTGGCTCACGTAACAAAATTACCAAAGGTGCCTCACTATACATAACGAGCCAACAAGCATTCAAAGAGTGTTAAATTTTAAAAACATCAATTTGACACCAGAAAACTGCTCACTGAACAAGTTACAATTCATCAACACTATACCTAATTCTACAAAAAAAAAGAAGGGGAAAAGGGTATAAACTAACGAAATTACACAAAACCTCTCCACGCAGTGTCACTGTCCCAATCTTCTAAAATTAGCCTACAAATGTTTAATAATGAAATTACAGAAAACCTCACCACATAGTGCCACTGTCCCAAGCTTCTAAAATTAGTCTACAATGTTACACATAGACGTCCTATAGTTAATTTAATAACTGAAAGAAAAACAGTCAAACATAGAAATGGAGAAGGCACCCAACACATCATAAAACAATCAACTCTGCGATGCGCTGAAGCTGGAGCCACCTAAGCATCTCCAGAAGCTGCATGGTTCGGCCCATTAGATCTAAATCCACGACCCCTCCCACGAGATCCCCTCCCACGACCACGACCTACAGCAGAAACACATCACAATCAGTTACCAAACAAATAGCAGCCTAATGAGTCAATATATCAACTGTTCCCTAAGTTCATATAAATGCAGTATCCAAAGGAAAAATCCGGAAGGCCTACAAACAAACATATCACCGCCTTTTAAACGAAATTCAGTTACATTTTATAATGAGGTTGGCTTCCCACATCCTATCCCTTCAGTTACATAACTAAATGAGTTCCCCTATAAAGCACTATATTCTTAAAATATTCTGGGGGCTGAAACCACAAAATTCCACACTAGTTCTTCAAAACATTGAAGTTCCAAAAAAGACCAACCATACATGGTCATTTATATTTTTCAAGTACGAGAACTCAGAAGATGGGGTAAACTAGTAGCTAATGAGGTGTTGATCCATACAACAAATTAAGAAGAAAAATAAACAAATATTTGAGCAGTCAAATGCACATCTTGGCCAGGAACACAGGTTTGGGTTGTCATTCAGTTCTGCATCCATAAAAACTAACCAACCATCATTGCAATCTTATTATCCAACAGAGTCGAAGAAAATTGTAGTATTAGTTTGCAGGCTAGCCAGCCCATCCTGTCCTATTTTGAGGGGAAGAAAAATCTCATCTAAAATGAATGGGCACATTCATCAGCCAATCTCCGGAAACTTTGATTAGAAAAAATGTGAAGCACTACCTCGGCCCTGAACAGGTGCTTCTTGATTATAGACTCCTGCATCTTGCTGAGCATCCATCTGAGGTCCATTGTACCCTCCCCTTCCACGGTCACGGAAATTACGCCCTCTCCCTCTCCCTCTACCCCTAGCATAGCCTCGAGGGCGATCCCAACCACCATCCTCAAACTCCACAAAGCCGTTACCTGTATAAAATGCCACATTCACTTCAGATGAAATAACTGTAATGCTACTGCATATAGATTTCCAAGTCCCTAGATAAGATTGCATGAGTCAACCCAATTTCAGCTACACATATTATGATACGAAGCAATTATGAGCCCATGAGCTAATCTTCAAATCATCAATCTTTGATAACATTAATTCAATACAATAAAAATGATAAAAAGAACAGCAAAGCCCAGCCCAGATATACAGGGAAAGAAAAATAATGGTAGAAAAAACAGTTGATCCATCCTTTATACTTCTCCCATATTATACAGTATGACCCCTCTCTTTCTCCAAAATGAAGGATTATTATATGGGTAAAAATCCTAGCAAAGAGTGATATCAATAGTACAATATCTAGAACCTTCTTAACTCTAGTCATGTTGATTCAAAGCCTCTATGTCTGATATCTCATCTGAAGGTTTAAGAGACAATTGATTTATAATATATTGACCAGAAGACATATACAAAGATTCAATTACAGCTCCTACCAGATACAGCTCTAGGCCTTCCCCTTCCCCTTCCCCTGCCACCACGGCCCCTGCCTCGATTAGTTGGTGATCCCTCTGCATGATCAACACGTGTTATAGAAAGTTAGAAACTGCTGTTGTCTGCAATAAAAATTAGACAACATATTGATGGATAGTACTACCTCCTTCATAATCGAATTCAGGTGACACCTTAACCTGTTCGGCAGGCAATGGAGGCTGGTACCTGCAGCAAATTAATTACCTGTAAGTTAGTTAACTCAAGAGCATGTATAATTGGGAAATTAAACCCAACAACTTGAATCAATGGATTAATTATTCTTTATCATCACTGAGCTTATCGTAAATAAATCACTCTAATAGAAGATAACTACGGTGATCGAATACTAGAAAATGAAAGATTCACAAGAAACTTAAACAACTCCAGCCCCCATTTAAGAAATTACGCATCATCAACAAACATGACGACCCTATATGCATTCTTAGGTATCCAAGTCCCTCATAGACAAACTAGAACTAACAGAAATGCAAATAGCAGAGGGGGGGGATTGCAAATCTCGAAGAGATTCACTACTAAGAAAAATTCGGCCACTTCTACTATTCAACAAACACAAAGTATGCTAAAATTTCATTAGAAAAACAAAAATATGCGAACAATATCTCTCACCTAGCAAGAGTCATTATTCGTAAAACAATGAAGCACAAGTAATGGAATTGAGCTAAGTTACCCGACAGCTGATGTATTCAGCTCCTCTTTCGAGAGCGTAATCGTGATCATTGAAACATGCCTTGTGGTTTCCAGACTGCACTACCCAAAAAATATGATTGTCAAAGCAATAACAAGAGAGAGTCCCCGTTTTTGTGACATCAAGCCATCATTAAGGCAGAAACAAATGCCTATAGAAAAGTTGTGACACACTGCTAGTTCAGAATTAAATTTGTAGGATCTTACGGTAGGAGGCCTTCTTCTAGGGGTTCCCATGTATCTGTTATGTCTGTAGATCCAATTGATGTAATTTGATGAAGGCCAACTATTCTCCTCTGCATTACAAATACAACATCCATGTCGGAAATTTCATCATAACAAAATCCAAATCGCGAGTTAGGACTACAATTCGTAGAAAATCTTAGGTAAGGGAAAAACCTTGATTAACTCCACAATTGTAACAGTCTTGTTGATAGCTCTGCCCATTGCCTTGAACACAATTTCTTTAGAACCTTTTTCCTATAACATACCGAGTCAGATTATAAGTCAGACAAACTGAAAACATAAAACAATCTCAAGGATAAGGATTAAAAAGTGTAAAAAATGTCCATGTCATCAGCTATCTTAATAAACAAAAAAAAAATCCTAATTCCCAATAAAAAATCTCAAAATCATAAAAGGCACTGTGCACAATAACTCGGGCACTTTCTTTAAACTAGCAACTACAAACAACAACAATACAAACGCTTAATAATAAGCGTTATAATCTGTACAAGGGTTAATGGTTAAGGACTAAATAAATCTTTGACTGTAAAGAGATACAAAAAACGTAAATCAAAGTCATACCTAACTGAAAATTAACTGAATTTAGTAGAACAGAAAGGAAACAAACCTGAAGCAGGGTCATAGCATAAGTAATATAGCTTCGCATCCTACCCTGACTTGTAATACGAATTTCATTCTCATCAATTGGTGTCTCATGTCTTGGCTTCTCCACCTTCTGGTACCGATCCATCTACAAGCACTTCACCACTTATTAACTTTACCTAACATAACAGAGTGAAACTGACAGAAACAAAAGGAACGGCACGAGAAAAAAAACAAAGCAGTAAAGCTAGGGTTTTTCATAACTATGGCTTAATAGAACTTCAGCTTGTGAAAAAGGAAGAAAAAAAAATAGCGCTTTTGATTGTTTATACCTTTGGCATCTGGGGTTTAATTCATAACAGGAATTGAAAAGAAATATAAAGTTTAAGTTTTTCTGAAACTATAGTAAATACGAATTTCAATTGCGTACCTTGAAAGAATCAAAGGATAAAGATTTTAGTACGCTCGGCTCCACGAAGGAAAACCCTATTATTCGGCTTCGTTTCTTCGTTTACGCCCTAACCGCTACACAATGAAGTTCCAAGTATATAAATACAATACGGGTACCCTTTTCAAACGGATAAATTAACTTTTGGTACATGTACTAGGGCACAATTTATAATTTGGTATTCAAAGTAAAATAAGTTATAAATTGGTGATTGTACTCAAAAAATGTTACATTCCGTTAAACATTAAGGATACGACTTACAATTTGGTACCCGAAGTCAAAAAAGTTATAAACTGGTGATTCTACTCAAAATTTTTTGTAATTTGATGCTTGTACTTTCTAATTTTTAAATAATGGTTAAAATTGATCCAAGGGGAAAAACAAACATACAGAGAGAGAAGCGAAGTCGACGCGAAAAAGATCCTTGATGTTTTGTTTCATCTTTGTTTGCCTCCCATATTCGCACCATTGCTCCACAGTGGCACCAACTTGGAAACTTTGTGTAATTCATTCATTTTTGTTGCATGAACTACAATCTTCTTCCCCAATTTCATTTACGATTCCACTCCAAGACGAGCTCATCCTTTCAATTAAACACTGAAAACCCTTTAATAAATATATGGGAACCAGTAATCAATGGAGAATCTAGACAAGAAGAATGACAGAAGAAGAGAATCTTAATTTTCAAACAGAATAAAGATGAAAACCCTACTGTTTAACGGAGTGTAACATTTTTCGAGTACAATCACCAATTTGTAATTTTTTTCACTTCGGGTACCAAATTGTAAGTCGTATCCCTAATGTTTAACGGAGTGTAATATTTTTCGAGTACAATCACCAATTTATAACTTTTTTTCACTTCAAATATCAAATTATAAATCGTGTCCCAGGTACCAAAAATTAATTTATCCCCTTTTCAAACATGCACCAACCAAGTCCCATCACCTCTATGGCTCTATCCGGTCCAAACCGGTTTAGGAGTATCTGAGTATAATCCTAATTGGCTCCGAATTATAAACCAGGTTTAGATAGTAAATCGTATCTGGACTGAACTTATCCAGGTTTTGGTCAAAAACAAAGTTTTATTTTTGACTAAAATATAAAATTATATCTTGAGTTTATTATTACTTTGGTAAAACTATACATTTTGAATCAATCTTGCACGGCACGGCACCGCTAGTTGTATCTTAAAAATAAGATTTAAGTGAGAGAATTAGTCAAATTCAAAAACAAAAATACCACAAGAACACAAATATAAAGGAGAATTTTGCATTTTAATCTTATTTTTCTTCTTTTAATGTTCTCTTTTTCACTTTATATGGAGGGAGGGAACTGCTAATATTTCCCAAATCCTTAGTGTCCCCATAAATAAAAGGAACAATTATGAGTCCTCCACTCCCATTCTTCCAAAATAATATCCGTCCCATGATAAAAGTCATTATTACTATTTTGAATAGTCTCATATTAAATATTCACTTTCCTTTAATAATCAAATTTTTACACATTTTTTTTATTATATCTGTAGTATTAAATATCTCATACTTTTCTTATTCTAATTTTTTCTCCATATTTAATAAGTATGGAGAGGAAATATTTTGAATTGAATAGCTAAAAAGTCATTTTGTCACTTACATTAAAAATAATTAATGACATTATTATGGACAATTTTGTCATTTCATTCCTCTTCTTAATATGCGTGAAAAGTCCACCAAAACTTTTATGCTGAAACAGAGGGAGTATAAGATTAAATTTAATTTTTCAAATTAATATAAAATATTTTCAAACTCAAATTTAATATAATTCATACAACTTTTTGATTAAAAAAATATCATTAACAAAATCTAACTTCAAGCATGCATTAATTTGAGAAGAGTATCTTGGCCATTTTTCATTTGGGATCGCATATTGATACTAGTGCAATTTGACACGCAAATCCACATCCATTATTCATATGCTCATACAAGATCAAGTCTTCATCAAAAGAAATGTACAAGCTCCTGCCTCTTGGTGCCAACTAGCGGATCAAGAATGCTTCTCCATTTCACGTAGTCAATAGTAGAATCCCCATCGGGTAACTTGAATCCATTTACGTAGAAAAATGGCGTCCCAAACACCCCTCTTGAGCAACCGTACTGTATTGTACCAGAAAAAGGAGTAAGAATTATAATAGAATGGTGGTATGCACTTAATTATAATAATGATGTCGTAAGGAACTAGTAGTAGTACTAAAACAATATATAACGGATGATGTTCATCGAAACTAATACCAAAAAAAAAATGACAGGAATCAGTTGGGTTGTTTAAGGAAAAAGATGAATGACCCAACTTCTCTACATTACGAGAATAGATATATCAACTTCCAACCTTTACCTTGAAAGAAATCCTTGTTGCCAGATCGGTTTTTCTGTCACTGAAGCCGGATTGAACAGTAGAGAAATGTGAGTTCCCAACTACATTGGTCGCAAGCTTTGTGATATGATTAACAACAGATGCCCTTGACATGTTGAATGTTAGCTTGTTGTACAACTTCTCCTGTCAAAATTTCCAACTTATGAAATTCCAATAACTACAATCTGAAATGTACTTCACTACCAAATAATGATAGTCAAACAGTCAATTTGTAGAAATTAGTATCACAGAAATATACAAGTCTTTAAAGAATGAATGAATACAACAATCAATAACATTGCATGTCCACATTTGGATGTGATAGACAAACGTATTCCCTCTAATAACTAGTTAACTACTGTTCATGGTACGAGTGAATCTCTGCAACCTAAAGTTATATTTACCAAAAATAAAATCATTTGATGATTGCAGAAATAGTATTATTTGAAGGAGCATATGGTCAGAGAAAGGTGATCTATATCAAAGGCATATATCTTAAGTCTTATGACTCTTATCAGTAGTAATAATGTTTACAAATTATTCTATGACCATGAAAATTTTCAGTTTCTCGAAAAGTTGCAGGATCACAAGAAACTATTTTCCATTAAGAAACAAAATAAGCATTAAAATTTATGGGTAAAAAAATGAGTTTTGTACATCAGATAATGAGGTCATCATATTCAGGTTAATGGACTTGGGTCGCCCAGTCAATTAATCAATTGTAACTTTTTCCACAATATGAGATAAGTGAGACATAAACAGGCTAATTTTTTTTTCTCAAAAACCCTTCCATACTCGATGATAGCAAATAGGAAGTTATCTACTTAAGTTTTAATTTTTTGGTTATAAAACTTTAGTAATGGTACATAAAACTCTCTAATGCTCTCACCCCAAGTAAAGATTGTTCTTGAAATTATTTTACGAAATACTCCCTTTCTTTGTATAGAAATGGAGTCTCATTTGACCTGTTGATTTTTTTACCCAAATTAAGTTTAGCCTAGGACATATTTAGTCATTTAGATATAATCTTTTTATATGCTTTTTGTCGGTATAAAAATTTTAAAACTAATTTTTTTATTGAAAAAAACAAATGTTAAATGGGACTCTCATTTCCGAAAAGAGGGACTACATATGATACTCAGAAGATTCAAATATAATCCCTCATTGGTTTAGTTCTTATTCTGTGACATCCTAAATTATACTTATTTGACATGAAGAGAAAGGTAAAATTTTCAAAAGAATCACCTTCATGACTTCAAGTAGGAAGATCAACCTAATCACCATTATTAAGGTAACTAAGGAAGAGCTGATTTAGCCATGCATATAGGTGGCAAATGCAATGACAAAGAAAGTTGTGAAACAGAGAGAAGTATTTGTGCAGATAAGTCGAGAAAACCTAGATGCACGACAAGTGCCTCAAAACAACAATATGGAAATTCAACTTCAGATAAACAGAAGATAAGGGAGCCACTGGCCAGAACATTATGGAGGAGAATGATGATCAAGTCTGCCTTACCTGGTGGTTAAAGAACATCTCCAACAAGTTATATGTTGCAGAAGCATTCAACTTATTTACAATATGCAGAGCTCGAGAAGTAAAAAAAGCATTGTCATGGTAACTACAGATTCAAGAAACATAAGTATTAGACATTTTTCAGAATTATGATTTAATTTCAGTATAAAACTAAAAATTTCCATTAAAACCATCAGATTCAGTATGGAAAAGAAAAAAGAAAGGAACTTTTTAAGTAACTCAAAGAAAAAAAACTTATTCAAAAGCATGTTGGGTGGTTAAGTGTAACCTTTCCGCTGCATAGGATTTATTCTCTAAACATCGTTACAACTTCATTCTTTTGATGTCAGATAAACAGAAGCTTCAAAAAGTAGTTTTGTTTATGTTTGTTAGGACTGAAAGGGAGAGTGTGAGCGAAAAGGGCAGCTGCAATAGCCTAAAAGCAATGGTGGACTGGACCAAACTGCTTCAGCTGTGTGTTAATCAAACAAAAAGGTTATTATATGGCCAAACTTTAAAGCTCTCGTTCAATGTTTGGGAACAAATATACAAGAAAACCGAACTTCGTTATTAAGAGTATGGATATGATGGTAAAAGGACTGTCAATTCATCAAATGGAAATGTAAGCCATATCCAAAGTTGTCAAGACGAACAAACAGAATCACATTCACTGTAAGAACCACGAACTAAAGACTTCAAAGAATAATTACCAAAATGTTGACAAACAAAACAAAACAAAACAAATGATCAGCAGTCAACCACAACATGATTATCTAATCTGACCACATTACTCTAGATAGAAGTAGAATTTTCAGCCAAAACTACAGTTCTTAAATTCAACAGCAATTAAGCAGTCTAAAATAGTTGGCTGAAATCAAACTATGGTAGCCATCTTATAATTAAAACGAAAATGTACCTGGAAATTGTTTAAATCAGATGCAGAAAGTCAGATCAATCATGAAGATATAAACTGATGGATATTTTCATTATCTAAAAGTATATAATAAATATATTATATGCTATCCAAACAGGCAACAAATGAATTGGTTTAGTTGGATAACTGAAAGGTCTTTACTATTAAGGACTTGATTCAAGTCATGGCAACATAATTCTAAAATTAACTAGTTGGGCCAACGGTAATATCACTACGGCAAATCCAATTTGGAATAACGCGACACAGAAACAACAATTGGGATGTCATTCTTACGAAGAGGTGAACCAATTCAAAGGCAAAGGGGTGTTTGGAAACCTATAAATAGATTCCAAAGTCTACCCAAAATGGATCACATAAGTACCATAAAAATCCAATCTTTTCAGTTCACAAATAAATATTAGTATTTCAATAAACAACTTAAAAAAAAACAAAACCAAAATTAGAGGGGTATGTAAAGTAGATACGAACGGTAAAGGAAAGGGATGAACAATGAGAGAGACAGAAGGGCCGTAATGATCAAGAGCTTGTTTGAGAGGGGGCCATGAGTCCCTGCTGTCGGGGCAAACCGGGTCGAAAAAGGCCTCGACCATTATGGTTTCGGTGCTGGCAGGCCGGTTCTTGTAAACAAACCCATCGTACTTGGCCGGAATCGGGGTCTGGCCCTGAATGATCGGATAAAAGAAGAACAGAAAGCATAACTGTAGTGTTAGTATCAACGTGGGAATGGACTGTTTTGGGCTCGCCATTGATCTTAGTGAGTTGTGGATACGGCTGGTAAAAGATCAACAACATAAAAATAATGGAATACAAGTTGTATTGTATAAAGACGAAGGGATTTATTGCCACTTGATCATCTATTCTACTTGTGTGTCAGTTGTGGAGGTGGGGCACTGGCTGCGTCAGCTGATGCCCACTAATTTTCTACTCAATTTTAATCTTTTTCTTATAATTACCTCATGAACCTATTTTGTTATAAAATTATTTTATTTTTATATTTTTTATATTAATTAAAATATTATTCCTATTAAAATATTCTTTTTATCAAGAATATAAATTTTAAAAAATACTAACTAAATTAAAAAAATTATGGGAATAAAAATAATGATAAGTATATAAATTATATATCAGTAAATATAGATAAAAAGATTTTAAAATGAAATAAAAGATGAAAAAAAATAATTATATATCAGTAAATATAGATAAAAGATTTTAATGATTAATTCTTAATCATTAAACACGAAATTGTTTCTACTAATCTTTTCAAGTTATTCAGTCCAATTAGAGGACCTTTACTCTTTTCTCTTATTTTTTCTCAATTTTATTAACCACACAAAATATTTAAAAAATGTAATATTTGTATTCGTTCTTAAAAGTTTACTTAATAGTAATATGTTACGGTTATTATATGCTGAAACTTATAGTAATAACTTATTTCTTGTCGTTCCTTTTAATTGTTTTTTTTCCAAAAAGAAGTATTATTTTTTATCTATCATTCATAAATTATAAAAAATTTAAAATAAATTAAGTATTTAATTTATCATATTATACCCAAACATTACACACATTTATTTCCTTTAATTTTCTTTAACGAATACACTTCAACAAAAAAAAAAAAAATTATCCTCTGGTCTTCTCAATAAATTTTTAAAAGGTAATATTTATTTTATATCATATTTAATAAATTAGACACACTATTAGTTATATTTCTTAATTCATGTGTTTACTTAAATCAAACCTAGCACAACAAAGAAGAAGGTGTGCTTCAAAGTTTGAGTGAAAAAATGGATTATTTGTTTAAAGATTGTTTTAGAATATAAATTTACGAAATTGTAGATCGAGAAAGTATTAGAAACTTAAAATTCCACTAAAGAATTAATGTTCACGTGAAAATATCAGTTTCCTATAAATTATTGAGAGGGTGATTATTACCTATTAAATTGTATTCTGAAACAATCTACCTACCAATAAGATCTTCTATCGTTTTAAATTTCACCATGTTTCATCCAAAAGATCACGACTTGAAGAGTGCTTATTTAGTAGAATTTATTTTCTTATATGCAGATAAATTTTTCCACTATCTTTTAATGTGTGGACTGGGGTATTACATACTCCTTTCTTCGTCCCTTAATATAAGATGTTTTAGAGAAGTTTTTTTGTCTCTTAATATATGACGTTTTAGAATTTCAAATAAGCATTAATTGCTTAGTTTCTAATATTATTTCAAGTATTAAATATAATTTTAGGTCCCTCACTATTTTTTATTCAATAAATAATAAATTTTTTTTTCAATATAAGGATAATATAAATATTTAATATTATATTTAATGTTATACAATTATTTTTTTATTACTGATGTACAACTCTAAAAGGTCTTATATATGAAGGACGGAGGGAGTAAGTTATGTAGCCATTTATTGAAGAATTTATGATTGAATCAATAGTTGAGAAGGAAAAAAAATCTAAACTTACAACCTATCTAATTAAGATTGAACAAATATATACTTGACTTGAGAGAGAACCATCGCGCGGATTCATAGTAGTGCTACTAATTTACTAAAAAACAAGTTCTATTAGTGCTTTGTCAATAGTGTCATAAATTTGATAAGAACCACTTATTTATATATATATATATATATATATATATATATATATGATTTGGATCTAAAGCATATATTTTAAATTATATATCTCTTAAATAGTATATTTTTATTAAAATTATGTAGTTTTGAAAAAAATAATATTAAAAATGTGGTCCCACTTGTTTTTTTTATTTAAAAAAATGCTACTCGCATAATATGCTAATGAGCATAATTGTGTTGTAGTCTTTCATTACATATTCAAGGGGTATTTGATAAAAATTAAATGAATTTGAATCTGAATGAAAAAAATTATTTGATAATTGACATGTCTAAAACATTTGAATGACAAAATTTTATTATTTTACCCCTTTGAAAAAATTTAAAATTGTTGTAAATTTATTTAATATTACTTAATATAATAGTTAATATTTTTTTTTTACTTCATTCAACTGCTCATTCAGATAAAAAAATATGACTTAGCCATTCAGCTCGTTCATTTTACCAATTCAGCCATTTAGACCAAAACAAACGCACTGACCGATTCAGTCATTCAGTTATAAACAAACACTCCCGTTTTATAGTTATATAGTTATAGGGATAAATCAATTTTTGGTACCTGTACTGGGACACGACTTATAATTTGATATTCGAAGTGAAAAAAGTTACAAACTGGTGATTATACTCGAAAAATGTTACACTCCGTTAAACATTAGGGACACGACTTACAATTTGGTACCCGAAATGAAAAAAGTTACAAACTGGTGATTGTACTAAATTTTTTTTTGTAATCTGGTGTTTGTATTTTCCAATTTTTAAATAATCGTTAAAATTGATCCAACGGGAGAGACAAACATATATACAAAGAGAGAAGCGAAGTCAACGCGAAGAAGGTCCTAGCTCGATGTTTTGTTCAATCTTTTCTTGCCTCCCATATTCGCATCATTGCTCCACAGTGGCACCGACTTGGGAACTCTAGTGTAATCCATTCATTTTTGTTGTATGAACTACAATCTTCTTTTCCGATTTCATTTACGATTCCACTCCAAGACGAGCTCATCCTTTCAATTAAACACTGAAAACCCTTTAATAAATATATAGGAACCAGAAATCAATGAAAAATCGAGACAAGAATAATGAAAGAAAAAGAAGGATAGAAGAAGAGAACCATAATTTTTAAACAGTATAAAGATGAAACCCTACTGTTTAACGAAATGTAACATTTTCTTAGTACAATCACAAATTTGTAACTTTTTTCACTTCGGGTACCAAATTGTAAATCGTGTCCCTAATGTTTAACGGAGTGTAATATTTTTCGAGTACAATCGGGTACCAAATTGTAAGTCGTGTCCCAGTACAGATACCAAAAGTTGATTTATCCCTATAGTCATATGGAGTATTATTATTTTCTTGATACAAGTGGAAAATGCTTTTTAAGTTGCATGCAAAATTTGTAGAACAAGGAAAGTGTTTTTATGACATTAGTGTTTAAGTCAAAGTGCAGCTATTCTCAACAAATACTATTATATTCGTTTTGCTACCTGTAATTCACTTTCATTTTTGGGTTAAATTCAGATGACCACCTGAGGTTTTGCCGGTTTCTCACTTAACCACCTATAGTCCGTAAAGCTACATTAAAACACTCCACCTTTTGAGTTGAAGTGAAAAAGTGATTTCCGTCTTTACTTCGTTATTTGAGTTGGCTAATGACTTATTTACCCTTCATATATATATTGAAAATGACAGAAGCCATAAGGGTTTTGTTTCAATTGATTTCATTCTGATATCGAGACACAAAAGTGGCGAGTGATCGTGGATAAAATCTAGGGCTAGAGAGGCGAGAACAATATGGTGTGGGTTAGTGTGTTCGTGTTAGATCTATGGGCAAGGACTGGGTTCCCACCTTCGATTGGGGTCTGTGATACAAGAAGGTGCCGATTAAGGTAAATTTCTCCTTGTCTGATAGATATCATATCTAATTTGTTAATTTTATGAGTTGTTTGTTGTATATGCATGCATGTTTGCCACTGAATTTGGTCCCCTTTTTGTGAAATTATTTAGTATATTAGGTCCTGATAAATTATACTGAGTACTATGGTCCCCCTCTCTTTATTACTATTATTGTCCCCGATTATCCGCCATTGAATTTGGTCCCCTTTTTGTGATACTTGTTTTAATGTTTTGTATATTATTCAACCATTTCTCCTTCATTTGTTTAATGCAGAATGTCTGTCAGAATTATTTTTCATTATGGTGGGAAGTTTGTTCAAGATCCAGTATATAAATATGTTGAGGGTAGTGAACAAATAGTAGAAAATATTGGGTTGGATTACCTTTCTTTGCTTAGTATACATGAATACTACACTACTTTATGCCCAGTTTCAAATTTGAATATTTATTACCTTATGCACCGGATATGAAATTTGGGAGGTGGGGCATTAGTGATGCAAAATGACAAAGATGTCATTGATATGATTGATTTCTTAGTTAATGCAGAGAGTGGGAGGTGCATATTTATGGACAAGAAATGAAGGGTCCCTTAAAAGTTGTTAGCCGTAAGAAGTTGAAAATGAACCCATTAGGTATATTTGTGGTTTGACAACTGATAATATGAACCAAAGTGAAAATGAAAAAGACTTTGGTGTTCAAAGTGAAACAATGATAACATTAAACAAAGTGGGGCTACTGATAAAGTAAAGCAAAACAAACAGATCTGAGCAAAAAAAAAGAAAATGATAAAGAAAAAGGGAAACAAACTGAAATGCCTAAAAATCGAACAAAACATACAAAGGAAAAAATTAAAAAACAGGCTGATAATGATATTGGGGAAGAAGCAGAGCATCCACCATTGATGGATGAGGATCTAGAGGGGCCTGGGGATGATGATATATTCGAAGAGGGAAAAATAGATGAACCAAAGGTGAACATGAATAATGTCTTTGTAGAGGATTGGTGGAGTGATGGTGATGATGGAGAAAGGAAAGATGCATTAAAGAAGAAGTTTGTTCTGTCAGATGATGAGGATAATTTAGAAGGGGATAGAAGTATGGAGTTTAATGAGGCAACTGATATGGGTAAGATAGAATTTGAGATTGGAATGGAATTTTTAAATCATGAGATTTTAGACAAACATTAGTTGAATTTTCTGTTAAAGGGGGGTTTGACATAAAGTATATTCAAAATAGCAAAAAAAGAATAACTGTTAAGTGTAAGGGTGAAAACTGTAAATGGAGGATTCATGCATCAGTTAAATAGGGTGAACAAACTTTTAAGATAAAATCTTTGGGGTGGGGGGGACCATACATGTCTTTGGACAGATAAGAATCTTCTTGTTGACAGTAGATACTTAGCCAAAAAATATATGCATGACTTGAGAGATAATCCTAAGTGGGATTTGCAGGCATGGAAGAACAAGGCACAAAAAGAATGTAACTCTAGTCTAAGTAAATCATCCCTATATAGAGCTAAAAAGAAAGGCTTTACAACACATGCAAGGTGATGTAAAGAGCAAGATAACAGTCGATGGATTATGTGGAGATCACAAACAGCTTCAACCTCAGAACAGCCTTTTCAAGTTTTGTAGTGAGGTGTAGATGAAAGATCCGGTTCACTACCGCTTTTCGAGAGGCTTTATATGAGGTTCTTGCCCAAACATGGTTTCATAGTTGGGTGTAGACCTATTATAGGATTAGATAGGTGTTTTTTAAAGGGGTTTTTGGAGGATAGCTACTGAGTGCTTTAGGAAGAGATGCTAATGACAACATATTTCCCATTGCAATTGCTGTTATTGAAATTGAATGTAAAGATAGTTGGCAGTGGTTTCTTACACAACTTCTAGATGACATAGGTGAAAATGAGACAAGAAGGTATGTTTTCATTTCTGATAGGCAAAAGGGGCTGGTAGAGGTCTTGCATACAATGTTACCGAACAACGAACATAGATTTTGTTTAAAGCATTTGTACAACAACGCCAAAATTAAATTTAGGGGAAGTTGCGCTAGGATTTGTTCTAACGAAATGCGACAATGGTGACATGTTCTCATTTTCGGCAAATGACCGTGAGTGAGGTGCACAAAGTTAATGCAGGTATCGTAAGACCCAGCCTTTTTATAAATAAAGATGAATTTTCTATAAATATTATTTTTGAATATTATGGAATAATTTGATATAATGTTATAGTTGTGGGTAATATTTATAAATTTTAAAAGTATGCATGTGGTTATATTATATTCGATTAGTCGGGAAATATTCGGTTTAGCAGGGAATATTCGTATAACTACTCAATCATTGGTGGACCCCAATAATGTAATTATTGGCTTGATTGAGAAAACGACAAAAATATTTTATTGAAATAATCTATGGAAGTTTTACCGTTTGATCATGTTGAACTACTCTCAGGTAGTAAAAGTACAATGAATACGCGGTGGTTGCATAAGAAGCATACCAGATTGATTATCGATGCTTATGTGAGAAGTCACCAATTTGATTCCATTATCACGATTAATAATATGAATTATTATAATGATAATGACATTTTGTTTTATTCAGATTATTACCGTAATAAAATGTAAACATCTTTTATATAAAATGTAATACTTTATTAAAGTTATTCTATAAATAAAATATATTATATTTTATTATGCATAGTATTTTTCATATAGTGTTTTTGATAAGTGTTGCGTAGTGTTTGCATAGTAAAATGTTTTTATATAAATAGAATATATTATATTTTATTTAAAAGATTTTGTTTTAAATATGGACCGTCGATTAAAGTAAATCAATCTGGACCGCTCATGGATTAATTACTACGCATTCTATTTTCCTATAAATAAGCTCATTCCTTCATTATTTTCTTACGAATTCACCGAAACTCTAGAGAGAGAGAAACTATAGAGAGAAAGAAGAAAAGTATTCTCGCTACTTCACTTCGCCAATATTCAGCCTCTTCTAAGGTAGGAATATTATTTGTTGTAATCGTAAGGGGTGTTATTCTTTTGTATTCACGAAGAGAACTTCTTTTTGTTATTCCATTCTTATTTATTCTCATTGGAATAACTCAGATACGCTTAATCCCCTATACTTGGTGATCTTCTTCTTTATTCCATTCTTCTATTATTCGTTGGAACATCCTCGTCATGTGTTTTACACCCACCGGTTCCGCCTTTATTATTATTTTTTGAACATCCTCACATGTTTTTTACACCGACCGGTTCCGTTTTTATTATTCTCGTTGGAACATCACGTCACATGTTTTTTTACACCGGACCGGTTCCGCCTTTTATCATTCTCGCTGAATATCCTATCTGTGTTTTTACACCGGATCCGTTCCATCTTTATTATTCTATCGAACATCCTCGCTTGGTGTGAATTTCACCGACTTCGGTTCCATTATTATTATTCTGCTGAATAACCTCGCTCATGCTGAAGTACCGCATGCACGGTGATTTCTTTTGTTATTCCATTCTTTATTATACCCAAATGGTTAAAACTTTGACTTATATACTCCATGAAATTAGTAGAATATCCTCGATATTTGCGTTTCATCCAAAGATCTTTCATGAAAATATTCTTCCGATCATTCTTGAATTTTACTCTACAAAGCAAAGATTGTCATGTTGACAGTTTGATGTTATTAGTTCCTAATAACTTAATTTTGAACTTGTTTTATTGAATTCTTATATCATTGTCATCATCCTCATGTTTATATTTTTTTAAAGTCATCTGTGGGTTGAGAGCATGGATGGACTTGGTATGATTATGACTGTGGGATTATTCGATTGTAATCACGACCGTAATGTTACAAATGATGTGGTAAAAGTCCTCGATGGTCGTAGTGCATTGATGGACGCTTGTTGGCATGATCATGACCATTAATGAATACACAACTATTCTCGCCCGTAGTGCAGAATAATTGTGGTCGTGATACTAAAGAATATCCTCGGCGCGTAGTAGTGCGGGGTGATTCGATGATGTGGATTATTTATTAAAGTCGAGTCTCAAATTTATAACAATGATGAAAAACCTTTTAAATCATAAAAGATAGTAGATTTTATTTTCTACTTGACTCTTTTAATGGATCGCTTGTTCACCGCAGCTTAAACTTGATGTTTATTATATTTTATCGCTTTAACAATGTCAAGGCTATCGATAATTTATTCGCATTATCTTAGTCATAATATTTCTTCTTGGGCTAGTTGAGCTCACCTTTTCTTTCACCGTTTCTTCGTGAAATGAGAACATAAAATGGGACTTAGTCGGGAACGGAGTAATGGTCCGGAGGATAAAGATTAGTAGTCCTCACTATTCGTGAAATAAAGTGTGATAATAATTGTAATGAGGACTCTTTTTCGAGTTTGTATAATATCTAGTAGACAATATTTGTATTCAAACTCACGCTTTATGTCGTATTGCATACCTACGCTTATATTAGTAAGTTGTATTTAAATTCTGTACCATGTATCTGACTACCCAAGATGGGTGATGTATACCTAATTTTGGGGGCGTCACAAGCTGCAAAGTGGTTAATGGTTGTTGGGCCAAAATTTTGGGTCAGGTCTCATTTTTTACCCCACTATAAGTGTGATATAGTAGTGAACAACTTGAATGAGTCATGGAATAATTACATCCTAGAGGCAAGGGATAAATGTATAATAAACATGCTAGAGTGGATAAGAAAGAAATTAATGGTTAGGTTTCAAGTAAAAAGGGAAGGCATGGACAAGTATGAAGGGTCACTGGGCCTTAATTCAAAAAAATTGAGATGATTAAGAAAGCTTGTAAGGATGCACTACTTTGAAGTCCGGTGTAGAGAATTTGAAGTAGAAGTTGATAATGTAACATGGGTCAGGAATTTGAATGAGTGGACTTGTGGTTGTAAAATGTGGCGAATTAGTGGGATTCTTTTTGCGCATATGTCAGATCCGCAATATGGGAAAATAGGGAGCAGCCAGAGGCCTATTGCCATCAGTGCTATAGCAAGGATGTGTACTTGAACACATATAACCACATCATAAAGCCTATGCCAAGTCACCATGAATGGGTTCACTCCAATTTTGCAAAGATTCAACCTCCAACCTATCATAAGCCCACTGGCAGACCAAGGAAATTCAGAAGAAAGGCTCCAGATGAACCAAAAAACCAACATAAAGCAACAAGAAAAGGTGGCACTGTCATATGTACAAGGTGTTTAACACTAGGGCATAACAGCAGGGCATGTACATTGCCTTTTCATCCTAAATCAAGAATGAATAAGGTATAAGCATTTATGTTTTCATTTCATACTATCAATTGTATTTTTTAACACATGGTTTATAACAGTTTAACATGTTTTCATTTTTAGACAACTAGACCTGGCAAAATTGGCCCAGCCCGTAATGTGGTCAATGGGCCCGTAAAATTGGGCTTTGGGTTTAACTTTTTAGCCCATGAAAAACTTGGGTGTTTTTACTTTACTTACTTGCCCATGGCCGTGAGTTTTTTTTTTTTTTATAAATAAAATTTTGCTACTTGTGGGACTTGAACACAAGACTTGTAAGTAAATAAATAAGAGTTCAAACCAACTGAGCTACAACAACTATTTATTTCTAATGCATTTTTCAATATATTTTAACAATAATTAAAAATTATAATTAAGATATGTAGTTAATATAGTGTAGTTATGTATACACCTATCTCGATTTAGAATTATTATAATCACTAACCTCCGATAATAGTGAGAATTACAAAAAAGAGATATAAAGTCGCTCTATTTATTTTTCTTAATTTCATTTAGTAGGAAGGAGTGACACTTCGTCTTGAATTAAGTTTTCATTTTAAATGAACATCTCATAGGCGTGCGCTAAAGACACGCATATATATACGCTTTATACTAATAGATATATATGTTGTTCATGTGACACTAAGCAACACAAAAGTATAATTAATTAATCTCTTAAAGTTTTAGAAAACTTAATTACTGCTTATTTAATATAATTTTATGAAACAAATTCCAAAGGTGGTCACTTTAATATGAATTATTAAAATCTTGTAACTAACAGTTTGTTCCTTCAAAAGAAATTAAACTATCTCTAAGAAACGATCTGAACACAATCTATGAAGAATTAAGGCAAAAATTATATTAGTTAAAATATCTTAATTAAAATTTTAATTAAGATATGTAGTTATTTTTGTGTAACAAAGAATTTGCAAAAAAAAAAAAAAATTAAAATTAAAGGTCGAAGTCATGGTTTACCGGCCGCCGCCATGGGCCAATAATACAGTCAAGCCATTTCAAATTTCACCAAAACCCGGTCTTTTGGCCTACCCTACCAGAATTAATAAACAATATCACCAACCGCACAAATAATCAAGGAATTTCAACGCGATGCCCCAAAATTAGGTATACATCACCCATCTTGGGTCGCCAGATACATGGTATGTAATTCAAATACAACTTACTAATACAACTGTCGTGTACAATACGACAAAACATAAACCGTGAGTTTGAATACAAATATTGTCTACTAGAGATTTTACAAACTCAAAAATAGTCCTCATTACAATTATTATCACACTATTTCACGTAATAAATGGGGACTACTAATGTTATCTTCGGACCATCACTCCGCTCCCCGACTCGTCCCAAATATATATTCTCATTTCAAGAGAATAAAGGAAAGAAAGGGTGAGCTCAACTAGCCCAAGAAGAAATATTACGACTAAGATAATGCGTAATAAATTATCATTAGTCTCCAACAATGTTAAACCGATAAAATATAATGTATATCAAGTTTAATCATAATGAACAAGTAATCCATTAAAAGAGTCAAGTAGAAATTAAAATCTACTATCTTTTATGATTTAAAAGGTTTTTCATCATCATTATCACCGAGACTCACCTTTAATAAATATTCCACATCATCGAATCACCCCGCACTACTACGGCCAAGGATATTCTTTAAGATCACGACCATAATTATCCATGCACTACGGGCCAAGAATATTTGTGTATTCATTAATGGTCATGATCATGCCAACAACTGTTCATCAATGCACTACGGGCCAATGAGGACTTATATGACATCATTTGTAACATTACGGTCGTGATTATAACAAATAATCCCTAGTCATAATCATACCAAGTCCATCTATGCACTACAGGCCACATATGACTTTCAACATATCAATATGAGGATGATGACAATGATATAAGAATTCAATAAAACAAGTTCAAGAATTAATTTGTCCAAGAACCGATAACGTTCAAATTGTCAACATGATACTGCTTTGTAGAGTAAAATTCAAGAATGATTAGAAGAATATTTTCATGAAAAGATACTGGATGAAACGCAAATATCAAGGATATTCTACTAATTTCATGGAGTATAAGTCAAAACTTTAACCAACCGAGTATAATAAAGAATGGAATAACAAAAGAAATCACCATGCATGCGCAGATTTTAGATGTATATGTTATTCCAACAGAATAATAATAATCTAAACCAATGTCGCAAAAAATTTGCAAATCGCATGGGGATGTTCCAAATGTAATAATAAAGATCGAACCAGTCCCAGATAAAACACACGCATGTGATATTCCAAATGTAATAATAATAAAGACAAAATAATGTAAGAATGTCACCAAGTATAGTAGTCCATGTATAATCGGTTATTCCAAAGAAATAATAAATAATCGAATAACAGAAGTTCTCTTAATGAATACAACAGAAATAACACCCCTTACCGTAAAAGAAACTAGATATAAGAATAGGGAAGTAGCATAATATTTTTCTATAGTTTCTCTATAATTTCTCTCTCTAGAGTTTTAGTGAATTCGTAAGAAATAATGAAGGAATGAGCTTCTATTTATAGGAGAATCAAGGATACTATTGAATCTGCATAAAGAGGAATTGAGATTTAAATCGATTCTTGTCGATTCACGTACCCACCGATCCAACGATCAAGAATCTTTGTCAAAGAGTTAGCCAATGAAAAAAATGAACACATGCCACATTAAAAAGTCTTGACCAATTAAAATGCTCCATAATTTACAAGTTTCCAAATCTGCTGCATGATTTAAAAAAATTTGGCCAATAATATTCAAGCTTGGAAAAATCAATCCGAATCCTGCCAATTCTTTCTTCTTCTTTTCTTTCCAATCAACATCCCACTATCATATAAATATATATAAAATAATAATGCTTCTCTCCACCCCAACCCACTAACATATATATATATATATATATATATATATATATATATATATATATATAATCACACACCTACCAATAATATACTCCTCCACCCACTAACACAACACACCACTAGATAATAATTCCCCCACCAAAATCCACTACCACACACACACTCCTACACATACGAAAACACACACACAAACACAAAAGTCAAATATATATATATATATATATACTTTATAACTTTCGTCCGATAATTTTGAAAAACGGGTAAATAGGGATCCAAAAAATAAGCAAAACTGAGTGATTTCCCACGTAAACATCAATAATCAATACCGTGTGCTACTATGCAACCACGCGTATTTTTAACACCGGGTGTTTCAACAGTTAATGGTAAAACTTCCGCCGTTATTTTTATAAAGTATTTTTGTCATTTTCACAATCCCACAATAATTCCGTTGTGGGGTCCACCAATAATTATGTCGTCGTACGAATATTCCCTGTTAAAACGAATATTCCCCGACAATTCGAATATTATATAACAACTTGCGTACTTTGCAAAATTTATAAATATTACCCACAACTATAATATTATATCAAATTTACTCCATAATATTCAAAATAATATTTATAGAAAATTCATCTTTATTTATAAAAGTTGAGGTCTTACAACCTCCCTTCTTATGAAATTTTGCCTCGAAATTAGGGTACGACTGGTATGTCAAGAGGTAAGGATACCTTGATTTCATTTCGATTCTAACTCCCAAGTCATTTCCTCAACATCGTGGTTTCTCCATAAAACTTCGACTTGCAAAGATAACCTCGGAGCGTAGAATATGTTCCTTCTTATCCAAGATTTGAACAGAACCTCTTCATACGCGTCAAATCTTCCGCTATTTCGTCCTGGGTTCTAACTCAATAATGTGATTCGGTCTTTCACATATTTATGTAATATGGATATGTGAAAAACGTTATGAACACGAGACATACTTCGGTGGTAAAGTTTAGTCTATAGCCACGCTTCCTACTCGATCGAGGATTAAAATGGGCCATGAATCGAGGATTGAGCTTTCTCTCTTTCCAAATCTTGTAACTCCTTTCCATGGAGCAACACGTAATAACAACACATGATCTCCAATATCGAATTCTACGCCCTTTCGATGAAGATCAAGATAACTCTTTTATCGATCTTGTGAGATTTTTATACGTTGTTTGATTGTTTGAATCTTTTCCGTAGTCATACACGTACTAACTCCGGTCCCAACAACGTTGCTTCACCTACCTCATCCTATCATACGAGAGAATCGACACTTTCTTCCATATAACGCCTCAAATGGAGCCACGCCAATACTTGTTTGATAACCGTTGTTGTAGGAAAACTCCACCAATGGTAAGAACTTGTCCCAACTTCCTCAAAGTCAAGGACACAGTAGTCTTAATAGATCTTCAAGAGTTTGAATTGTCCTCTCCACCGTCTGTCTGGTCGAGGATGATATGCCGAAAGCTAAATCGTAAGTCCGTGCCCATAGCTTTTTGCAAACCAACCCAAAATCGTGAAGTGAATCTTGGGTCTCGATCGTAAACTATGAATATCGGCAGATACCATGCGCCTTACAATCTCATTTATGTATATACGAGCAAGACGCTCAAGTGTATAAGTTTCTCGTATCGGTAAGAAATGAGCGACTTTGGTCAATCTATCAACAATGACCCAAATCGCATCTATGCTTTGAGAAACCTTAACAAGACCGAGAATGAAATCCATGGTAATGTGCTCCCACTTCCATTCTCGGAATTTCAAGTGGTTGCAATGAACCTTTTGGTACTTGATGTCTGCTTTAACTCGTTGACAAGTTAGACACCTCGAGATAAACAAATATTATCTTCTCTTCATATTGCTCCACCAAAATGTATGACTTAATATCATGATACATTTTGTTTCTCCTGTGATGGATCAAGAAACGATATGTCAGCGCCCATCATGATTTTATACTTTAAATCGTGGTCGTTAGAACACAAAGTCCGGAGTCGACTTCAAGTATTCCTTCTTCATCGATTCTTGCTTCCTAGATAAAGACCTTCGCGCACTTTCTTCCTCATACGCATCACCTCCAGTGTCTATAGCTCGAGCAGCTTTAACTTTATCAATTAAAGCTCTGCTTCTATTCAGATATTCACCATCATCACACGGGTCTCCTGAGTCTTTAACTCTATCTCCATCCTTTGCAAGTCACACAAAAATGGACCTTTCAGGTCGACAATATCGCACTCAGATTTAAGCGTATGATCTTCTACTTAATGCGCCGCCACCACGCTCGCTTTTCCAGATGGTATTACATAGTATGATCATAATCTTTCAATAGCCTTCAAGCCAACGCCGTTGTCGCATGTTGAGTTCCTTTTAAGTGAAGAAATATTTGAGGCTTTTTATGATCCGTAAAGATATCCAATTTCTCCCCATACAAATAATGCCTCCAAATCTTTAGCTGCGAAGACAACAAATGCTTAACTCTAGATCACGAGTAGGATAATTCCTCTCATATTCTTTGAATTGTCTTGAGGCATAAAGGCTATGACTTTTCCATGTTGCATGAGAACACATCCCAACCCTTTGCCTCAAGCATCACCAGAAATGACAAATCCTCCGAGCCATACGGTATTGTCGTAATGTGCTTGAAATGAGTTTCTCGAGTTCTTGAAAACTCTTCTCACATTCTTCGCCTCCAACCGAACTTTGTATCTTTTCGAGTCACCGAAAGAATGGAGTAGCGATTCGAGAAAATCTTTCCACGAATCTCCGATAATAACCAAATAAACCGAGAAAGCTACGACTTCTATTATCGATTTAGGTTGCTCCCAAATTTTCAATAGCTTCAATCTTTGTTGGTCAACAGATATTCCATGACTTGATACCACGTGCCCAAGGAATGCTACTTCCTCCTCGCCGTAACTCGCATTTCTTCAACTCGCATAAAGCTTATATTTACGAAGCTTTTGAGTGTCACCTCAAGTGTTGCTTCACGATCTTCACGGCTTTTGAATAAATAAGGATGTCATCAATAAAGACGACCACAAAGTGATCCAAATATTCCTTAAATACTTGGCTCATCATATCCATGAAGGCGGCAAGAGGAGTATTAGTCAATCCAAAGGATACGACTAGAATTCATAATGCCCGCATCGAGTTCCGAAAGCCGCCTTTGAATGTCATCGGCTCTAATCTTCAATCGGTGATATCCGTAATGAAGATCAATCTTTGAAAAGAATTTGCTCCTTTCAACCGGGTCAAACAGTCATCAATACGCGTGGCAATGGGTACCTATTTTTGATGGTGACATGATTCAACTCCCGATAATCAATACAAAGTCGCAGACTCCCATCTTTCTTCTTTACGAATAGTAATGTGAGCTCCCCAAGGAGAAGTACTAAGACGAATAAAGCCAATGTCTAACAATTCCGCAGTTGGGTCTTTAACTCCTCGAAGTTCAATAGAGCCATTCGATATGGGCTTTGAAATGGGTTTTGTATCGGGTTCAAGGTCGATACAAAATTTAATTTCACGCCTGGGGTAGGCCAGAAGTTCTTCTGGGAATACGTCAGAAATTTATTAACAATGTAAATATCATTCAAAGCTGACGTATTTTTATTTAGATCTGTGACATGAACTAAGAAAGCTTGACATCCGTTTTTTAATAAACGAATAGCTTTATGGCTTGAGTTGACTGTGATTTATTTTAATGGTTTGGTCGCTTGAATTCGCATAATAGGTTGATTAGGAATATGAAAGCTAACAACCTTCCGAAAACAATCAATTTTTGCATAATGAGTAGTTAACCAATCAATCCCTAGAATCACGTCAAATGCAAGTATTTTCAATGAAATAAGATCGACAGGTAATGTGAGGGTACCGATTTGAACCAAACAAGACTTATAAACAGTGGATGTAATGAAGGT
This sequence comes from Panax quinquefolius, assembly GCA_020205615.1. Classification (NCBI taxonomy): domain Eukaryota; kingdom Viridiplantae; phylum Streptophyta; class Magnoliopsida; order Apiales; family Araliaceae; genus Panax; species Panax quinquefolius. The sequence continues at coordinate 3,380,009 of CM035171.1, forward strand.
TTCTCCCAACGAAGTTTCCACAGATAAGTCAAAGTCTAATTTCTCCGGAGTCAAATTTAATCGATGAGCGCAAGTAGGAGAAATAAAAGAATGGGTAGAACCCAGATCAAATAAAGTATAGACTTCGTTAGAGTTTATGATAAGCTTTACCCGTGATGACCTCATTCGGGTTCCTTGCTTTCTGGGAGGTCACAACAAACGCCTCCTCAGACTACTGGGCTTTGACTTTTCTAGACTACCTTTGGTGCCTCCATCCTAGTTGAATTTGTCTTCTAAGAACGATAAAATCGCCAAGTGACCTTCTCTTCCACAATTATAACACGCTTTTAGACTCAAGATCGCGCAATTTGATCGATGTGTCCCTCCCTCCGCATTTGAAGCGTATGATAGTGGTCTTTCTCCTTCCTTAACAACTGTGTCTTTGCCGACGCTTTCCATCATCATTGAATCTCCTCTTCTTGAAATATCCATTCTTATTGTTTTGGCCCCGATTACCACCGGTGGTTACCATTTCGCATGTTGATTCCTCCACGCTTGTTGTCACCGCTCATGACTACTCTCACCGGTATTATCATTTTGTCTTACCGCTTCTTTTTGTCATATTGACTCGTTATCGCTACTTCCACCAATCGAGCCCTATTTACAACATCCAATACAAACACGCTTTATGAGAAATAAGATGTCGACGATTCCCGCTTCAAACCTTTTAAAAATATTCGCGCCATTCTCTTTTCATTATCCACCAAGTGGGGACGAAACCGGATAACTCCGCAAATTTTGCCTCGTATCATGCGACACTGGCCATATTGTTTTGCTCCAATTTGATAAACTCCACCTCCTTCACGTGACGAATACTTTCGGAAAAATATTTGTCGTTGAACAACTCTTGAACTTCTCCCAAGACATTTCAAGACGGCAGTCGAAAGACGCTTTTACCGATTCCCACCAAGAATCGCCTCTCCGCAAAACATAAAGGCAAGAAAGAGAACCTTTTGCTCTCGGAGCATCCCAAGACATCAAATATCTTGGTGATCTGCTTTATCCATGCTTCCGCCATAAGTGGTTTTGCTTCCTTTAAACTCCCGGTCCCATTGAATCAAGTAATGCGACCGCCAGAGAGTTTTCAAAGTGTTTTCACTTACATTTTGTAATGGTGTGTTAGTAAATTAAAGTTCAATGAGTTGATCAGTGAAAAAAAAAATTCAAATGACCCACTTGTAAATGATTTATAAAGACAGCTTACTCTAAAAAGCATTTAACCCCATTGATTCATGTCATGTTTAGATTTTGTTGGAAAAGCAGCAAATACATACACAGCCCACAGAGCGCAGCTCCCTCCGTCCATAGCCCATAGGATTAGGAATACACACACACACACACAGTCCACGCACTATTTGGTTTACAACTAAGCTTTAAAACGCAGATATCAGATGCGTTTTGCGTTCCGGTTTTGCAAAATTTTGTACTGAAATTGTATTATACTACTCGTACTAGAGCCTAGAGGCAGTTCCATACCATATCAACGTACTCACGAGTCAGGCCACTTGCTACTATAAATAAATAACGACAAAAAAATAGTTATTAATAAAAATATTACTCATTATTATTTCATAGTTCTAATTTTCAATCTTGAGTTTAAAAATATTTTAAATTAATTTTTAAAATTTAATATTACATCCGTTCTTAAAAGATTGTTGCTTTAAGCTTTTCTTGCGTAGATAAGAAAAGTCATTTAATACTATCATTTAAGTAACAATTAAAATTTGTTTAAAATTTCATCACTACCCCTTTTACTTTTAAGTTGAAAAATTATTAATATGAGAGATATTTTTATTAAACGAAAGCAAGAAGGTAGAGATGATATAGAAAAATAAATAATTTATTCTCCAAAAAAATTATAAATGATAAATAAATTAAAATAAACGACAATCTTTTAGAAACGGAGAAAGTAATTAAGACCCAGTACGGGACAAAATATCATTACATAGCAAAATAAAAACCCCTACAAGGGAGAAAAAAAGAATGGAAAATGATATTTGTACGTATAATTTTAATATTTCTACAAGCATTTTTTTCACATAAATGTGAAACTTATTATATTTTTTTATGAGAAAAAATTATGTAAAAATATCAAGTCATGTGAAAATAGTGTTCCCAAAAGAAAAATACTCCCTCCGTTCCTTAACATAAATAAGACGTTTTAGAGAAGTTTTTTTGTCCTTTAATATATGACTTTTAGAATTTTAAGTGAGCATTAATTGTTTAGTTTTCAATATTAACCCAAGTATTAAATATAATTTTGGCTCTCTCACTATTTTTTGCCCAATAAATAATAATCTCTTTTTCAAATAGAAGGACAATATAGATATTTGATATTATATTTAATGTTATACAATCATTTCTTTAATGCTTGTGCACAACTTTAAAAAATCTTATATTAAAGAAGTGAGGGAGTACTATGGAAGACGGGAAACCGCGTCCCCACTGGCCCCCCTGGTGGGACCGCTCTGTGTACACGTCACGCCTAAATAGGAAAAGCCCACTACTACCTCGACAAAAATCACTTATTCCCTCCCAGCTAGGCGCTAGCTCAGAGTTTAAATAAGTCTGGCCAAACAGCACTTATAGCTCTTTCTCTCTCGTTTATAAAGTCGCAAACTCCGTTGCAAACCCTTCCCGTGCGCTATGGTATTCTTTACACAATTACACCCCACCCCCTCCCATCCTCCAACCCTTTCACTCTACCGCCTCCAAACTTTATACAATTTACCCATTTCCATTTACGACGAAGAATGCTTCTGTCCCTTTTTCTTGCCCTCTTTTTGCCCTGCGCCGGCTTGAGCTTGGTGTTCTTAGTCTACATATGCCTTTTATGGTACGCTGCCAGCACTGGCGACAACCACTACGAGTTCCGGCTCCCGGAAAAACCCACAGCGGAAAAAGGGCTCTCTGCCTCCGACCTCGAGAAGCTTCCGAAAATGACGGGAAAGGATTTGGTGATGGGGAACGAATGTGCTGTTTGCTTGGAGGACATCGGCGAAGACCAACTGGCTCGGCTGTTACCCGGTTGCAATCACGGATTTCATTTACAATGCGCGGATACTTGGCTTTCCAAAAACTCTGTTTGCCCTGTTTGTAGGGGAAAGCTTCATCCTGACCTTTTTAATCATCCAGACTCCAGTCCCTCCTTTTTAATCATCCAGACACCAATCCCTGCTGATTAATTATGAACACAGCCCTGCTCCTAACTCTGTTTCTCTCTCCCTCTAATTCTTTTATTAGGTTTTTGAATTATCATTAGCAAGTGAGCAAGGTGCTACTCAATGTGTTGTATGTGATTTACTTAAATTAATTAATTAATACAATAGAATAGTAGTATACAATTTTTTTCTGTCTATACTTTTTCTTTTAAATCTTTACCTCTTAATTCCAATTTCACTGGGTAAAACTAATCCATGAATGTGAAATGGTTTAACTTGGGAAGTAATTTTATCCTTTATGTTGTGTTAATTTGTGAGTTTTGTTTAGGAGGTCAGGGAAGAGAAAGTTGTTATTTCTAAGAAGAAGAAAAATTTCCTTCTAATCCCTTCCTTTTACTACAAATTAAAACTCACAAACAAGCCAAGGTTAAAGAAAGGTTAATAATATTATCAGAATAAATATATATCAGCAATATTTTTATAATTAATATTTTTGTTCATATTATTTTTTATCTTATATAAAAAACGGTATTTAATTTCCAACATTATAAAGTTTTAAAATTATTTTGGAAAATAAATACTAATAAAATTTGTTATGTGGGGTGGGGGTGTAAGTGGTTTGCATGGTGTTGTGTTGATACAAGGAAAGGATTAATTACCAGCTGCGTGAGCAGTTTCTGCTTTATAGTTTCTAGTTTCTAGTTCTGCTTCGTACACGGTTTCCATCTGCATGTCAGCTGCACTCAGAAAAGTCCCACCATTACCCAAAAAATCTAAACTTCTCAAGGCATTGTTTGTCTATCAACTCAACTACTCCTTCCGTTCTGATTTCTCATGATCAAATATATTTTGGTATTCAAAATTTATGTCATGTAAATAAATCTGGAGCATATCGTTACTGCTACCTCTGTTCCATAATAATTATCTTTTTTTAAAAGAAAAAAAATTATTTTAATTTATTTATCATTTACAACTCTTTAGGACAATAAATTATTTACTTTTCTATATTACCCTTAACTTCTTTTTTATACTATTTATGAATAATATTTTTCTTTTCTAATTTTAATATTTATACGGTCTAAAGTTAATTGATTTTGAATTAATTTTAAATTTAAAATGTTTAAATTAATTTCTAAAATATCAAATCAAATTTGTATTGAAATTTGGTATCATAAATCCTTAAAGAACCAAACATCCAAACGTCTTGAGTTTATTTAAGGTAGTGTTTGTCTACTAATAAAAGACTATACTCCTCAAAGGAGTTTGGAATTAATGTTAAAAATTAATTGCAAATAAATCATGCTAATGAATAGGCCAAACCAATTAGGGTTCATTTTTCAAACCACAATCGTGAATCCAAGAAATTTGTACTAATCAACAACTCATTTTTCATATACTTTTGCCTATTTTGTGGTCACACTTTTTAGTGGAGAAGTCGGAATATCATAAAATTAATTTTATGGTAAGTTGGTCAATTAATGCAATACGAGAGAAGATCACCTCCCACTGCGTGTCACATCAGATATTAATCGATTGACCAAAGTTAACTTTATGTAAACCACTGAGGTAGCCAATGATTTAAATTGAAAGTGCAATATAAGAGGGGCAAACAAATATACATAAAAACAAATCATGGGTTCCCAATCACAAATATTCAAGACTTTACAATTGTTAGTACTCCAATATTTTGGTCCGCATCTTAATAAACAATGGTTAATGGAGGGTCGGGCTAATCCTATGTATTACAGCTGATTGCTTATGTTAGTATAAACAGCACAACGGGGGAAGTGGAATCAACCCAACATGTTTTTTATATATCCAAACTTGAGCCCACATAGAGAATAGGATATATTATAAAACTAACCCAATTACTTATTTAAGTTTGGCCCAATCTTTCTTCAAAATCCATTTCAAACAAAAGTTTTTATTCTTCCCCACTACTATTGATTTTGCTTGTGTACATAATAAATATTCCTTCCTTTCTTTCTGGAAGAGTTTCTAAAATTTATTAATGTATTAAAAATATATTTTTTCAATATTTATTCTTAAATATAGTTAATGTTTAGGTTAGTGGTGATGACATGGTATTGCTATATTAAAGGATATTATGTCATTTTATATCATCATCAATAAATAAATAAATAAAATAAGACACTTTATTATAGAATGAAAGGAGTGAGTTATTACTTAAATTAGTTTACATGGCAAACCTCTTATTAAGATGTGGTAAAAGGGGAAATTGGAATAATAAAAAATAGGATATGAGAGATAATGGGAGAGAATAGATAAAAGAAAAAAAATAGGGTTTAAAGAGTAAAAGTAAAAAATTTATAATATAGATATTAGATAGATAGTAAAGACACGATCATCAACTAAATTAAAGAAAAGAAATTACATCATTTAATTTTACTTTTACTATTACTATTAAAAAGAAAAGAATGCAACTTTTTTCTTCTCTCAATAAATAATAGGATATGCAAATTTCATGTTTTAACATTGCTTAATGATTAGTTGCTTACAATACAAGTTGTTAGTGGGCCTCTCGTTTACCCCAAATATGTTGTTGGACTTTCTTTCTTTCTTTCTTGTAAACTACTATTACTGAATACTACAATATTAAAGCCCAACACTAATTGGATGAAGAAACTTGTGCACACACAAAACTTACATAGCCCATACCTCCTAAGAAAACCTAAATGACAAATGCCGATTCCAATTCCAATTCCCATTCCCATTCCCATTCCCATTCCCATTCCCACGTTCATCTGAACAAGTAGAGGGCGGTGCTAACGACCGGTACCCGTGTATTTTTTATTTTTTAACTACAATTATAAAAATAAAAAATAAAAAATAATAGAACATGTTTGAACAAAAAAATATAAAAAAAATATATTTTTTATTGAAAAAATACTATAAACAGGAGACGCTCAATATCCAACTACACACCGAACAAGAGTTATTCTACTCAATTTATGATAATTTTGGGATTGAGTTTTGGCATGTCAATTTTGGTTTATGTTTTTAATTTAGAAAAAAAAAATTTATTTAGTCATGAAGAGTGATAATTAAATCATATTTCTTTCACTTTAATATCTACTATCAAGTAATTAAAATATTTCAAGTAAAATTTTAGAAGAGAGAACAGATTTAACTGACTTGTAAATACGTACCAACAAAGTGGGAGTAACTCTATTGAATACACACATGGACATGGACAGAAGGGATATTTGATAAACATTAAATGAATTTGAATGAGTTGAATTTGAATTAAAAAATTTATTTAATAATTGACACGGCCGAAACATTTGAATAACAAATTTTTATTATTTTACCCCTATGAAAAAAATTAAATTTTTTGTAAATTTATTTAATATTACTTAATATAATAGTTAATATTGTAAAAAAAAATTCATTCAGTCGTTATTCAGCCAAAAAAATAGGATTTAACCATTCAACTCAAATCGTTTGAATGTCTCAAATCGATTCGCATAATTTTTTTTTTTCGAAACAAAAACGACCGAATTCATTTGAATTCAAATCTTAATCAAACAACCCCAGAGTGTCGTATGTTATATTAGTTGGTCGTTAATAATTTTTAATAAAAAGAATTTTTTTAATATTAATATTTTATAATAAAATTACACCAAGAAACAATTACTTCGTTTTTTGCTCCGGCAGTATATATAAAAAAAAAGACACAAATTTTCAAAATCATAAAATAAAAAAAGGAGACCACTTTCATTTTCTTTTTGAATCTAAATTACAAGGGGCATATCTCATTTCATTGTTGAAATAAATATTCCTTTCATTGTGGAATTTAACAGCGCAGATTTGTTGATTTTACTTTTGTGAGGCTTGTGATCGTGATGTCATATCATAACATATATATGTAATGGTTTTTAACATTCAATTTCCACATTAAAAATTATAAAAATAATTTATTTATATATAAGAAATTAAGGTATTAATAATAATATTTTTAAATAAATTAAGAATAAAGATGATTTCAAAAAAATATTACGAATTTAACCAAGTTGCTTGAACACTAAACTAAAGAGAGAAAGTAAAATGAAAGTAGTAGTATTTTCAGATTAAAAATACATGTCACACGAGACAGAAGAGAGGGAGATGCACGTGTCAGCTAGTTAGTAGATGAGAGAATTAAGCAGCTGTAAAAAGGGACACGTTAGCTTTACGGATGTTACCAAGTCCCATCAGATAGCTTTGCTTTATATAGATAACAGATCAGTGGGTGGGCGGACAAGGGGACCACAGCGTGACACGTTAGGATTTTCCACCTTCCGCAGTTAGACCCGGCAGCGTACTGCGGTACTGGACTGGCCCCAATTTAGATCTTAGGCCTGTAACGTGGCCCTATAAATTGGTTATAGAATCTTTAAGTGGGACCACCTTGGATTCTAATTGTAGAATTTTTGTCCACCATTTTTTTTAAGCAAACGAGGCGAGTTTGATAGATAGGTAAATGAAGGATACAATTAGTATGTAGTTTTTTTTTTTATAAATTGATTAATTGGTCAGTAAAATATTAATACATATAGAGTCTTGTTTGCGTGTCAGTATTTTATTGATCAATTGACCAACTTATCCAAAAATAAACTTCATGGTAACCACTTCCGTAAATGAGTAGTTTCTGGGTACTTGACTCTTCCTTCTAGATCATCTCAAAATGGGAAATGGTTAGCATGAAATTCATTTTTTTGGTAATTTTTTCGAAAATTATCTCATTTACTAGTAGGATGAGAATTTATTGATGATCTTTTACCGAGATCCCCCGAAATAGATAACGATGTATGAATTTGGAATTAAATATTTTGGACAACATATTCTGATACTTGATTTTGGAGTTTAACATTTTACGGGTGAGTTTCTTGGTGAATATATGCAGTGACATGTTTGTCACTAGTCCCTTCGGTTTGGATATTTTCAGTAATAGATTCAAATTTTGTACGTTTAGTTGTTGTAACCTAATTACGTATGTCCATACCTGACAATCAATAAATATTTAAAAACTAATTCAACATCAAAACAAAATCAATATAAAATATGAATAGTCAAGTGTAATTAGCACCAATAATAAACAATCTCAATTACAAGTAACAAGTAACAATATCAATTACAAAATTTAAACAAATTAAAAATAGAATAGAGCACATACTTGAATGACTTTTATTTTATTCATTGGATTTAAAGTCTTATACTTTAGGAATTTTAATATTTTTGAAGTATAAAACATCATAATTTCATTTAGTGTAATTCATGAATTTTCAGTGTTTAATTTGGACTTAAATATCCCTTTTACTTTTCTTTTGGTAAATTATTACGATGCCCTAAAATTTAATGTATCAGGAATATTGTGTTAGCATTTGTTCAACAATTTGTATCATTTTCAGTTTTCAATTTTGGTTAACAAATATATCTATAAATATTTGAACTCTTGTCAAATATACAAAGTGTTTTTTCACACCAATATCAATCAACTTTCAAATATTATAAGAAATATCCAACATTTGACTATATGAACTGACGTGCAATTGTTGAATGATTTTGGTGAAAAAAAGTTTGTGTATATTTTGATAATTTGACACGAGTTCAATATTTTTTTACATTCATTGATTCTTATTTTTGTATATATGTAAAAAAGTATGTTAATTTTACAATGTTCCTCACGCATAAGTTAGTGTTAGATTAATGCGAAAATGAAGATAATTAAAAGGTAGTATTACAATAAAAAATAACATAACATTAAATAACAAAATACAACCTCAATAAAATAAATTTCAAAAATTAAATGCATTCACAAAATCATTCCACATTTAACTGATTAATTACTACAAAAGAAAATATAAGTTTGGTATAAAACCCCAAACTTTTTGAATAAAGATGAATTTTTTATAAATATTATTTTTGAATATTATGGAGTGAAATTGATATAATAGTTGTGGGTAATATTTATAAATTTTGCAAAAGATCATGCAAGTTGTTATATAATATTCGATTGGTTGGGAATATTCGTTTTAACATGGAATATTAATCTTGTGAGACCTCAGATTTTATCAATAAAGATTTAAATTTTGTCAAAATAATTTTTAATATTATGGTGTGAATTTGAGATAATATTATAGTTGTGGGTAGTATTTATAAATTTTGCAAAGTATGCAGTGGTTATATTATATTCGATTGGTTTAATATTCTTGGTTTAGCGGAATATTCGTATAACTACTCAATCATTGGTGGACCCTACAATGTAATTATTGGTTGATCGAGAAAACGACAAAAAATATTTTATCAAAATAACTATGGAAGTTTTACCGTGGTTATTGTTGAACTACTCAGAGTAAAAATACAATAATAAGTGTGTGTTGCATAAGAAGACACTACGCGATTGATTATCATCGCCATGTAAATCGTTTCACCACCATTCCATTATCACCGATTAATAATATGAATTATTATAATGATAATGACGCTTTGTTTTATTCAGTATTATTAACGTAATAAAATGTAAACATCTTTTTATATAAAATAGAATCTTTTATTAAAGTTATTCTATAAATAAATATATTATATTTTATTATGCATAGTATTGCATAGTGTTTTTGATAAGTGTTTTTGCATAAATTTTGCATAGTAAAAATATTTTTATATAAATAGAATATATTATATTTTATTTAAAAGATTTTTCTTTAAATATGGATAACGATTAAAGTAAATCAATCTGACCGCTCATGAATTAATTACTATGCGATTCCATTTTCCTATAAATGTAGCTTCATTCCTTCATTATTTTCTTACTTAATTCATCAAACTCTGTAGAGAGATTATATAGAGAAGCTATAGAGAGAAAATTATGAAAGAAGAAGAGTATTCTTCGCTACTTCACTACTTCTATATTCAGCCTTCTTTTTACTTCGTAGGGTGTGTTATTCTTTCTTCTTGAAGAGAACTTCATTATTCCATTCACTATTATTCTGCTTGAATAACTCGTAAAAGTGGCATACCCTATACATAACCTCAGATATCTGCCAGATACCCTATACTTGGTGAAAAATTTATGTTATTCCATCGCTTATTATTCTCATTGGAATAACTTGATATCGTGGTTTACCCTATACTTGGTGACATTCTTCTATTATTCTCGTTGGAACATCCATGTCATGTGTTTTACACCTTGACCTCGTTCCGCTTTTTATTATTCTGGCTGGAACATCCTCGTCGTGTGTTTTTACAATTGACTGGTTCCGCCTCTTTATCATTCTCGCTGAATATCCTATCTCGCATGTGTTTTACACCTCGATCCGGTTCCATCTTTATTATTCTTCTTGGAACATCCTCGCTTGCGCTGAATTTCACCGACCGGTTCCGTTATTATTATTCATTGAATAACTCCGTCTGCGCAAGCACTGCATGCATGGTGATTTCTTTTGTTATTCCATTCTTTATTATACCCAAATAAGTTAAAACTTTGACTTCTATACTCCATGAAATTAGTAGAATATCCTCGATATTTGCGTTTCATCCAATATCTTTTCATGGAAATATTCTTTTGATCATTCTTGAATTTTACTCTCACGAAACAAGATTATCGTTGATAATTTGGACGTTAATAATTCATGGATTAAATAATTCTTGAACTTGTTTTATTGAATTATTATGTCATCATCATCATCCTCATGTTATATTATGTTATCTTTGGCTTACGCAAGCATAGATGAACTTAGTATGATTATGACCGTGGATCATTCAGATATAATCGACGACTTGATATAAATGATGTGACAAAAGTCCTCAATGCTGGCCTGTAATGCAATGATGGATAGTTTTTGGTATGATTATGACTGTGGGTGATTCTAAGATAGTCATGACCATTGATAATTTGATGAAAATCCTCGACCGCGGTACATGGATGATTAGATGTGGTGGTTTATTTATTAAGTTTGAGTCTCAAATATAAAAATTGATGAAAACCTTTTAAAACCTAAAAGATAGTAGACTTTTATTCTCTACTTGACTCTTTTAATGGGTTGCTTATTCCGCCGCAGCTTAAACCGGTTGTCTATTATATTTTATCGCTTTAACAATTGTCAAGGCTAATGATAATTTATTCGTATTATCTTAGTCATAATATTTCTTCTTGGGCTAGTTGAGCTCACCTTTTCTTTCACACCGTTTCTTCTTCGAAATGAGAACATAGCCGGGACGAGTCTGGGGAACGTAAGTAATGGTCCGTAGGATAAGATTAGTAGTCCTCACTATTCTCGTGAAATAAGTGTGATAATAGTCGTAATGAGGACTCCTTTCGAGTTTGTATAATATCTAGTAGACAAAATTTGTATTCAAACTCACGCTTTATGTCGTGATTGTATACCTACAGCTTATATTAGTAAGTTGTATTTGAATTTATGTACCATGTAAGTGGCGACCCAAGATGGGTGACGATACTTAATTTTGGGGGCGCCACAACTGGTATCGAGCTTAGGATACGATCCTGCAAGAGGTGAGAGAATAGAACTAGGAGGGAAAGACGGGAAATTCCTTCGCTAGTATGACCTACCTAAAGTTTATTTAGTATTTAATTGGTTTACCGAGTGTATAGGGATAATATGTGACATGTTAATTAACCCCGGTTTTGTGGCGATTTGAAAATGGCATCCGAAAATGTTGAGATAAGCATTGGAGCACGTGAGATCGCTGATTCTCCACGGATCAATAATCGACAATGTGCAACAGATGGCGATAATCCTCCCGTAAACAACAACACCGATCAATCGACTAACGACGAGACGCTTAAGAGGTTTTTAGAATTCATGCAACATCAAAGTAAAAGCGACTCTGCCCAAAACGTAGGTGGAAACACGAAAACTCGGGCGGTCACGCTAAACAATTCAAGGAGCCGGGACCACCGGAGTTTAAGGGAGAGCCAAAACCACTTCAAGCTAAGCATGGATAAAGCAGATTACCAAGATATTTGATGTCTTGGGATGCTCCGAGGAGCAAAAGGTTCCTTTCACGCTTTTATGTTGCGCGGAGAGGCGACATCGGTGGGAATCGGTAAAACGACTCAACCTCATTGATCAAGATATCTTGGGAGAAGTTCCAGAGTCGTTTCAACGACAAATACTTTCCCGAAAGTATTCGCCATACGAAGGAGGTGGAGTTTATCAAGTTGGAACAAAACAATATGACCGTGTCGCAATACGAGGCAAAATTTGCGGAGTTATCACGATTCAAGTCCCCACTTGGTGGATAATGAAGAGAGAATGGCGTGAATGTTTTTAAGAGGTTTGAAGCGAGATACGCCAACATCTTATTTCTCATAAACTGTGTTTTTATTCAGATGTTGTAAATAGGGCTCAGTTAGTGGAGCGCGATAACGAGTCAACGCAACTAAAAGAAAGTAGCCGGCAAAATTATAATACCAGCGAGAGTAGTCATCGAAGCGGTGACAACAAGCGTGGAGGAATCAACAGTTCGATATGGTAACCACTTCGGTGGTAATCAGGGCCAAAACAATAAGAATGGACATTTCAAGAAAAGGAGATTCAACAATGATGGAAAGACGTCAGCACCAGCACCTGTTGTTAAGGAAGGAGAAGGACCATCTATTATATGCTTCAAATGCGAGGAGAGGGACACATCATCCCCGAATCGCGCCATGCCATCCAAAGCATGTTATAATTGTGGAAGAGAAGGTCACTTAGCTCGATTTTGTCGTTCCATCAAGACAAATTCAACTAGGATGGAGGCACCAAAGGTCATCCCTGCATAAACCAAAGCCAGTAGTTTAAGAGAGCGTTTTTTTCTCGTGACGAGGAACCCGAATAAGATTATCACGTAAGTAATCATAAGCTCATAAGTCTATACCGTGTTAGATACCGCCTCTACCCACTCTTTTATTTCACCTAGTTGCGTTCAACGCTTAAATTTGACTCAGGAGAAGTTAGACTTTGACTTATTGGTTGAAACTTCGTTAGTAGGAGCCTTCATTACCGCTTACTATTTTTTTAAATCTTGTTTGATTCAAATAAACACTTTCACGCTACTTCGTCGATCTTATCTTTTTGAAAATACTTGCCTTTGATGTGATTTTAGGAATCAATTGGTTAACTACTCATCATGCTTTTCAGAAGGTTGTTAGCTTTTATATTCATAACCAACCCGTTATACTTAATTCAAAGTAACCAAACCCTAAAGTTAATCACCATTATATCAAGCCATAAGTAAAGAGCCCCGATCCTTTCATTGTTAACTTCCTTGTGTGGAATGCACCGCTTTACTTTCTCAGAGGCTACATCGTGAATGAAGATGGCAAGTTTATAGGTATCATTGTGAGGTGCTATCTAGGTTAAGGGATAGAAGTCACAGTTGGTATCAATGTGACGTCTTATCCAAGTCTTGGACGAGAGTAATTTTGAATGATATTTCTATCATTAATAAATTTCTTGGCGTATTCTTGAAGACTTCCTAGCCTACCCTAGAGCGTGAAATCGAATTTTGTATTGACCCCAAAGATAAAAACCCATTTCTTAAACCTCAAATATTTCTTCAACTAAAATGAATAGCTTTACGTGGTTTATGATGAAAGTCATAATAAAAGCATAGGACTGATGAAAATCATGGGTATATGAAGTATTAGTAAGTTTTATGATGAGTTATGTTGGTTAGTATGTGAAAAACATGAAAGTTTCTTAGAAATCACAAAGAGTTGAAAATCGATTTTTGGTGAAAAACGTAACATGAAATTCAATTGACCATATCTCCTATTATATTTTGAATTTTTGAATGTGGTCAAGTCCTAGAGTTAGATCTACGAGTTACCTAACTAATCCAAGTGGAATTACTGGAAAAGGTGTTGTAAATTTTTGTGTGGACTGATTTTAGCAAAGGAGGCCAAAGCTGTAAATTTCAAAAATGCTACTGCCTAGAAACTTTAAGGGACTGTTTCGGCCACTTAAATTATGAGAAAAATTCTGGGTTTTTGGGACATGAAGGTATATGGTATAAAGTACCTCCTGTCCAAAAATGAGCTCATTCTGACTTAAAATGAGCAAGTTACGACTCTTTCAATATTTAGGTTTTTCCGATTTAAAAACGCTATAACCGAGTTCTATAACTCCGATGACCATGAAATTTAAACTAGAAGCTCACGTTAACATGTGTAAGGTCCTGCCAAGATTTGGGAATTTTGGAGTTAAACTTGAGGTAGCTAATTTCTTAAGGAATTAAGTGGAAATTGATTTTGAAAAATAGTAAATGAATTTTAAAATTCGGAAAATATATATTTTCATTATGGGATTATATTATGCTAAATCCCAGAAAAGAAATATTTTGGGACTGATTTGGTATTTTTCATGAAAATAGTTTAGTTACTTAACATATGAGTTAAATATGTTATGTGAAGTAACAAAGTTGAAAATAGGATTTTATGGCTAAAAAGAATCATATATAGAGTATATGCATATTTTTTGATGAGGATTTGATAATTGGTGATGATATCTTATGAGTATGGCATTTTGAATGATTAAATGCATTATATGGTAAAGCGTAAACAATTGAGATAAATTGTTTATAAATTTAAGAAGTGATTTAAATATTGTTATAATATTAATGATGTTAGATTATGAGATTATTAAGTGATTGAAAACATGGGGATATTCTTGAATCTCGATAAATTATATTATAAAGGTTTAATATTTATCCTTTATCTCATTCGATTGATTCTTTATATCATTATCCTCATGCTTATATTATGTTGAAAGTCATCTCGCATTGGCCAGTAGTGCATAGATGGACTTGGTATGATTATGACCAGTGGATTGTTCTAAGATAATCATAACCGTAATTGAATACACAATTATCTTTGTCAGAAAGTATGGATAATTTGTGGTCGTGATACTAATGAATACACAATTATCTTTGCCATAGTGCATGGATAATTTGTGGTCGTGATATTTAATGAATACACAATTATCTTTGGTAGTAGTGCATGGATAATTTGTGGTCGTGATACTAATGAATACACAATTATCTTTGGCCGTAGTGCATGGATAATTTGTGGTCGTGATACTAATGAATACACGATTATCTTTAGCCGTAGTGCATGGATAATTTGTGGTCGTGATACTAATGAATACACGATTATCTTTGGCCGTAGTGCATGGATAATTTGTGGTCGTGATACTAATGAATACACGATTATCTTTGGCCGTAGTGCATGGATAATTCGTGGTCGTGATACTTAATAATGAATATCCTCGGCCCAGTAGTGCGTGGGATGATTCGATGATATGGATTAATTATCGAAATGAGTCTCAAAGAATGAAATATTAATTCATGGATGTGGTAAAAGTCATCTTTAGTCAGTAGTAGTGCTGATGGACTTGGTATGATTATGACCGTGGATTATTCTAATATAATCATGACCGTAATTGTGATACTATTAAGCTGAGTCTCAGTATTATTGGTTTTACAGTTATATATATTTGGCCTTGTAGTGCAAAGATGAATTGTTAATGAATATCTTTGGCCGGATTGCGAAGATGAATTTAATATTTTTAACGATAAAGGTATTCAAGGTATCCTCATCTCTTTATCATATCAGTATCGCATTCTAATTTCGAGGGCTTAAATTCCATAAGGAGGGAGATCAGAGACCCCAGATTTTATCAATAAAGATTTAAATTTTGTCAAAATAATTTTTTAATATTATGGTGTGAATTTGAGATAATATTATAGTTGTGGGTAGTATTTATAAATTTTGCAAAGTATGCAAGTGGTTATATTATATTCGATTGGTCTGGGGAATATTCTGGTTTAGCAGGGAATATTCGCATAACTACTCAATCATTGGTGGACCCCACAATGTAATTATTCATCGGATTGAGAAAACGACAAAAATATTTTATCAAATAATAACGAAGAAGTTTTACCGTGGTTACCGTTGAACTACTTTGGTAGTAAAAGTACGATAATAAGTGTGGTTGCATAAGAAGCACACCAGATTGATTATTGATGCTTATGTGAGAAGTCACTCACTTGATTCCATTATTGTCGATTAATAATATGAATTATTATAATGATAATGACGCTTTTGTTTTATTCAGATTATTAACGTAATAAAATGTAAACATCTTTTATATAAAATAGAATACTTTATTAAAGTTATTCTATAAATAGAATATATTATATTTTATTATGCATAGTGTTGCATAGTGTTTTGCATAGTGTTTGCATAGTAAAATGTTTTTATATAAATAGAATATATTATATTTTATTTAAAAGATTTTTCTTTAAATATGGACCGTCAGATTAAAGTAAATCAATCTGACCGCTCATGGATTAGTTACTATGCATTCCATTTTCCTATAAATAAAGCTCATTCCTTCATTATTTTCTTACGAATTCATTGAAACTCTAGAGAGAAATTATAGAGAGAAGCTATAGAGAGAAAATTATAGAAAGAAGAAGAGTATTCTACTACTTCACTACTTCTATATTCAGCCTTTTTACTTGAGGGGTGTTATTCTTTCTTCTTGAAGAGAACTTCATTATTCCATTCACTATTATTCTATTGGAATAACTCGTAAAAGTGGCATACCCTATACATAACCTCAGATACGCGCATACCCCTATACTTGGTGAAATCCTTATGTTATTCCATCATTTATTATTCTCATGGAATAACTCAGTATACGCCATTTTACCCTATACTTGGTGACATTCTTCTATTATTCTCATTGGAACATCCTCGTCATGTGTTTTACACACGGACCGGTTCCGCTCTTTATTATTCTCATTGGAACATCCTGCTGCATGTGTTTTACACCGACCGGTTCCGCTCTTTATCATTCTGTTGAATATCCTATCCGTGTGTTTTACACCGGATCTCGGTTCCATCTTTATTATTCTGTTGGAACATCCCGCTTGTGTGTAATTTCACCCCGACTTTGTTCCGTTATTATTATTCTCATTGAATAACTCTTGTCATCTGCGCAATCCGCATGCATGGTGATTTCTTTTGTTATTCCATTCTTTATTATACCCAAATGGTTAAAACTTTGACTTCTATACTCCATGAAATTAGTAGAATATCCTTGATATTTGCGTTTCATCCAAAGATCTTTCATGGAAATATTCTTCCGATCATTCTTGAATTTTACTCTACTTAAACAAAGATTATCATGTTGATAATTTGGACGTTAATAATTCATGGATTAAATAATTCTTGAACTTGTTTTATTGAATTATTATGTCATTGTCATCATCCTCATGTTATATTATGTTATCTTTGGCTTACGTGCATAGATGAACTTAGTATGATTATGACCGAGGATCATTCTAAGATAATCACGACTTGATATAAATGATGTGACAAAAGTCCTCGATGGCCTGTAATGCAATTGATGGATAGTTTTTGGTATGATTATGACCGGGGGTGATTCTAGTATAGTCATGACCATTGATAATTTGATGAAAATCCTCGACCGTGGTACGAGGATGATTAGATGTGGTGGTTTATTTATTGTTTGAGTCTCAAATGATAAAAATTGATGAAAACCTTTTAAAACCTAAAAGATAGTAGACTTTATTCTCTACTTGACTCTTTTAATGGGTTGCTTATTCACCGCAGCTTAAACCGGTTGTCTATTGTATTTTATCGCTTTAACATCATTGTTGAGGCTAATGATAATTTATTCTCGCATTATCTTAGTCATAATATTTCTTCTTGGCCTAGTTGAGCTCACCCTTTTCTTTCACCGTTTCTCTTCGTGAAATGAGAACATAGCCGGGACGAGCTCTGGGAACGGTAATGGTCCGTGAGGATAGCATTAGTAGTCCTCACTATTCTCGTGAAATAGTGTGATAATAGTTGTAATGAGGACTCCTTTTGAGTTTGTATAATATCTAGTAGACAAAATTTGTATTCAAACTCACGCTTTATGTCGTATTGTATACCACGCTTATATTAAGAAGTTGTATTTGAATTTATGTACCATGTAAGTGGCGACCCAAGATGGGTGACGTATACTTAATTTTGGGGGCGTCACAAGTACAACAGCACAATCATTGGTGGATCCCACGACGGAATTATTGTCGGATTGAGAAAACGACAAAAATACTTTTATGAAAATAACGGCGGAAGTTTTACCGTTAATCGTTGAAACATCCGGTGTTAAAAGTATAATGTCTACGTTGTTGCATAGTAGCACACGGTATTAATTATTGATGCTTACGTGATAAGTCACTCGGCTTTGTTGGTATTATTAATGTAATAATACGAAAAATCTTTTATATAAAATGTAATACTTTTATAAAGTTATTCTATAAATAGAATATATTATATTCTATTATGCATAGTGTTGCATAGTGTCTGTGATAGTATTTTGCATAGTAAAATCTTTTTTATATAAAAGCGTAATACTTTTATAAAGCTATCTGCTTTTATTAGACAATAATTATAATATATTATATTTTATTATGCATAGTGTTTGCATAGTAAAATCTTTTATAAAGTTATTCGCTTTTATTAGATTATAAATAGAATATATTATATTTTATTTAAAAGATTTTGCTTTAAATATGGACCGTCGATTAAAGTAAATCAATCTGGACCGCTCATGAGTTAATTACTATGCTGATCCATTTTTCTATAAATAAAGCTCATTCCTTCATTATTTTCTTACGAATTCACCAAAACTCTGAGAGAGAAAATTATAGAGAGAAGAAGAAAAGATTTCGCTACTTAACTACTCTTATATTCGGTTCTTTTACGGTAAGGGGTGTTATTCTTTCTTATTCATGAAGAGAATCTGTTGTTATTTTATCGCTTATTATTCTCATTGGAATAACTCAGATCACGCTATTACCCTATACTTGGTGACATTCTTCTATTATTTCGTCTTTTACTATTCTGTTTGGAATATCACATGCATGCGTTTTCTGTGACCGGGGTTCTGTCTTTATTATTATTATTCATTTGGAATATCCTGTTCATCAATGCGCTTTCTGGCGGGACCGATTCCGCCCTTATTAGTATTCTCATTGGAATAACCTGTCATGTGAAGTACCGCATGCATGGTGATTTATGTTGTTATTCCATTCTTTATTATTCTCGTTGGAACATCCTCGTGCCGGTGCGAATTTCGCTTTGACCGGTTCCGTTATTTAGTATTCTATTGAATAACTTTATCTGTCATGCAAAGTACCGCATGCATGGTGATTTCTTTTGTTATTCCATTCTTTATTATACTCGGTTGGTTAAAGTTTTGACTTCTATACTCCATGAAATTAGTAGAATATCCTTGATATTTACGCTTCATCTAAGATCTTTTCATGGAAATATTCTTCCGATCATTCTTGAATTTTACTCTACAAAGCGATGATCATGTTGACAATTTGGACATTAGTAGTTCTTGGACAAATTAATTCTTGAACTTGTTTTATTGAATTCTTATATCATTGTCATCATCCTCATGTTTATATTATGTTGAAAGTCATCTCGTGGCTCAGTAGGCATAGATGGAATTGGTATGATTATGACTGAGGATTATTCGGTATAATCATGTACGTAATGTTACAAATGATGTGGTAAAAGTCCTCATTGTCCCGTAGTGCATCGATGGGCGGTTTGTTGGCATGATCATGACCATTAATGAATACACAAATATTCTTGGCCCGTAGTGCATGGATAATTGTGGTCGTGATACTAAAGAATATCCTCGGCCAGTAGTAGTGCAAGGGTGATTCGATGATGTGGAATATTTATTAAGTCGAGTCTCGGCGATAACAAAGATGATAAAACCTTTTAATCATAAAAGATAGTAGATTTTATTTTCTACTTGACTTTTTTAATGGATTGCTTGTTCCGCTGCAATTAAACTTGATGTCTATTATATTTTATCAGTTTAACATTGTTGGAGACTAATGATAATTTATTCTGCATTATCTTAGTCATAATATTTCTTACTGGGCTAGTTGAGCTCATCCTTTCTTTCACTGTTCTTTTCAGGAAATGAGAATATAGCTGGGACGAGTCGTGTGACGCCCCCAAAATTAGGTATACGTCACCCATCTTGGGTCGCCACTTACATGGTACATAAATTCAAATACAAACTTAATTATACATCTGTCGTGTAACATACGACAATACATAAACTGAGAATTCTAATAGGAATATTGTCATTTAGACAATATCCATACTCAAGGTGTGACGCCCCCAAAATAGGTCCATTCCATCCAACCCATTCTGAGTCACCAAATACATGGTACAGAAATAACTACAACTTTATTATTACAACATATAAATCAGAAGTTTAAATACGATATTGCCATCTGACAATATCCACACGTAAATAAATCCCCATCATAATTATTGATACATTATTTTACAAAAATGGTGAGGACTACTAAACAACTCTCTCTGTAACCTTCATTCCATACCTCGACTAAGACTATTCATTACATTCTCGCCTCCCACGAGAAGAAAAAATGGAACAAAAGGAAAAGGGTGAGCTCAACTAGCCCAAAGAAAGAATATTATGACTAAGATAATATACAACAAATTATCGTTAGTCTTCAACAGGAAAAATCTAATAGAATACAATAGACAACAAATTTTAGATCAATATTCGCAATGAAATAATAATTCATTAGAAGAGTTAAGTAGAGAATGCAAACTACTATCTTCTATGTATGAATTTAAAAGTTCATCGCTCATCTTTTATCCCCGTAACATCAATCAATATACATCTCGAATCAAATATTCATCTTTGCACTACAGCCAAAGATATTCATCACCGGGTCATGTTCATCTAAACACTGCTCATCTTTGCACTACGGGCCAAAGATATTCATCGATCAATATGTTCATCTCAACACTGCTCATCTTTACATTATGGGCCAAAGATATTCATCAAGAAATCATTCATCTTTTACTACAGTGCCAAAGATATTCAAGAATATCATCATTTAAGATCAAGATGATGAAAAATATTTTAAAAGAAACGAATCCAAAGGAAACAAAATGACAAGGATTAAGGATTAAGGATTCGTACTTTGTTTTATCCACGTCCAAAATACCTCAAAAATAATCATAGGGGTGTAAAATTTAAGAATGATCAAAACATGGATACAATCAAAGCTAGTATCCGTAATAAATATTTTAGATTTAAAAGAAAAATTTTCATTTTTCTATGAATAATCTTGCGTGATTCGTGAATAGTCTCAGATATCGTGAATAGTCAGATATCGTGAATAAGAACTCTCACACCAAAAGATAGAAATTCCACAAAAAAAATATCTTCACGCTTTCGTGAATAGTACTTTCGTGAATAAGAACTCGTGAATAGTAACTCATGAATAAGTAACTCATGAATAAGAACTCCCACGAGCATGAAAAAGTTCCAAATTTGATAAAAAGTTCCAACCAATATTTCAAAGATAATGATATTGAAGAAATAATATCATTTGAGAAGAAAATAACATCCCTTACCTCGAAAAGACAAGACTTAGTTGAAACACCTGGATATAAAGCTATGACTTGAACTTGCATCAGATATAGCAATACTCAAAGTATACTCAAAATACTCACAAGAATACGCTCGATAATATAGAGAGAAAACTTCGATTCGGTGTGATTTTCAATTCTAACCTAAGCACCCTATTTATAGAAATTGCTTAGAACACCAAAAGTAGAAAATTTAATAAATTAATATTATAATTTTTTTACATCCTCCTACGCATCAAGCATCTGAATTCAAAGAACATGACATGTGTTAAAGATGCCCACCAAACACAAAAAACGTTTTGTGAATATAAATATTTAAAACTTCCAAAATCAATTATTTTGAGCTTGAAACTTAAATAATTCATAATAAATAGCCCTTTTATCGAAAAAATTCGAATCTCGCAATTTTTATAGAAAATTCCATTATCTACAACTTTACGTATGAAGTTTTTCCAAATTCCAAATGTAAATTAACCAAAATCCACAAACTATTAGATTTTAGAGGCTATAATCAAATTTCAGTCAAGAAATGGGGTCCACCGACACACAACACATGTGTTAATCATTTAATGCAACAAAAATACGCTTCCTCCTCATATATTCATATATCCCACATTCATTGTAAAAATATCACCGTTAATATATTATTAAAATAATATATTTAAATGAATTATTTTATCGTAAAAAGATAAAATATTAATTTTCAACAATTGTCATTTTAAATTTTTCTCCATCTATATCCACATAAAATCAATATTTTTCTCATCATATGAATCAATAATTAATTATTCACAAATAATATTACGAATCACAATATTGACAACCGTGCGCCTCAGAAAGAGGGGCTTTCCAATAAGAATTTCTCCTTCTTGGCAAGCAATTAGGTGACCAAACCTCTCCTTAGATGTAACTTTCTAGACATTGCCAATAATGTTATCTAATAATATTATTCGTATAATATGAATTATTGCTTCGATAATAAAAAATACTCGTAATGACAATTATTGAACAACAAAGAATATAAAATATCAACGCAAACAATTATTGAATCAATAAAATAAAATATTTGAATAAGAATTACCGTAACAATTATTGAGTAGTGCCTTCTTACGTAAGAATCAATAATTGGTGCAATACTGCATGCTAACGCTCAACAACGCGTGATAGTGTGTTTTAACCATCGGGTATTCCAACAAGATAACGATAACAACTACGCCAGTTATTTATAAACAACTTATATTTGTCATTTTCTTCATCCAATCGCTTTCCGGGTTATGGGGACCACAAAAGATCATACTTTTTATGGCGCCCCCAAAATTAGGTATACATCACCCATCTTGGGTCACCACTTACATGGTACGTAATTTAAATACAACTTAATACATAAACCGTGAGTTTAAATACAAATATCGTTTATTAGATATTATACAAACTCAAAAAGGAGTCCTCATTACAATTATTATCACACTATTTCACGAATAGTGAGGACTACTAATGCTATCTTCGGACCATCACTCGCTTCCCCAGACTCGTCCCAAATTTATATTCTCATTTCAAGAAGAAACAAAGGAAAAAGAAGGGTGAGCTCAACTAGCCCAAGAAGAAATATTATGACTAAGATAATGCGTAATAAATTATCAATAGTCTTCAACAATGTTAAACCGATAAAATACAATGAACAACCCGGTTTAATCTGCAGCGTGGAATAAACAATCCATTAAAAGAGTCAAGTAGAAAATAAAGTCTACTATCTTTTAGGTTTTAAAAGGTTTTCATCATCATTATAGCCGAGACTCACTTTAATAAATATTCCACATCATCGAATCACCCCCGCACTACTGACCAAGGATATTCTTTAGTATCACGACCACAATTATTCATACACTACGGCCAAGAATATTTGTGTATTCATTAATGGTCATGATCATGCCAACAATCATCCACCAATGCACTACTACGGCCATCGAGGATTTTTATCACATCATTTGTAACATTACGGTAAATGATTACAATCCGAATAGTCTCTCATCATAATCATATCAAGTCCATCTATGCACTACAAAATACGTATGACTTTCAACATAATATAAACATGAGGATGATGACAATGATATAAGAATTCAATAAAACAAGTTCAAGAATTATTTTATCCAGAATTATTAACGTCCAAATTATCAACATACGACTTGTTTTGTAGAGTAAAATTCAAGAATGATCGGAAGAATATTTCCATGAAAAGATATCTTTGGATGAAACGTAAATATCAAGGATATTCCACTAATTTCATGGAGTATACAAGTCAAAGTTTTAACCAACCGGGTATAATAAAGAATAGAATAACAAAAGAAATCACCATGCATGCGATGAAGCCTCACACGGCGGAAGTTATTCCAACGAATAATAAATAACGGAACGAGTCCCACAGAAAACGCATGCATGTGATGTTCAAACAAAATAATAAAGAATGGAACCAGTCCCACGTAAAACACATGAGCGTGATGTTCCAATGTAATAATAATAAAGACGGAACCAGTCCGGTGTAAAACACACGAATGGATGTTCCAAATGAATAATAATAAAGACTTTAACCAGTCCTGTAAAAACATACATGTATGGATGTTCCAATAGAATAATAAAGAATGTCACCAAGTATAGGTAAATCACAGATATCAAAGTTATTCCAAAGAATAATAAGCGATGGAATAACAACAGCTTCTCTTCGTGAATAAGAAAGAATAACACCCCTTACATTTGGTAGGAGATTGAATCGCAGCGGTGTAAGAATAACAAAATACTCTTCTTCTTTCTCTTATTCTCTCTATACTTTCTCTCTATATAGCTTGAATGAATTAAGTGAAAATAATGAAGCCCTGAGCCTCTCTTTTATAGAAGATTTCTAGCTTAGCACCGCCGTGTGAAAAAGGCAAGTGGCTTGACGACTAATGATGTGAAAAGAAAAGTGGTTTGGCGCTTTGTAATGTGAAACGACAAGTGGTTCGATCACCAGAATGTGAAACGACAAGTGGTTCGACGTCTGCGGTAAAGGTAATTACTATTAACAAAGGTAAATAATATCGACGAAGGTAAATACTATTCACAAGGGTAATTACTATCGACGGTAGGTAAATTCTATTCACAAGGGTAATTACTATTCGAAGGGTAATTACTAAGGTAATTACTATTCACAAGGGTAATTACTATCGACGAAGGTAATTACTATCGATTTAAGGTAAATACTATTCACAGTGGTAATTACTATCGATGTAAGAGACTCTTTAGATGATGACATATGAGCCCCCATAAAATAATCAAACTTACCACAAATCATTTTATTTTCATCAACACATATTTAATCTTTCAACAATTATTAATCATTTATAACTTGTCGCCTCAATTATTGATTTAATACTATAACATATTATATGTGATGATAATCGTGACAATAATTGAATCAATAATATAAGAGATATGATGCAAATCATCGTAGTAATAATTGAGCATAAATGAGTGACTTCTCACGTAAGCATCAATAATCAATACCGTAGTGCTACTTATGCAACCACGCCAGACATCGTACTTTTTACCACCGGGTAGTTCAACAGCTTTTAACGGTAACACCTCCGTAGTTATTTTTATAAAATATTTTTGTCGTTTTCTCGATCCGACAATAATTACATTGTGGGGTCCACCAATGATTGAGCCATTATATTTAATATTCCCTAACAAAAAGAATATTCCCCGACCAAACGAATATTTTATAACAACTTGCATACTTTTACAAAATTTATAAATATTACCCACAACTATAACATTATATCAAATTTATTCCATAATATTCAAAAATAATATTTATAGAAAATTCATCTTTATTTATAAAATCTGGGGTCTTACAACCTCCCTTTCTTATGAAATTTCGCCCTCGAAATTAGGTAAGTACGACTGGTATGTCAAGACGTAAGGATACCTTGATTTCATTTCGATTCTAACTCCCAAGTCATTTCCTCAACATCGTGGTTCCTCCATTAAACTTTGACTTGAGGTATAACCTTGGAGCGTAAAATATGTTCTTCTTATCCAAAATTTGAACAGAACCTCTTCATACGCCAAATCTTTCGCTATTTCGTCCGGCTTCTAACTTAATAATATGGTTCGGGTCTTTCACATATTTACGTAACATAGATATGTGAAAAACGTTATGAACACGAGACATATTTGGCGGAAAAGCGAGTCTATAGCCCACGCTTCCTACTCGATCGAGGATTAAAATGGACCGATGAATCGAGGATTAAGTTTTCCTCTCTTTCCAAATCTTGTAACTCCTTTCCATGGAGCAACTCTTAACAACACATGATCTCCTATATCGAATTCCACGTCCTTTCGATGAAGATCGAAGATAACTCTTTTATCGATTTTGTGAGGTTTTTATACGTTGTTTGATCGTTTGAATCTTTTCCGTAGTCATACGCATTAAACTCCGGCCCCAACAACGCGTTGCTTCACCCACCTTCATCCCAAAGATACTTGGAGAATCGACACTTTCTTCCATACAACGCTCGAATGGAGCCATGCCAAAACTTGCTTGATAACTGTTGTTGTAGGAAAACTCCACCAATGGTAAGAACTTGTCCCAACTCCCTTGAAATCAAGGACACAGAGTCTTAATAGATCTTCAAGAGTTTGAATAGTCCTCTCCGATCGTCTCCGTCCGTCTCGAGGATGATATCTTGAGCTAAATCGAAAGTCTATGCCCATAGCTTTTTGCAAACTAACCCAAAATCATGAAGTGAATCTTGGGTCTCGATCGAAACTATGGATACCCCAGGCGTACCATGCGGTCTTAAAATCTCGCTTTATGTACATACGAGCAAGACGTTCAAGTGTATAAGTTTCTCGATCGGTAAGAAATGAGCAGACTTGGTCAATCTATCAACAATGACCCAAATCGCATCAATGCCTTGAGAAACCTTAGGAGACCCCAGAATCTAAATCCATGGTAATGTGCTCCCACTTCCATTCTCGGAATTTCAAGTGGTTGCAATGGACCTTTTGGTACTTGATGCTCCGCTTTAACTCGTTGACAAGTTAGACACCTTGAGATAAATAAATACTTATCTCTCTCATATTGCTTCCACCAAAATGTATGAATAATATCATGATACATTTTGGTACTCCCGAGATGGATTGCAAATGGTGTGTTGTGCGCCTCCATCATGATATTATACTTTAAATCGTATCGTTAGAACACAAAGTCCGGAGTTGACTCAAGTATTCCTTCTTCATCGATTCTTGCTTCCCAGATATAGCACCTTCTTGCACTTTCTTCCTCATACGCATCGGCCTGTGTCCGTAGCTGAGCAGCGACTTTAACTTTATCGATTAAAGTCGGTTCTACTCGTATACTCGTTATCATCACATGCGTCTCTGGAGTCTTTAACTCTATCTCCATTCTTTGTAAGTCACACAAAATGGGCCTTTGTGTAAGACCCCAAAATTTTTAAATAAAAAGGAATTTCTTTATTTATTATTTTGAAATAGTAAGGTTGATTTGATTAATGTGGATAGTTAAGGTTAAATACGCAAATATTTCAAAATAAGCAAGTGGTTATAAAATATTCATTATCGTCGGAATATTCGTTTGGTCGTGGAATATTCGTCTTCGTCGGAATATTCGTATTTGACGGCGTGCAAACCATGTGTGGGCCCCATAACTAAAAAGCGATTGAAGAAAACGCAAAAATATAAGTTGTTTTTAAATAACGAGTAAGTAGTTATTAGCTATTATCGTTTGAATACCCTAAGTGGTTAAAATATACACTAATACGCGTTGTTGAAAGCGATAGATTACTGTGGTATTGCACCAATTATTGATTCTTACGTAAGAAATGCACTACTCAATAATGATTACGATGAATTACTGCTCAAGATTTTATTGAGTTAATAATTCTTGCGTTGATATTTTATATTCTTTGTTGTTTGATAATTGTCATTACAAGATTTTTCATTATCGAAGCAATAATTCATATTATCTGAATAATATTATTAGATAACATTATTGACAATGTCTAGAAAGTTCTGCTCTAAGGAGAGGTTTGGTCACCTAATTGCAAGCGCCAAGTAGTAAGAAATTCTTATTGAAAGCCCTCTTCCCTGGAACCCGCCTCATTGTCAATATTGTGATTCTGTAATATTATTTGTGAATAATTAATTATTGATTTATATGATGAGGAAAATATTGATTTTATGTGGATATAGATGGAGAAAATTTTAAAATGACAATTGTTGAAAATTAATATTTTATCTTTTTCGATATAAATAATTCATTTAAATATATTATTTTAATAATATATTAACTATGTGATATTTTTACAACGAATGTGGGATATATGAGTATACGAGGAGGAAGAGTATTTTTGTTGCAATAAATGTTTAAAACATGTTAAACATGTCTGGTGACCCCATTTATTGACCGAAATTTGATTATAGCCTGTAAAATCGCCCGTTTGTGGATTTCGGTCAATTTCTATTTGGAATTTGAAAAAACTTTCTTCTGCAAAGTTGTAGAGAATTGAAATTCCTATAAAAACTCACGAGATTCGAATTTTCTAATGAAAGGGCTATTTATTATGAATTATTGAAGTTCAAGCTCAAAATAATTGATTTTGGGAGTTTAAATTATTTTTGTTAAGAAAAACGTTTTTGTATTTTTTTTGGACATCATTAACATGTGTGGCTGGTGTTTTGACCAAAAGGTGGGCTAAGGAAAATTTGTATAATTATATTAATATTATATTAAATTTTCGCTTTGGTGTTCTAAGCAATTTCCTATAAATAGGGTCTTGGGTTAGAATTGAAAATCACACCGTAAACTGAAGTTTTCTCTATTTCTCTCTCGATATTTTGAGCGTATTCTTGTGAGTATTTTGAGTATACTTTGAGTATTGATATACTGCAAAAGTTCATTCAATTATTATTCCATCGTAAATCTTTCTTTTTTGAGGTAAGGGATATTATTTTTTTTCGTAATGATATTATTTCTTCAATATCATTATCTTTGAAATGTTGATCCAAGTTTTTATCAAATTTGGAACTTTTTCATGCTCTGGGTTACTATTCATGGGTTACTATTCATGAGTTACTATTCACGAAGTTACTATTCACGAAGTTACTTATTCACGATTCTTATTCACGCAGTACTATTCATGAAAGCGTGAAGATGTTTTTTTGGAATTTCTATCTTTTGGTGTCTGAGTTACTATTCACGATACTTGCCTTATTCACGATATCTGACCTTATTCACGTGATACTATCTATTCAATTTAAAAATAAAATTTCTTCTTTTCGTCTAAAACATCTATTCGGATACTAACTCGATTGTATCCATGTTTTGATCATTCTTGAATTTTACACCACTATGATTATTTTTGAGGTATTTTTGGACGGGATAAAACCAAGTACGAATCCTTAATCCTCGATCCTTGTCATTTTGTTTCACCGGATTCGCTTTCTTTAAAAAAAAAATATTTTTCATCATCCTCGGTCTTAAATGATGATATTATGGAATATCTTTGGCCTGTGGTGCAAAGAGATGAATGATTTCTTAAGAATATCTTTGGCTCAGTAGTGCAAAGATGAATGATTTCTAAGAATATCTTTGGCCCGTAGTGCAAAGATGAGCAGTGTTTAAATGAATACGACCAATCGATGAAATATCTTTGGCCAGTAGTGCAAAGATGAATATTTGATTCTAGATGTATATCGATTGATGTTACAGGGATAAAAGATGAGACGATGAACTTTTAAATTCATACATAGAAGATAGTAGTTTGCATTCTCTACTTAACTCTTCTAATGAATTATTATTTCCGCATAAATATTGATTTAAAATTTGTTGTCTATTGTATTCTATTATATTTTTCCTGTTGAAAACTAACGATAATTTGTTGTATATTATCTTAGTCATAATATTCTTTACCGAGCTAGTTGAGCTCACCCTTTTCCTTTTGTTCCATTTTTCTCGGAGGCGAGAATATAGCGAGAAGCACTTAGCGGGGTATGGAATGAAGGTTTTAGAAAGGATTGTTTAGTAGTCCTCACCATTTTTTGTAAATTAATGTATCAATAAATGTGATGAGGATTTATTTGAGTATAGATATTGTCTAGAAGATAATATTTGTATTCAAACTCACGCTTTCTTCGTTGTAATAATAAAGTTGTAGTTGTTTACGTACCATGTATTGACAACTCGTAATAGGTGATGTATACCTATTTTGGGGCGTCCACACTTTATACGACAATATCGCACTCGTGACTTGCATATGATTTTCTACTCAATCGCGTCACCTACCACGCTCGCTTTTCGAGGATGGTATTGGATGGTATGATCATAATCTTTCAATGATTCAAAATAACGTCGTTGTCGCATGTTGAGTTCCTTTTGATTGAAGAAATATTTGAGGCTTTTATGATCCGTAAAGATCTCCACTTTCTCCCCATACAAGTAATGCCTCCAAATTTTAAGTGCAAAGACAACAACCGCCAACTCTAGATCATGAGTAGGATAATTCCTCTCATATTCTTTGAGTTGTCATGAGGCATAAACTATAACTTTTCCATGTTGCATAAGAACACATCCCAACCCTTTGCTCGAAGATCACTTGTAAATGACAAATCCTCCGAGCGGATGGTATTGTCAAAAGCAGTCTTAAATAAGTCTCCTCTTGAGTTCTTGAAAACTCTTCTCATATTCTTCGCTCAATCGAACTTTGTATCTTTCCGAGTCACCGAGTCAATGATGGAGTAGCGATTCGAGAAAATCCTTCCACGAATCTCCGATAATAACCAAATTAAACCGAGAAAGCTACGTCTTTCTTGGTCCACTATTTTAGGTTGTTCCCGACTTTGAATAGCTTCAATCTTTCTTTGGGTCAACAGATATTCCATGACTTGATACCACGTGCCCAAGGAATGCTACTTCTTCAAGCCGTAACTCGCATTTCTTCAACTTGGCATAAAGCTTATATTCACGAAGCTTTTGGAGTGTCGACCTCAAGTGTTGCTTTCATGATCTTCACGGATTTTGGAATAAATAAGGATGTCATCAATAAAGACGACCACAAAGTGATCTAAATATTCCTTGAATACTTGGTTCATCATATCCATGAAGGCAGCAGGAGCATTAGTCAATCCAAAGGACATGACTAGGAATTCATAATGCCCATACCGAGTTCGGAAGTCGTCTTTGGAATGCCACGGCTTCTAATCTTCAATTGGTGATATCCGAATCGAAGATCTATCTTTGAAAAGAATTTGGCTCCTTGCAATTGGTCAAACAGGTCATCAATACGTGGCAATGGATACCTATTTTGATGGTGACATGATTCAACTCCCGATAATCAATACAAAGTCGCATACTCCCATCTTTCTTCTTCTTCACGAATAGAATGCGAGGAGCACCCCAAGAGAAATACTAGGGGCGAATAAAGCGAATGTCTAACAATTCCTGCGGTTGGGTCTTTAACTCCTGAAGTTCAATAGGAGCCATTCGATATGGGGCTTTGAAATAGGTTTTGTGTGAGACCCCGATTTTATCAATAAAGATTTAAATTTTATCGAAATAATTTTTAATATTATGGTGTGAATTTGAGATAATATTATAGTTGTGGGTAGTATTTATAAATTTTGCAAAAGTATGCAAGTGGTTATATTATATTCGATTGTTAAGAATATTCGGTTTAGCGGAATATTAAATGATAACTACCAATCATTGGTGGACCCCACAACGTAATTATTATCGGATTGAGAAAACGACAAAAATATTTTATTGAAATAACGGCGGAAGTTTTACCGTGATTCTTGTTGAACTACCTTTCGGTAGTAAAAAGTACACGATAATAAGTGTGGTTGCATAAGTAGCACACCTGTATTGATTATTGATGCTTATGTGAGAAGTCACTCGGTTTGATTCCATTATTATCGATTAATAATATGAATTATTATAAGCGATAATGACGTTTTATTTTATTAAGTATTATTAACGTAATAAAATGTAAACATCTTTTATATAAAATAGAATACTTTATTAAAGTTATTCATAAATAGAATATATTATATTTTATTATGCATAGTGTTGCATAGTGTTTTGCATAGTGTTTTGCATAGTATTGCATAGTTGTTTGCATAGTAAAATGTTTTATATAAATAGAATATATTATATTTTATTTAAAAGATTTTTCTTTAAATATGGACCGTCAGATTAAAGTAAATCAATCTGACCGCTTCATGGATTAATTCTTATGCATTCCATTTTCCTATAAATAAAGCTCATTCCTTCATTATTTTCTTACGAATTCATTGAAACTACAGAGAGAAATTATAGAGAGAAGCTATAGAGAGAAAAGTTATAGAAAGAAGAAGAGTATTCGCTACTTCACTACTTCTATATTCAGTTCTTTTACTACAAGTGGGTGTTATTCTTTCTTCTTGAAGAGAACTTACATTATTCCATTCATTATTATTACATTGGAATAACTTTTGTAAAAGTGGTATACCCTATACATAACTTTGAGTATGCCAGCGTACCCTATACTTGGTGAAATCCTTATGTTATTCCATTCATATTTATTACATTGGAATAACTTTTGTATCTGTGATTTACCCTATACTTGGTGACATTCTTCTATTATTACATTGGAACATCCTGTTTGTGTGTTTTTTATCGGACACAGTTCCGCTCTTTATTATTCTGTTGGAACATCCTCATGCGTGTGTTTTACACCGGACCTGGTTAAAATCTTTATCATTCTCATTTGGAATATCCTATCTCGTGTTTTACACGGATCTGGTTCCATCTTTATTATTCTCATGGAACATCCTGCATGGGTGTGAATTTCACGACTTCGGTTCCGTTATTATTATTACATTGGAATAACTTTGTCTATCACGAAGTACCGCATGCATGGTGATTTCTTTTGTTATCCCATTCTTTATTATACCCAGTTGGTTAAAACTTTGACTTCTATACTCCATGAAATTAGTAGAATATCCTTGATATTTGCGTTTCATCCAGTATCTTTTCATGGAAATATTCTTCCGATCATTCTTGAATTTTACTCTCACGAAACGAAAGATCGTGTTGATAATTTGGGCGTTAATAATTCATGGATTAAATAATTCTTGAACTTGTTTTATTGAATTATTATGTCATTGTCATCATCCTCATGTTATATTATGTTATCTTTGGCTTACGTGCATAGATGAACTTAGTATGATTATGACCGAGGATCATTCGGTATAATCATGACTTGATATAAATGATGTGACAAAAGTCCTCGATGGCCTTATAATGCGATGATGGATAGTTTTTGGTATGATTATGACCGGGGGTGATTCGGTATAGTCATGACCATTGATAATTTGATGAAAACCCTTGACCGTGGTAATATGGGATGATTAGATGTGGTGGTTTATTTATTAATTGTCGAGTCTCGGTAAAAAAAAAATTGATGAAAACCTTTTAAAACCTAAAAGATAGTAGATTTTATTCTCTACTTGACTCTTTTAATGGATTGCATATTCATTGCGTTAAACCGATTGTCTATTGTATTTTATCGGTTTAACATCTTTGTTGAAGGCTAATGATAATTTATTACGCATTATCTTAGTCATAATATTTCTTCTTGGGCTAGTTGAGCTCACCTTTTCTTTCAACTTTATTCTCTTGAAATGAGAACATATATTTGAGACGAGTCGGAAACGGAGTAATGGTCCGAGGATAGCATTAGTAGTCCTCACTATTCTGTGAAATAGTGTGATAATAGTTGTAATGAGGAATCCTTTTGAGTTTGTATAATATCTAGTAGACAATATTTGTATTCAAACTCACAGTTTATATCGTATTGTACACGACAGTTAGGTTAATAAGTTGTATTTGAATTTATGTACCATGTAAGTGGCGACTCAAGATGGGTGACGTATACCTAATTTTGGGGGCGTCACATTTTGTACCGGGTTCAAGGTCGATACAAAATTCAATTTCACGCTCTGGGGGTAGGCCAGGAAGTTCTTCGGGGAATACGTCAGGAAATTTATTAACAATAGAAATATCGTTTAAAACTGACGTATTTTTATTTAAATCTGTGACATGAGCTAAGAAAGCTTGACATCCGTTTTTCAATAAACGAATAGCTTTATGGTTTGAAATGACCGTGATTGATTTTAATGGTTTGGTCGTTTGAATTCGCATAATAGGTTGATTAGGAATATGAAAGCTAACAACCTTACGAAAATAATCAATTTTTGCATGATAAGTAGTTAACCAATCAATCCTTGAATCACGTCAAATGCAAGTATTTTTAATGAAATAAGATCGACGGTGTAATGTGAGAGGGTACCGATTTGAACCAAACAAGACTTATAAACGATTGGATGTAATGAAGGTTTCTCCCAATGGAGTTTCCACGAGATAAGTCAAAGTCTAATTTCTCCAGAGTCAAATTTAATCGATGGCGCAAAGTAGAAGAAATAAAAGAATGGGTAGAACCGGTATCAAATAAAGTATAAACTTCATTAGAGTTTATGATAAGCTTACCCGTGATGACCTCATTCGGATTCCTTGCTCTTTGGGAGGTCACAACAAACGCCTCCCTTGCAGACTACCTGGGTTTGAATTTTACGGACTACTTTTGGTGCCTCCATCCTAGTTGAATTTGTCTTGATGGCGACAAAAATCTAGCTAAGTGACCTTCTCTTCCACAATTATAACATGCTTTGGACGGCATGACGCAGTTTGGTGATGTGTCCCTCTTCTCGCATTTGAAGCATATGATAGGTGGTCTTTCTCCTTCCTTAACAATAAAGTCTTTGGTCTTGACGTATTTCCACCATTGTTGAATCTCCGTTTCTTGAAATGTCCATTCTTATTGTTTTGGCCCTAATTACCACCAAGTGGTTACCATATCCGCCCGTTGATTCCTCCACGCTTGTTGTTGTCACCGCTTGATGATTACTCTCATTTGGTATTATAATTTTGCTTGCCTACTCTCTTTTAGTTGTGTTGACTCATTATCGCGTTCCACTAATCGGAGCCCTATTTACAACATCTCAATACAAACACGCAGGTTTATGAGAAATAAGACGTTGACGTATCTCCGCTTTCAAACCTCTTAAAAATATTCGCGCCATTCTCTCTTCATTATCCACCAGTGGGGCGCAAACCGTGATAACTCCGCAAATTTTGCCTCATATTAAAACACGGTCATATTGTTTTGTTCCAACTTGATAAACTCCACCTCCTTCATGTGGCGAATACTTTCGGGAAAGTATTTGTCGTTGAATGACCCTCTGAACTTCTCCCAAGATATCTTCATGACAAAGAAGTTGAGTACGCTTTACCGATTCCCACCAAGAATCCGCCTCTCCGCGCAACATAAAAGGCGGCAAAGGGAACCTTTGCTCTCTGAACATCCCAAGACATCAAATATCTTGGAAATCGCTTTATCCATGCTTCCGCCGAAGTGGTTTTGGCTCTCCCTTAAACTCCGGTGGTCCCAAATCCTTGAATTGTTTAGCGGTGGATCAGGAGAGTTTTCCGTGTTTCCACCTACGTTTTGGATTTGAGTCGTTCTCATTCTTTGTTGCATAAATTGCATAAAGCCTCCGAACATTTGATCATTCATCATTTGGTCGGTGTTGTTGTTTTACGAGAGATTATCGCCTTCGATGCACATTATCCTCGATTATTGATATGTGGTGAATCAACGATCGCTTCTGCGCTCCATCATATTCTCAACATTCTCGGATGTCATTTTCGATCATCGCCACAAAACAAAAGGTTAATTGACATGTAACAAATTATCCCTATCTTCCGACCAACCAATAAAATAAAGACATAAACTTAGGTAGGTCATACTACGAAGGTATTTCCGTCTCTCCCTCCTAGTACTATTCTCACATCTTAGCCGTGATCATATCCTAAGCTCGATACTGTTGTGACGCCCCAAAATTAGGTATACATCACCCATCTTGGGTCACCACTTACATGGTACAGAATTTAAATACAACTTAATACATAAACTGTGAGTTTAAATACAAATATCGTCTACTAGATATTATACAAACTCAAAAAGGAGTCCTCATTACAATTATTATCACACTATTTCACAGAATAGTGAGGACTACTAATGCTATCTTCAGGACCATCACTCGTTTCCCGACTCGTCCCAAATATATTCTCATTTCTCAAGAAAACGGTGAAAAGAAAGGGTGAGCTCAACTATCCCAAAGAAGAAATATTATGACTAAGATAATGCGAAATAAATTATCAATAGTCTTTCAACAATGTTAAACCGATAAAATACAATAGACAACCAGGTTTAACTACTACAAGAATAAGCAATCCATTAAAAGAGTCAAGTAGAAAATAAAGTCTACTATCTTTTAGGTTTTAAAAGGTTTTTCATCATCATTATAAATTTGAGACTCACTTTTAATAAATATTCCACATCATCGAATCACCCCTTGCACTACTGACCCAAGGATATTCTTTAAGTATCACGACCACAATTATTCATGCACTACTGCCAAGAATATTTGTGTATTCATTAATGGTCATGATCATGCCAACAATCGTCCACCAATGCACTACGACCAATCGAGGATTTTTATCACATCATTTGTAACATTACGGTCATGATTACACCGGTAGTCTCTCGTCATAATCATACCAAGTCCATCTACGCACTACAAAGTGCCATGAGATGACTTTCAACATAATATAAACATGAGGATGATGACAATGATATAAGAATTCAATAAAACAAGTTCAAGAATTATTTTATCCAGAATTATTAACGTCCAAATTATCAACATGATCTTTGTTTTGTAGAGTAAAATTCAAGAATGATCGGAAGAATATTTCCATGAAAAGATCTTTGGATGAAACGTAAATATCAAGGATATTCCACTAATTTCATGGAGTATACAAGTCAAAGTTTTAACCAATGGGTATAATAAAGAATAGAATAACAATAGAAATCACCATGCATGCGATGAAGATCGCACAGCGAAAAAGTATTCCAACAGAATAATAAATAACGGAACCGTGTCCCAAGATAAAACGCATGCATGACGGATGTTCCAACAAAATAATAAAGAATGGAACCAGTGTCCCATGTAAAACACATGATGTGATGTTCCAACGAATAATAATAAAGATTTTAACCAGTCCTGTAAAAAACACACATGTGATGTTCCAATGTAATAATAATAAAGATTTTAACCGGTCCTGTGTAAAACACACGCATGTGGATGTTCCAATAGAATAATAGAAGAATGTCACCAAGTATAGGGTAAATCATGTATCAAAGTTATTCCAAAGAATAATAAGCAATGGAATAACAACAGTTCTCTTTCATGAATAAGAAAGAATAACACCCTTTACATTTGGTAGGAGATTGAATCTTCGCGACGGTGTAGTAACAAAATACTCTTCTTCTTTCTCTTATTCTCTCTATACTTTCTCTCTCTATAGCTTGAATGAATTAAGTGAAAAATAATGAAGCCCTAGGCCTCTATTTATAGAAGATTTCTAGCTTAGCACCGCTTAGTGTGAAAAGGCAAGTGGCTTGACGACTAATGATGTGAAAAGAAAAGTGGTTTGGCGCTCAGTAATGTGAAAACAACAAGTGGTTCGGCCACTTGAATGTGAAACGACAAGTGGTTCTGACGTCCGGTAAAGGTAATTACTATTAACAAAGGTAAATACTATCGACGAAGGTAAATACTATTCATTAATTACTATCGGGTAATTACTATTGACGAAGGTAAATTCTATTCACAAGGGTAATTACTATCGATGAAGGTAATTACTATTCACAAGGGTAATTACTATTGACGAAGGTAATTACTATTGATTAAGGTAAATACTATTCACAAGGGTAATTACTATTACGAAGAGACTCTTTAGATGATGACATATGAGCCCCCATAAAATAATCAAACTTACCACAAATCATTTTATTTTCATCAACACATATTTAATCTTTCAACAATTATTAATCATTTATAACTTGTCGTCTCAATTATTGATTTAATACTATAACATATTATATGATTTATAATCTTGACAATAATTGAATCAATAATATAAGAGATATGATCACGTGAATTATCTTGTAGTAATAATTGAGCATAAATGGTGACTTCTCACGTAAGCATCAATAATCAATCTGGTGTGTACTACTTATCTGACCACGCCATTTCATCGTACTTTTACCACCGGGGTAGTTCAACAGCTTTTAACGGTAACACCTCATAGTTATTTTTATAAAATATTTTTGTCGTTTTCTCAATCCGACAATAATTACATTATGGGGTCCACCAATGATTGAGCCATTATGCACGAATATATTCAACTAACAAAAGAATATTCCCCGACCAAACGAATATTTTATAACAACTTGCATACTTTGCAAAATTTATAAATATTACCCATAATTATAACATTATATCAAATTTATTCCATAATATTCAAAAATAATATTTATAGAAAAATTCATCTTTATTTATAAAAGCAGGGGTCTTACAAATAGTGGCGTCGTCGCATTTAATATTCCTCGACAGCATTTAATATTCCACGACCAAACGAATATTCCTAGCAATAATGAATATTTTATCACCACTTGCTTATTTAAAATATTTATGCATTTTACCCATAACTAACCACATTAATCAAATCCACCTTACTATTTCAAAATAATAAATAAAGGAAATTCCTTTTTATTTAAAAAATTTCGGAGTCTTACACAAGGAGTCCTCATTACAATTATTATCACACTATTTCACGTAATAGTGAGGACTACTAATACTATCTTCAAGACCATCACTCGCTTCCCCAACTCGTCCCAATTATATTCTCATTTCACAAGAAAACGGTGAAAAGAAAGGGGTGAGCTCAACTAGCCCAAAGAAGAAATATTATGACTAAGATAATGCGAATAAATTATCATTAGCCTTCAACAATGTTAAACCGATAAAATACAATAGACAACCGGTTTAATCGTGAGAATATACGAATCCATTAAAAGAGTCAAGTAGAAAATAAAGTCTACTATCATTTAGGTTTTAAAAGGTTTTCATCAATTTTTATAACTAAGACTCAGTTTAATGAATAAACCACAATATCTAATTATCCCTGTACCACGGTCAAGGATTTTCATCAAATTATCAATGGTCATGACTATACCGAATCACCCCTGGTCATAATTATACCAAAAACTATCCATCACTGCATTACAGCCAATCGAGGACTTTTATCACATCATTTATATCAAGCCATGATTATACCGAATGAACCCTGGTCATAATCATACTAAGTTCATCTATGCACGTAAGCCAAAGATAACTTTCAACATAATATAAACATGAGGATGATGACAATGATATAAGAATTCAATAAAACAAGTTCAAGAATTAATTTCTCTAGGATTTATTAACGTCCAAATTGTCAACAAGATCTTTGTTTGTAGAGTAAAATTCAAGAATGATCGGAAGAATATTTCCATGAAAAGATCTTTGGATGAAACGCAAATATCGAGGATATTCTACTAATTTCATGGAGTATAGAAGTCAAAGTTTTAACCAAATGGGTATAATAAAGAATGGAATAACAAAAGAAATCACCACGCATGCGTTACTTCAGATAATGGAGTTATTCCAACGAATAATAATAACGGAACCGGTCGGTGAAATTCACAATCAGCAGGATGATCCAACAGAATAATAAATAAATGAATAATAAACAATGGAACCGAGTCCTGTAAAACACAAAGACAGGATATTCCAACGAGAATAATAAATGCGGAATAATAAACAATGGAACCAGTCCGTTGTTGAAAAACACATGCACGTGATATTCCAATGTAATAATAAAGAATAGAATAACGAAGAAGATCACCAAGTATAGGGGATTCCGCGTGAGATACAAAGTTATTCCAATGAGAATAAATAAGAATGAAATAATATAAAGATTTCACCAAGTATAGGGTATCTTGGCGTATCTGAGTTATGTATAGGGTATGCCATTTTTACGAGTTATTCCAATGAATAATAATGAAAGGAATAACGTAAGTTCTCTTCATGAATAAGAAAGAATAACACCCTTACGACATTACAACAAATAATATCCCTTACCGTAAAAGACACTTTGGATATCAAAGTAGTGAAAGTACCGAATACTCTTCTTCTTTCTCTCTATAGATTTTCTCTCTATAGCTTCTCTCTATAATTTCTCTCTGTAGTTTCAAATTGAATTAAATAAAGAAAATAATGAAGGAATGAGCTTCTATTTATAGGAAAATAGAATGCATAGTAATTAATCCATGAATCATCCAGATTGATTTACTTTAATCTGACGGTCCATATTTAAAGCAAAATCTTTTAAATAAAATATAATATATTCTATTTATATAAAAACATTTTTCTATGCAAACACTATGCAACACTATGCAAAAAACACTATACAAAACACTATGCATAATAAAATATAATATATTCTATTTATAGAATAACTTTAATAAAGTATTCAATTTTATATAAAAGATGTTTCATTTTTATTAAGTTAATAATACTGAATAAAACAAAACGTCATTATCGCTATAATAATTCATATTATTAATCGACAATAATGGAATCAAACCGAAGTGACTTCTCACATAAGCATCAATAATCAATACCGTATCTTTCTATGCAACCACACGACATCGCATTTTTTTACTACCGAGTAGTTCAACAATATCCACGGTAAAACTTCCGCCGTTATTTCAATAAAATATTTTTGTCGTTTTCAATCCGACAATAATTACATTTAGGTCCACCAATGATTGAGCCATTATCGAATATTCCTCGCTAAACCTAATATTCCCCACCAATCGAATATAATATAACCACTTGCATACTTTGCAAAATTTATAAATACTACCTGACAACTATAATATTATCTCAAATTCACACCATAATATTAAAAAATTATTTCGACAAAATTTAAATCTTTATTGATAAAATCTGAGGTCTCACAAGTCGAGGAACGGAGTAATGGTCCAGAGGATAGCATTAGTAGTCCTCACTATTCTGTGAAATAGTGTGATAATAATTGTAATGAGGACTCCTTTTGAGTTTGTATAATCTCTAGTAGATAATATTTGTATTCAAACTCATAGTTTATGTTTTGTCGTATTGTACACCTGCATAACTTGTATTAAGTAAGTTGTATTTTTGAATTACGTACCACGTATCCGATTTACCCAAGATGGGTGATGTATACCTAATTTTGGGGCGCCATATTTGATCAGTAGTGTCTTTCTATTAGAATACAATATATGCTCTTTTCATTCCATTATAATTGTTATTTGTTTTTTTTATAGCAAAAAACTTATTCAAATACTTTACTGATAGCATGCAATTTGAGGTTTGTCATGAACCTCTCTACCGTGTCACATTAGATATGATATTTTCACATATACACGCATCTTTCACAATATGAATTTTATTTGTTATTTTTATTTTACAAAAGTGTATTTTTTTTATAAATAATATTAATTTCTTCTGTTTATAAAATATTTTATCCACAAATAGATGTCTGAAAATACACAGATTAAAGTTAAATAAGCCTAAAGACTAGTTTATCTTTAAAAATATATTAAAGTGGGGTCCATTAAATTTAAAAGAGTTAAAAAAAATTGTTACTACTTCGTTGCTAAAAAATTATCGTTTAAGGTTTTTGCACATAGATTAAGAAAATTATTTAATACTATTTGTGACGCCCCCAAAATTAGGTGTACATCACCTATCTTGGGTCGTCAGATACATGGTACAAAATTCAAATACAACTTACTATTACAACTGTCGTGTACAATACGACAAAACATAACTGTGAGTTTGAATACAAAA
Organism: Panax quinquefolius; assembly: GCA_020205615.1. Classification (NCBI taxonomy): domain Eukaryota; kingdom Viridiplantae; phylum Streptophyta; class Magnoliopsida; order Apiales; family Araliaceae; genus Panax; species Panax quinquefolius. Next base: position 3,421,673 of record CM035171.1, read on the forward strand.
ATTGTCTACTAGAGATTATACAAACTCAAAAGGAGTCCTCATTACAATTATTAACACACTATTTCACATAATAGTGAGGACTACTAATGCTATCCTCTGGACCGTCACTCCGCTCCCTTGCTTAGTCCTCGCTATGTTCTCATTTCACGAAGAAAACGAAGGAAAGAAAGGGTGAGCTAAACTAGCCCAAAGAAGAAATATTATGACTAAGATAATGCGAGAATAAATTATCGTTAGCCTTTAATGATGTTAAACCGATAAAATATAACAACATCAAGTTTAAGTGTCATGAACAAGCAATCCATTAAAAGAGTCAAGTAGAGAATAAAATCTACTATCTTTTATGATTTAAAAGGTTTTTCATGACTTTTATCATTGGGACTCACTTTTTTAATAAATAATCCACATCATCGAATCACCCATGCACTACTGACGATGATATTCTTTAGTATCATCACCACACAAGTTATCCATGACTACTGACCCAAAGACATTCGTGTATTCATTAATGGTCATGATCATGCCAACAACTCATCCATCAATACACTACGGACCAATGATAACTTTTACCACATCATTTGTAACATTACGGTCATGATTACAATCAATAATTCACGGTCATAATCATATCAAGTCCATCTATGCATGCGACAGCCAAGCCATAGATGACTTTCAACATAATATAAACATGAGGATGATGACAATGATATAAGAATTCAATAAAACAAGTTCAAGAATTAATTTATCCAGGAACAAATAATGTCTAAATTGTCATCATGATACTGCTTTGTAGAGTAAAATTCAAGAATAATCAGAAGAATATTTCCACGAAAAGATATCTTGGATGAAGCGAAATATCAAGGATATTCTACTAATTTCATGGAGTATAAAGTCAAAACTTTAACCAACTAAGTATAATAAAGAATGGAATAACAAAAAAATCACCACGACGCAAAATTGCTTGATGTGCATAAAAGTTATTCAACAGAATAATAATAACGGAACCAGTCGAGACAAAATTTGCACCGGCAGGATGTTCCAATAGAATAATAAAGATTTAAACCAGTCCTGTGTAAAACACATGCATGTGGATGTTCCAACGAATAATAATAAAGATTTTAACTCGTCCTGTAAAACACATGACATGGATGTTCCAAAGAATAATAATAAAGATCGAACTAGGTCCGGTAAAACATGCGATGCATGGATGTTCCAATGAGAATAAAAGAAGAATGTCACCAAGTATAGGTAAACCATGTACAAAGTTATTCCAACAAAATAATAAACAATGGAATAACAATGCCTTCTTCATGAATAAGAAAGAATAACAACCCTTACATTAGTAGAATAGATTGAATACTTGATGGTGTAGTAACAAAATACTCTTCTTCTTCTTTCTTCTTATTCTCTCTATACTTTCTCTCTATAGCTTGAATGAATTCATGAAAAATAATGAAGCACTAGGCCTCTATTTATAGAAGATTTCTAGCTTAGCACTTGAAATGTGAAAAGGCAAGTGGCTTCGATTTGGTGGTGATGTGAAAAAAAAGTGGTTTGATCGCTTTTGTAATGTGAAACGATAATTGGTTCGACGCCTGTAATATGAAATGACAAGTGGTTTGACGTATGATAAAGGTAGTTACTATTGACGAAGGTAATTACTATTGACGAAGGTAATTACTATTGACAAAGGTAATTACTATTGACGAAGGCAATTACTATTGACGAAGGGACTCTTAGACGATGACATATGGGCCCCCCATAAAATAACCAAACTTAACACAAACGTCTCATAATAGACTCTTTATATACATCAAGGATTGAATAAATATTACCACAAATCATTTTATTTTTAATCAACACATATTTAATTTTTCAACAATTATTAATCATTTATAACTTGTCCTCTTAATTATTGCTTTAATAATATAACATATTATACAGATGATACTGTGACAATAATTGAATCAATAATATAAGAGATATGATGTATCAATTCTCGTAGCAATAATTGAGTATAGCCGAGTGACTTCTCACGTAAGCATCAATAATCAATCTCAGGTATTAGCTACTATGCGAACCACGCCAGACATCGTGCTTTTTACTATCGGGTAGTTCAATGCTTTTAACGGTAACACCTCCGCCAAGTTATTTTTATAAAGTATTTTTGTCGTTTTCTCGATCCGGCAAATAATTTTGTTGTAAGTGCACTAATGATTGTGTTGTCAGTATTTAATATTCCCCGACAAAAGAATATTTCCGACCAAACGAATATTTTATAACAACTTGCTTACTTTGTAAAATTTATAAATATTATCCACAAATATAACATTATATCAAATTTACTCCATAATACTCAAAAATAATATTTATAGAAATTCATCTTTATTTATAAAAGTTGGGGTCTTACCGTAAGACCCCCAATTTTATGAAATAAAAGTATTCAATTTTTCTATTTAGTAAATAGTTAAATTGATAAAAGTTTAAAGTTAAGGGTGAGATATGAATTTTTTTTTCAAAATATGCAGTGGTTATAAAATATTCAATTGTTTGGGAATATTTGTTTGTCGTGGGAATATTTTTCTGTCGGAGAATATCGGTATGAAAGCGCAACCATTTGTGGGACCCATAATGTAATAATCCGCTGATGAAGATAACGACAAAATTTAGTTTTTATAAATAATTGCAGATTGTTACTGCTAACACTCGCTGGAATACCCGATGGTTAAAATACTGAATACGCGCGGCGTTGCAGACAAGATACACTGATATACACAATATTGATGAATTATTGATCCTTACGTAAGAAGACACTACTCAATAATTGTTACAATAGTTCTTGCTCAATATTTTATTTTATTGATTCAATAATTGTTTGTGTTGATATTTTATATTATTGTTGTTTCAATAATTGTCATCGCACAAAGATTTCCCATTATCGGATCAATAATTCATATTATTTGAATAATATTATTAGATAGCATTATTGGCAATGTCTAGAAAGTTCCATCGAGGAGAGGTTTGGTCACCTAATTGCGGCGCCAATAAGGAGAAATTCTTATTAAAAGTCCCTCTTTCCTGAACTACTTGGTTATCATAATCATGATTCGTAATATTATTTGTGAATAATTAATTATTGATTTATATGATAAGGAAATATTTATTTGATGTGGATATAAATGATGGATTTATTTATGTGGTTATAAATGAAGGAATTAATGTTGAGGTATTTTATCGATATTTTTTTTGAATGAAGGTATTAAAAATTAAACCAAAGGTGTTTTTGAGATATATATTGCATGAGTTATAATTTTTAATCCGACCGCTGATCGTTGTAATTTTTGGATATGTTATACATATATAAGTTGAGTATATGTCCACAAATTTTGAACCGTTAAAAATGAACGATGATTTGTTATGAATTTTAAGAGGTGGTGATTCGTAAATTAGGTTTATAAATGATTTTGGTGGAAAATCCTAGAATTGAGTGGGCCTGTAAGACCTCAAATTTTTAAATAAAAGGAATTTTCTTTATTTATTATTTTGAAATAGTAAGGGTTGATTTGATTAATGTGGATAGTTAAGGGTTAAATATACAAATATTTTAAATTAAGCAAGTGGTTATAAAATATTCATTATCGCTTGGGAATATTCGTTTGGTCGTGGAATATTAAATCTTTCGGGGAATATTCGTATTTACCAAGCCTTGCCATGTGTGGGCCCCATAACGGAAAGTGATTGGATGAAGAAAACGACAAATATAAGTTGTTTTTAAATAACTTGGCGTAGTTATTACAGAAGATCTCATTGGAATACCCGGTGGTTAAAACACACTAATACGCGTTGTTGAACAAGTAGCACTTGGTATTGCACCAATTATTGATTCTTACGTGAAAGGCACTACTCAATAATAGTTACGAATTACTTTCAAAGATTTTATTGAGTTAATAATTGTCATACGTTGATATTTTATATTCTTTGTTGTTTCAATAATTGTCATTACACGGTATCTTTCATTATCGAAGCAATAATTCATATTATCTCGAATAATATTATTAGATAATATTATTGGCAATGTCTAGAAAGTTACATCTCAAGGAGAGGTTTGGTCACCTAATTGCGCCACCAAGAAGAAGAAATTCTTATTGGAAAGCCCCCTCTTTCTCTGGAACCTGCTCAGTTGTCAATATTGTGATTCATAATATTATTTGTGAATAATTAATTATTGATTTATATGATGAGGAAAATATTGATTTTATGTGGATATAGATGGAGAAAATTTTTAAAATGACAATTGTTGAAAATTAATATTTTATCTTTTTCCGATAAAATAATTCATTTAAATATATTATTTTAATAATATATTAACGGTGATATTTTACAACGAATGTGGGATATATGAGTATCTGAGGAGGAAGAGTATTTTTGTTGCAATAAATGTTTAAAACATGTTAAACATGTCGGTGGACCCCATTTATTGGTCGAAATTTGATTATAACTTTTGTAAAATCGCCCGCTTTGTGGATTTCGGTCAATTTCTATTTGGAATTTGGAAAAACTTTCTTCTACAAAGTTGTAGAGAATTGAATTTCCTATAAAACTCGCGAGATTCGAATTTTCTGATGAAAGGGCTATTTATTATGAATTATTGAAGTTACAAGTTCAAAATAATTGATTTTTGGAAGTTTAAAATATTTTAATTACAAAAACATTTTTTCATTTTTGAAACTCATTTAACATGTGGTTAGGAGGCTGAATTCAGATTGTTAGTGTCGTGATGAAGTTGTGGAAAAATTATAATATATTATATTAAATTTTCGCTTTGGTGTTCTAAGCAATTTCTATAAATAGGTCTTGGGTTAAATTGAAAATCACACCGAAAATGAAGTTTTCTCTCTATATTATCGAAATGTATTCTTGTGAGTATTTTGAGTATACTTTGAGTATTGCTATCACGGTGCAAGTCCAAGTCATAGCTTTATATCCTGGTTTAAATTGTAAGATCTTGATCTTTCGAGGTAAGGGATATTATTTTTTTCGTAATGATATTATTTCTTCAATATCATTATCTTTGAAATGTTGATCTGAAGTTTTATCAAATTTGGAACTTTTTCATGCTCTGGGTTACTATTCATGGGTTACTATTCATGAGTTACTATTCACGAGTTCTTATTCACGAGTTCTTATTCACGAGTTTCTTATTCACGAGTACTATTCACGAAGCGTGAAGATGTTTTTGTGAATTTCTATCTTTTGGTGTTGGAGTTACTATTCACGATATCGGCCTTTATTCACGATATCTGCACTATTCACGATATCACGATCTATTCAATAGAAAAATAAAATTTCTTCTTTTTCGTCTAAAACATCTATTCGGATACTAACTCGATTGTATCCATGTTTTGATCATTCTTGAATTTTACACCACTATGATTATTTTTGAGGTATTTTTGGGCGTGGATAAAACCAAGTCACGAATCCTTAATCCTTAATCCTTGTCATTTTGTTTCAATTTGGATTCGTTTCTTAAAAATATTTTCATCATCCCGATTTTAAATGATGATATTATTGAATATCTTTGGCTCAGTAGTAAAAGATGAATGATTTCAAGAATATCTTTGGCTTTGTAGTGCAAAGATGAACAGTGTTGAGATGAATACGACCGATTGATTAATATCTTTGGCACTCAGTGTGCAAAGATGAGCAGTGTTTAAATGAACATGACTAATCGATGAATATCTTTGGCTCAGAAAGGCAAAGATGAATATTTGATTCCGTATGCATATTGATTGATGTTACAGGATAAAATATTGATGATGGACTGTTAAATTCATAGATTATAGTAGATTTCATTCTCTACGTAACTCTTATACATGAATTATTATTTCATTGCGAATATTGATCCGAAACTTGTTGTTTATCAGATTCTATCGATTTTTCCTCATTGAAGACTAACGATAATTTGTTGTATATTATCTTAGTCATAATATTCTTTACTTGGGCTAGTTGAGCTCACCCTTTTCCTTGTTGTTCCATTTTTCTTCTCGGGAGGCGAGAATGTAATGAAGTACTTAGTGGGTATGGAATGAAGGTTCTGTAGAGTTGTTTAGTAGTCCTCACCATTTTGTAAAATAATGAATCAATAATTATGATGGGAATTTATTTGCGTGTGGATATTGTCTAGAAGACAATATTATATTTAAACTCATTAAGATATATTGTCGTAGTATTTCACACGACATTTTATTTATTGAAGTTGTAGTTTGCTTTCTTGTACCGTGTATTTGGCACTTCGAATGGGTGTTGTGTATACCTATTTTGGGGCGCCACAGAATTACTTGTGGTTGGTGAAGAAATGTGCTGAATTTTATTTCAAATGTGGTGGGTGGGAATAGTAGCAGGTAAAATCATCAGGTTGCAGGTCAAGTCTGCTAAAATTTTCCTATAAATAGAGGGTTAAGTTAGAATTGAACATCACACCAGAAACATAAGCTTTCTCTCTTTCTCTCTCTAGATTATTGAGTGTATTTTATGAGTATTTAGATACTTGGTGAGTTGATATTCATTAGTGCAAGTTTCATTCAGCGTCATATCCGATATCCAGTCAGAAGTGCTGCTTTTTTGAGGTAAGGGATAGTAGGAGATTGTAAGGGATAATAAGGGATAGTAAGAGATTTTAAGGGTTATTATATTTTTCAGTTCGTACTTCTTCTGACCATCAAAAAATTTTGGAAAAATTTGAAATGATATGTTGATGAGTTTTATTGATTGTGTCCAAAAATGGTGATTTTTAGATGTATAGATTAAGAGTTATGAATTTTATGAGAAAAGACTATTTTAAAAGTAACATTATAACTCCTTATGGTTAACTCCAAAATTGATAAAATTTTTTATTGGGAGTACATCTATATAATATCGATTGTACTCTGTGAATCTCGAAATTTTTGGATAAAAGTACAATTTATGATAAATGTCTAAATATTCCTGCGGTTTTGGCCATATAAAAAATAGTAAATGAATTTTAAAAATTCTAAGAAAAATATATGTTCAATATGGGACTATATTCGCTAAATTCCGGAAAAGAAATATTTTTGGAACCGATTTGGTATTTTTCATGAAAATGGACTAGTTATGAATAAATGAGTTAAATATGTTATGTGAAGGAAGAAAATTAGAAAATATGATTTTATAGCTTGAGAATCATATATGTGATATATACTGATTTTTGATGAGGGTTTTGTTATTGGTGATGAAATCTTATAAGTTTGGCATTTTATGATGATTAAATGCATTATTTAGTAAAGTGTAAACAATTAAAATAAATTATTTATAAGTTTAAGAAATGTTATTCTTTCAATATCATTATCTTAGAAATATTGGTATGAATTTTATTGTAGAATTTCTACCTTTTTATTGTCGGAGTTACTATTCATGAGTTCTTATTCACGAATTACTATTCACGAGTACTATTCATTACAAAATTGGTTTCTTTTTCTAACCAAATTATAGTTGATTTATGAATTTTACTCTGGAGATTAAAACTATATATTGATTATATTGAATTTATTATTATATATATAACCCTGATGTTTAAATTCTCTTTCACTGGAGTGTTAAGATGAGTAGATTATTGGTATGATCATGACTAGGGTTCTCTTTTGCCAAGAGTGAAAAGTTGAATTGTGTTTGGTATGATCATGACCATTGAATTTATAATTGAATATCTTTAGCTTAAGTGTAAAGGTGAATTGATCAACATGGTTATAATTATTGTTTATATAAATTCTGAAATGATTATATATTTCTTTGAGATATTAATATATTTGGCCTGTAATGCAAATATGAACTGTTGATGAATATATTTGGCTTGCAGTGCAAATATGAACTATTGAGGAATATCTTTGGCCTGTAGTGCAAAGATGTATTGTTGATGAATATTTTTGGCCAGTGGTGCGAAGATGAATTGTGGATGAATATCTTTGGCCCGTAGTGAAAAGATGAATTTTTTAGTATGATTATGAACAGGAACTGTGATTTGGTATAACCATGATCTTTGATATTTCAGGTAAAGACATGTGATGAAAATTATATTCGTCCTGGGTACGAAGAGAAATTTAGAATCACAATTATGATTATGAGATATTCATATAATTGTGGAAAGAAATTGTTGATTGATGTTACAGGGATAAAATATTGTTGGTGGACTTTTAACATAGAGAAGATAATAGATTGTATTGTCTATTTGACTCTTCTAATGGATTGATCGTTCCGCTGCAACTATGATTGAAATTTTTATCATTTACCATATGTTCTAAATCTCTGATTTGTTATTGATGAAGGCTATTGATAATTTAATTATCTTTAGTCATGATATTCTTTACTGAGCTAGTTGTACTCACCCTTTTGCTTCACAATTCCTTTCAGATAATAAAAGTGTAACCGCGGGTGGCCGGGGGTAACAAGGGAATAGAATCGGTGATCTCTAGTCATGTGGAGTTCTCCTAAACAAAGATAGAAAAGTGTGTTATATACATCTTTTAGTAGTTATATTTGGTGAATCATATAGGGAGAGGCGAACCCAACGTTGGAAGGGTGTTTTGCCACTATCATATAAGATGTCTAATGACATACAACTTTGTGTCATCATAAGACGGGGTTGTGCTCATCCACTTCTTTGAGTATATTTACTGAGCACTACCTATATAATCTTGGTATTTGTTTGAAGTATAATTCTCAATTTGAGACAATTGGAGATAATGATAAGTCGAGAGAAGACTCACCATTGGGAAGAATATGTTAGTAATCTTCTCGTTTTTCTTTGGGGTCTATTAGGTCAACCAAGGATAATTACGTGGCCATATGATGTCTATCATAACCTAGAAGCATGGCCTCCCATGTATGAAGGTTTCTCGAGCACTTCCCAAAGATTCTAATTTCTAAAATGCTTTTCGACTATACCTTTATGTAAAGTGTCATTATGAGGTCTCATTCACTTGGGGGACATGAGTCACAGTTGATATATAATTGTATCCAAACTCACAAAGATATATGTGTTGTTGTATTTTGCACGACAATTGTTGTAATAAAGTTGTAGTTGTTTTCTGTACCATGTATTTGGCGACTCAGAATGGGTTGGATGGAATGGACCATTTTTGGGGGCGTCACACTTACAACTATCATTTAACAATTAAAATTTGTTTGAAATTTCATCTCTACCCATTTATGGGAAGTTAAAAACTATTAATATAAGAAAAAGAATTTATTGGGACAATGAGAGAAGGTAGGGGTGATATAGCAAAAGAAATAATTTATTCTCTTAGAAAGTTGTAAACGACAAATAAATTGAAATGAATTTTTTCTTTTAAAACGACAATCGTTTAAGAATGGAGGGAGTACTATATTTGCATGGAGTCCACTGTAAACAAAATTGATACTTATTTTATACTCTATATTCTCTTTTAATTTTCTTAGGGGGGTGTATTCAATTAAGATTTTTAAAGACTTTTAAAGATTTTAAAAGTTTAGTTGTATTCAATCAAGACATTTAAAGAGTTTATAAAAGTTTAGTGGAATTCAATTACAACTTTTTTAATATCTTTAAAAGTTAGGTGGTATTAAATTAAGATTTTTATAAAGTCTATAAAAGTATTTTGGTATTCAAAAAGTCATAGATTTTAAAGATTTCTATCAAATGGTAGACTTTGACAGACTTTAGAAAAAAATTATAACTATCAACCTATATCCAAAGTCTTACCTCATCTCTAAAGATTTCTAAAGACTTCCAAATAAACACAAAGGTGGATAAAACTAATTATTAATTGGACTTTTTCTTTTATTGGGTCAAATTAGTTATTTATTTTATATGGGATAATAAATATTAAAATGTGATGGATAAATAATTAGATAAAATTGGGCCATAAAAATAATTGAATTTATTATAATAAGAGAATTAACAAGATATATTAATAAATAAACAAATAACTAGACCTAATCTGAAATGTTGAGGGAAAAAACAGCCGTTAGAAAGCTGCCAATAGAAAGAGGAAAGAGATTTGTTCAACAAAAATGACATAAATCATGAAACTCTCATATCAGTTATAAAGATTATGTATATATAATATATGAAAATAGAAAATATATGATGTGTATATATTTTTTTTATAGTTTTCTGCCATTTTAAACGAAGGAAATTACTGTTAATTTTTGAGACATCCTCCATATTCATCTTCAAGTGTCTTTGGTGTATCATAGTGAAATAATGTAACATGTGGTTCTATTCCTGCATGAAAAATATATATATGTATTCCTGCATGACAAATATATATGTATTTCATTGTCATATTATTTTGTGAAAAACAGAGTTTGGTATTCCTACTAAAAAGCGTACGCATATGCATAAAGTATATATAGCTCAAGGAAAAGTGAGCTAAATTTTTATATTGTGTATGTAGTTTTTAAAATTTTATTGGTATCTGAGTATCCAAATGTATCATGAAATAAGTAGAATAATGTGAACGCTTTCAACATATATAAAATCTCATGCCACAATAATATAATGAGATTTACTCTTGTTCATGAAAAAAGAGGGAGATGTTGTACAAATGGGCTAATTAACAATTAATATAAATTACAAGATATATTAGAAGTATACAAAAGTCTATCACAGTCTTGATAAAAAGTTTATAAAAGTTTGTTACTTATTTCATGGAGTCTATAAAAGTTATTTTAAAAAAGTCTTTAAAGTCTGTGAAAGTCATTAAAATCTCACAAATTCTACAAAAGTCTGTCACATAAAAAAAGTCTTTAAAAATCATAATTGAATACACCCCCCTTAATTTATGGAAAATAATTTGTACTTTAAGACATCATTTTGAAGATGGAGGGAGTACTATAAAATAACAATATAAACCTAAGTCACTATTATTGCTTTTATTATCTTTATATTACTATTAAAAAAATATTTATAAAATTTAAGAATAAATGTGACACAGATTTATTTTTAAAATGATTATTAAATTTATAAGTGAGACATTTTTTTGTAAAAGAAAGAGAGAGTATAAAATTTAGGAGGGTGTATTCAATTAAGATTTTTAAAGACTTTTAAAGATTTTAAAAGTTTAGTTGTATTCAATCAAGACATTTAAAGAGTTTATAAAAGTTTAGTGGTATTCAATTACAACTTTTTTAATATCTTTAAAAGTTAGGTGGTATTGAATTAAGATTTTTATAAAGTCTATAAAAGTATTTTGGTATTCAAAAAGTCATAGATTTTAAAAATTTCTATCAAATGATAGACTTTGACAGACTTTAGAAGAAGAATTATAACTATCAACCCATATCCAAAGTCTTACCTCATCTCTAAAGATTTCTAAAGACTTCCAAATAAACACAAAGGTGGATAAAATTGTTATTACTTGGACTTTGTCTTTTATTGAGTCAAACTAGTTATTTATTTTATATATGCTAATAAATATTAATATGTGATGGATAAATAATTTGGTAAAATTTGGGCCATAAAAATAATTGGATTTATTATAATAAGAGAATTAACAAGATATATTAATAAGTAAACAAATAACTATATCTAATCTGAATCGGTGAGAGAAAAAGCAGCCGTTCGAAAGCTTCCAATAGAAAGAGGAAAGAGATTTGTTCAACAAATGTGAGATCATGAAACTTTCATATCAGTTGTTCAGTTGTTAAGATTATGTAAGTATAATATATGAAAATAGAAAATATATGATGTGTATTTATTTTTTTAGTTTTCTGACATTTCAAACGAAGGAAATTACTGTTAATTTTTGAGACACTTTAACATTAATTGACAAAAATAATAAACAATATATGATGTGTATGTATAAATGATGTATATATATAATGTTTAACAATAATAATATGATCCAAACAGTATATACTATATATCATATATTATTGTCATTAAACAGTATATACTATATGTAACAACCCCAAAATAGGTCCATTCCATCCAACCCATTCTGAGTCGCCAAATACATGGTACAGAAAAACAACTACAACTTTATTACAACAATTGTCGTGTAAAATACAACAACACATATCTTTGTGAGTTTGGATACAAATATATACCAATCAGAAGTACGCTACAATGACACCTTACATAAAGGTATAGTCAAAACCTGTTTTAGAAATTAGAATCTTTGGGAAGTGCTCAAGAAACCTTCGTATATGGGAGGCCATGCTTTTGGGTTATGGTAGATATCATATGGCCACGTAATTATCCTTGGTTGACCTAATAGACCCCCAAAGAAAAAAACGAGAAGATTACTATCATATTCTTCCCAATGGCGAGTCTTCTCTTGACATATCATTATCTCCACTGTCTCTAATTTGGTATTATACTCCAAACAAACACCAAGATTATATAGGTAGTGCTTGTAAATATACTCAACCAAGTGGATGAGCACAACCATGTCTTATGATAACACGAGTTTGTATGTCATTAGACATCTTGTATGATAGTGACAAAACACCCTTCCAAAGTTGGGTTCGCTTCACCCTATTTAATTCACCAAAATAACTATTAAATGATGTATAAAATACAACACACTAAAGCCCTCAATAAAATTATTTTCATACTCTTTGTGAGAAGCTCAACAACTATAGACCACCGTTCTATTCCCTTGTTATCCCCGCTTAACCCAGCTACACTTTTATTACCTGAAAGGAATTGTGAAGTAAAAGTGTGACGACCCCAAAATAGGTCCATTCCATCCAACCCATTCTGAGTCGCCAAATACATGGTACAGAAACAACTACAACTTTATTATCACAACAATAAAACTGTGAGTTTAAATACAAATATTATCTTCTAGACAATATTTATACTCAAATAAATCCTCATCACATTTATTGATACATTATTTTACAATAATGGTGAGGACTACTAAACAACTCTCTCTAGAACCTTCATTCCATACCCCGACTAAGTACTTTCGCTACATTCTCGCCTCTCGAGAGAAGAAAAATGGAACAACAAGGAAAGGGGTGAGCTCAACTAGCCCAAAGAAGAATGTTATGACTAAGATAATATACAACAAATTATCGTTAGTCTCCAACAGGAAAAAACGATGATAGAATACAATAGACAACAAGTTTCGGATCAATATTCGCAATGAAATAATAATTCATGAAGAGTTACGTAGAGAATGAAATCTACTATAATCTATGAATTTAACGATCCATCATCAATATTTTATCCCCAGAACATCAATCAATATTCATCTCAAATCAAATATTCATCTTTGCACTACAGCCAAAGATATTCATCAATCGGTCGTGTTCATCTCAACACTGCTCATCTTTGCACTAAAGGCCAAAGATATTCATCGATCGATTATGTTCATTTAAACATCCGCTTCATCTTTGCACTACTGTGCCAAAAAGATATTCATCGATCGGTCGTGTTCATTTAAACACTGCTTCATCTTTTGCACCTTCTGAGCCCAAAGATATTCTTCAAATCATTCATCTTTACTACAGGCCAAAGATATTCAATAATATCATCATTTAAGATCGAGGATGATGAAAAATATTTTTAAAGAAACGAATCCAAAGAAACAAAATGACAAGGATTAAGGATTCGTATTTTGTTTTTATCCATGTCCAACAATACCTCAAAAATAATCATAAGGTGTAAAATTCAAGAATGATCAAAACATGGATACAATCAAAGCTAGTATCCGAATAGATATTTTAGACGAAAAGAAAAATTTTCATTTTTCTTGAATAATCTTCAGATTCGATGAATGAATAGTCTTGATATCGTAAATAAAGCTTAGATATCGTGAATAGTAACTCAGAACCCAAAGATAGAAATTTCACAAAAAAAAACATCTTCACGCTTCATGAATAGTACTCGTGAATAAGAACTCGTGAATAAGTAACTCATGAATAAGAATCATGAATAGTAACCCCGCATGAAAAAGTTCCAAATTTGATAAAAAGTACCAACCAATATTTCAAAGATAATGATATTGAAGAATTAATATCATTTGAGAAGAAAATAACATCCCTTACCTCCGAAAGAATTAGTACTTGGAAGGAAAGGTCGGAAGTGATCTTGAATGAAACTTATCTTTGAATAACAACTCTCAAAGTATCTAAATACTCACAAAATACGCTCAATAATATAGAGAGAAAGAGAGAAAACTTGTTTACGGTGTGATTTTCAATTCTAACTTAGCCCTCTATTTATAGGAAAATGTTAAGACGCAGCAAAGCAGACTTAACTCGCAACTTTGATGGCTTTACCTGCTACTATTCCCACCCACCACATTTGAAAATTCAATTCAGCACATTTCTTCACCAACCACAAGTGGGGCCCACTCAATTCTAGATTTTTCCACCAAAATCAATTATAAACCTAATTTAAGATCCGACACCTCTTAAAATTCACAACAAATCATTCGTGCATTTTTAACGGTTCAAAATTTGTGGACATATACTCAACTTATGTATGTATAACATACCCAAAAATTACCACAATCCAACGGTTTGATTAAAAATTATAACCCCGTAATATATCTCAAAACCCCCGATTTGATTTTTAATACCTCGATCCGATAAAATATTGATAAAACACCTCAACATTAATTCCTTCATTAATAACCACATAAATAAATCCATCATTTATATTCATATAAAATAAATATTTCCTTATCATATGAATCAATAATTAATTATTCACAAATAATATTACGTAATCACATTTATGACAACCAGTTCCCGGAAAGAGGGGCTTTCCAATAAGGATCTCTCTTCTGGCGCCAAGAATTAGGTGACCAAACCTCTCCTTGCAGATGTAACTTTCTAGACATTGCCAATAATGTTATCTAATAATATTATTCAAATAATATGAATTATTGATCCGATAATGGGAAATCTTCATGCGATGACAATTATTGAAACAATAATAATATAAAATATCAACGCAACAATTATTGAATCAATAAAATAAAATCTTGAATAAGATAATTACTTGTGAAAATTATTGAGTAGTGCCTTCACGTAAGGATCAATAATTCAACAATATCAGGTAATACTGCTGTAGCTACTACGCAACCACACGTATTCATCGTATTTTAACCACCGGTATTCCAACAAATCTTAATTGATAGAATAAATACGCCGTTATTTATAACCACCCAAACTTTGTCGCTTTTCTTCATCCGACAGCTATCCGTTATGGGGCCCACACATGGTCGCTACTCATTGCATTTAATATTCCCCGACAGTACGAATATTCCACGACCAAACGAATATTTCCCGACAACAATGAATATTTTATAACCACTTGCTTATTTTGAAATATTTGCGTATTTAACCCTTAACTATCCACATTAATCAAATCAACCCTTACTATATTTCAAGATAATAAATAAAGGAAATTCCTTTTATTTAAAAATTTCGGGTCTTACAAAAAGGGTGAAACACAACTAGCTCAAGAAAGAATATTATGACTAAAGATAAATAAATTATCAATAGTCTTCATCAAGAATGAATCGTAGATTTAAAATATATGGTAGATGATAAAACTTTTCAACCATAGTTGCGTGAACGAAGCAATCCATTAAAAGAGTCAAATAGACTATAAAAGTCTATTATCTTCTCCACGTTAAAAGTCCACCAACAATATTTTATCCTCAGTAACATCAATCAACAGCTTTCTTTCCACAATCATATGAATAACTCATAATCATAATTGTGATTCTAAATTCCTCTTCTCATCCGGAGACGAAGATAAATTTTCATCACCTATCTTTACCCAAACATCAAATATCATGGTTATACCAAATCACAGTTCTGCTCATAATCATACTAATAATTTCATCTTTGCACCACTACCAAAGATATTCATCAACAGCCCATCTTTACCCTACATGCTAAAGATATTCAACAACAGTCATCTTTGCATTACGAGCCAAAGATATTCATCAATAATTCATCTTTGCACTACAAAGCTAAAGATATTCAACAACAGTCATCTTTGCATTACGAGCAAAAGATATTCATCAATAATTCATCTTTGCACTACAAAGCAAAGATATTCAACAACCAGTCATCTTTGCATTATGAGCCAAAGATATTCATCAATAATTCATCTTTGCACTACTGTGCTAAAGATATTCAACAACAGTCATCTTTGCATTACAAGCCAAAGATATTCATCAATAATTCATCTTTTGCACTACAAAGCTAAAGATATTAATATCTCAAAGAAATATATAATCATTTCGTAATTTATATAAACAATTATAGCCATGTTGATCATTTCACCTTTGCACTTAAGCTAAAAATATTCAATTGTAAATTCAATGGTCATGATCATACCACCAAACAATTCAACTTTTTGCACCATCGGCCAAAGAGAACCTATGGTCACGATCATACCAATAATCTACCCATCTTTACACTCAAGTCAAAGAGAAATATCATCATTAGGGTTATAAGAATGTTATATAAAAATAATATAATCAAAACATGGTTTTAATTTCAAGAGTAAGATTCATAAATCAATGATAATTTGGTCAGAGAAGAAACCAATTTGTCGTGAATAGTACCCCGTATTCGTACATAGTAATCGTATATCGTCGCATAAGAACCTCGACACCGAAAAGATAAAGTTTCATAATAAAATTCATATCCATATTTATAACACCTTAATCCAAATGTTATAAATCACTTAGAAATCTCATAATCTAATACTATTAATATTACAATAATATTTTAATCATTTCTAAAACTTATAAACAATTTAATTAAATTGTTTACACTTTACTAATTAATGCATTTAATCATCATAAAATGCCAAACTCATAAGATTTCATCACCAATAACCAAAACCCTCATCAAAAATCTGCATATACCTCATATATGATTCTCAAGCCATAAAATCATATTTTCCAATTTTCTTACTTCACATAACATATTTAATTCATTTACTCATAACTAGAACATTTTCATGAAAATACCAAATCAGTTCCAAAAATATTTATTTTCTAGGATTTAGAAGAATATAGTCCCATATTGAATATATATTTTCTCAGAATTTTTAAATTCATTTACTATTTTTCACATGGCCAAAACCACCGAATATTTAAACATTTATCATAAATTGTAATTTTGTCCAAAAATTCTGAAATTAATACGGTATCTTGACATTATATAGATGTACTCCCAATAAAAATTTCATCAATTTTGGAGTTAATCACAAGGAGTTATAAGCGGTTACTTTTAAAATAGTCTTTTCCCGTAAAATTCATAACTCTTAATCTATACATCCAAAATCACCATTTTGGACACAATCAATAAAACTCATCAAAATATCATTTCAAATTTTTCCAGAATTTTCTGAAGGTCAGAAAAATTACGAAACTTAAAATCATAACAACCCTTAAAATCCCTTTACTATCCCTTACCCTCAAAAAAAGCAAAGAAGACTTCCATTTGGATATCTGATATGATGTTTGAAGGAAACTTGCACTCGATGAATATCAACTCACCAAGTATCTAAATACTCACAAAATACACTCAATAATCTAGAGAGAAAAAGAGAAAATTTATGAATTCTCGGTGTGATTTTCAATTCTAACTTAACCTCTATTTATAGAAAATGTTAAGACGCAAGCAGACTTAACTCGCAACTTTGATGGCTTTACTCTCGCTACTATTCCCACCCACCACATTTGAAAATTCAATTGAGCACATTTCTCACCAACCAAAAGTGGGGCCCACCAATTCTAGAATTTTCCACCAAAATCATTTATAACCTAATTTCCGAATCAGTCACCTCTTAAAATTCATAACAAATTATACGCTCATTTTTAACGGTTCAAAATTTGTGAACATATACTCAACTTATATATGTATAACATATCCAAAAATTACAACGATCCAACGGTCGGATTAAATATTATAACTCACACAATAAAGTCAGTAAACAATTCGATTTTATCTTTTAATACCTCCAATCTGACAAAATACTGATAAAATACCTCAACATTAATTCCTTCATTTATAACCACATAAATAAATCCATCATTTATATCCACATCAAATAAATATTTTCTTATCATATGAATCAATAATTAATTATTCACAAATAATATTACGAATCACATTTATAATAACCAAGTAGCTCCTGGAAAGAGGGGGCTTTCAATAAGAATTTCTCCTTCTCGGCGCGCAATTAGGTGACCAAACCTCTCCTTGATGTAACATTCTAGACATTGCCAATAATGCTATCTAATAATATTATTCAAATAATATGAATTATTGATCCGATAATGGGAAATCTTGTCGGTGATAATTATTGAACAACAATAATATAAAATATCAACACAAAGAATTATTGAATCAATAAAATAAAATATTGAATAAGAATTCATAACAATTATTGAGTAAAGGCCTTCTCACGTAAGAATCAATAATTGAAAAAATACTATCTGCAATACCGGTGCTACTACGCAACAACAACGTATTACATTTTACTTTACCAACCGTATTCCAACGATGTGTTAATTGAGAACGATTACGCTGAGTTATTTATAAGAACTCAAATTTGTCGTTTTCTCCATCCGGCGCTTATTCATTATATGGGCCCATAAATGATCACATACTGTCGTCTGCATTTAATATTCTCCTATGCAGAAAAGAATATTCCACGACTAAGCGAATATTCCCAAACAACAATGAATATTTTATAACCACTTGCGTATTTTGAAAAAAATCATATATCACCCTTAACTTTAACCTTTTATCAATTTAACCATTTACTTTGAATAGTAATTATAAGAAAAATTGAATACCTTTATTTCATAAAATTCGGGGTCTTACACTATATATTATTTTCACTTTAAACAATATATATTATGATTATTGTTAATTTCCTTTTACTCATATGTATAAAGTTTTGCAACTTTTAATCATATAGATTTTCATTGTCATATTATTTTGTGAAAAATAGAGTTTGGTATTCTATTAAATAGCGTGCGCATATGCATAAAGTATATATAACTCAATAAAAAGTGAGCTTAATTTTTGTATTGCGTCTATTGTTTCTAAAGTTTTATTGTTATTCAAATATATCATGAAATGAGTAGAATATATAATATGAACGCTTTCAACATGTATAAAATCTCATGCCACAATAATATAAAGAGATTTATTTTAGTTCATGAAAAAAGAGGGAGATGTTGTACACATGGACTAATTAACAATTAATATAAGTTATAAAATATATTAGAAGTATACTGAAAAGTCTATCACAGTCTTGATATGAAGTTTATAAAAGTCATTCTTTATTTCATGGAAATATAAAAAGTTATTTTTAAAAAGTCTTTAAAATTTTTAAAAGTCATTAAAATCACACAAATTCTACAAAAATCTGTCACTTAAAAAAAGTCTTTAAAAATCTTAATTGAATACACCCCTTTAGAAAGTTAAGTAGAAAGACAAATATATATATATATATATATATATATATATATATATATATATATAAAATTGTTGTGTTAAAAATAATAATAATGTATCACAATTACAAGGTTGACGTAAACAAAGGAACGGCGTGTCTTTAGACAAATATTCTATTAAATAATGTTAGAGATATAAATTATTTTATAAATTGTTGATGTTGTATATTTTATTTTAACATATTGTGTAGGACCAAAAAATTATATTAAAGTAATTTATTAATTAATATTTTGAGGTGATGTATACTGGCATCAATAATTTATAAAATATTTATAAAATAGTTTATCTTGTGGCATTATTTTTATTCTATTATTTTAAGATTTTTTATTAATAATAGTTTAGATGTTTCATCATATTTATTCATACCATGTTTTGATATTTTATTAATTTATTAATTAAAATTACGTTGACACACAAAATCTCTATTTTTCCTTCACGTATTTATGATTAGTAACTTAAGGTGCACATGTCAGATTCTAAGCCGTAGGATCGATGATGCTTCTTAATTGTTGGACCTATTGCCGGTTCACATTTTCCCGGAAAAGTAATTTTGTGAAAAAGAAAGTGAATTCAAGAAATCGAGGGAGACAGGTGTCCCTTACAACTGTTGGCCCCTTTCACCCATCTAAAGGTGTTTCAACACTACACGCTCCTTAATTTGTGTAAAGAGACAACACTATCCTGCTCCTATACCACATCAATATTGATGGTCTTCCTCTCAGCAAGCATGATACACGTGATACATTCAGGAGTTTTGGCGTTAGGAATCGGAGGTCAACTTTTTGAGAGTAAGGGGATGGTGAAGCATGAGAGTTGATGGAGGTGAGATGTAGACGGTAGTTGAATTGATTGCTATACGTGTCGAGTGTAATAATGGTTGTGGTGCGATACGAAACAGAAAATGGTTTTGAAGAATATAAGAAGGAATAGTACTTTACTTACTTAACAGTGCTAGCTGGCTAAATATATCTATATAATAAAATAAATGATATTGAATTTTTCGTTTATTTTAATAAATTATTTAAACTGTTTAAAATTTAAAATAAATTTTACGGAACCCAATTAGAATATATATATATATATATATATATATTCATCTATTGGAATACAGGAAGAACATCAAAATTTAGGATAAATCTCATTTAATTATATAGTGCCGAAAACACGAGATAACTAGTATATATATATTATCATCTATTGGAATAGTGTATGTATACAGATATATACTTTTAGAGAGAGAAAATGAAGAACGAGAAGAACATCAAGTTAGAAGGACTGAAGGTGGGTATGAAGGATGAGTCTGATGAGAGAATTAGCTCAAGATATTTGTCCCTCTTGGCTTCTTCAGATCGTGACTTTCTGCTCTCTCCCAACGGCAATCAGGTTTTTTAAGCTCTCTCTCGCACATATATATATATATATATATATATATATATATATATATACACACACACTAAGTTCTGATCTGTCTTTATATTTTGGTTCTATCTCCTTTCACTTAATCATCAAACGATAAGGTATATAATTAAGATTCGACGTCGTCTCTAAATTTAATTAGTTGATGGTAAATGAAATTTTTAGCGATAGTTTGGCTTAGTATATATTGTTGGAGTCATTTTATATCTCCATCCATCGGTTATATATACTCCGTATATATATCATCATGATACGTACCGTTTCTAAATGTTATATATATTATAGTAGATGGAGTAACTTATTGTGCGACATCAGTTAATGACATTACTTGATAACTTTCTAGTTTGTAACGATATATATATAAAAGACATTACAAGCTAGAGATCGAGCCAATATGTCTAAAAATTTAGGTTATACAAGAGTATATCCTCTTCTGTATACGCATGAGGTGATTAGACCATTGAATTTATAACCTTTCTAAAGCAAGGAATTACATTGCTATATATGTATTGGTGATTAAGCATTTTTAATTTCCTTTGTTTTATATATATAGTATATTTTATATATGTTTGCTCCAAACACAAACTGATAGATTTACTTACCATTATACTCTTAAATCTAATAAGTAAACTCTTGGCTCGTAATCTCAGTACTATTAAGTTGTTTATATATGATTAGTAAGTTATTAATTAACTAGCATATTGATGTTAATTAGCTTAAATTTCTAGCTTCCCAATATTGCCCACATGCATTGATCTTTTTCTAAACATAAGCCATGTCAAAGGTGACCCCATATTTGATCTTACCAAAGTTATGAACTGATGAGGATGAGAGAGAAAGGGTGTGAGAGATGTATATGACAATATTCAATGGGATATATGTAGGTAGGTAAGTTACCACATCCTTTTCATACCTATGGGTGCCATTCTTAATTCTTCTAGTGATAATATGGGCTATGGCTGATGGTAAATTCTTCAAATTAATCGAGTTAAAGTTGGAGGAAAAAAAAACTAATTGTTAGGTTGTTTTATTATAAAATATAATGACACATTTCTTTGTTAACGTACGTAGGTTAAAATATCTGAACTCGAAGGCAAGGTTATTGGCATTTATTTTTCGGCAAATTGGTATCCACCATGTCAAAGTTTCAACCAGCTTTTAATAGATACTTATGAAGAACTTAAGAGTTGTAGATCCGAATTTGAAATTGTGTTTGTGTCATCTGACGAAGATTTGGATACCTTCAATAATTTTCGCTCAGGCATGCCATGGCTAGCAGTTCCATTTTCTGATTTGGAGACCAAGAAAGCATTGAATCGTAGGTTTGATGTTGAAGGTATTCCTTGCTTAATTGTTTTACGACCGGACAACAACAAAGATGATGGTACAATACACGATGGAGTTGAACTCGTTTATCGGCATGGAGTTGGAGCTTTCCCCTTTACAAAACAGAGATTGGAAGAATTGCAAGAGGAGGAGAGAAAGAAGCAAGAAAGCCAAACCTTATCAAACTTACTCATAAACAATGATAGGCACTTTCTCTTGGCTCATTCCAGTCCTACGCAGGTGCGTTTTGTATACAGTGTCTCATGCATTATTATTATTATTAAGGAAATAATATACATGCCCTTTTTTCTCTAAAAGGAGCCTTGTTTAATTAGTGGTGGCCACATGAGATCATTTCTCAAGGAGAATATATTGAATTGTTGACCGCACTTTTAAAATTTTAATTTGAGTTTTTGAATTTTTTTTAATTAGCACAATGCAGGGAGGCATGCATCTTTTCGTCTAATATTTATTTATTTATTATATTGAGAGGTTAAGGAATGAATGTCTTTTGTTTGTAGGTGCCAGTTGCATCCTTAATGGGTAAAACAATTGGGCTTTATTTCTCAGCCCAATGGTGCGTTCCAGGTATCAAGTTCACTCCAAAGCTGATATCTATATACCAGAAGATCAAAGAAATGTTAACAAAAGATGTTGATGATGATGATCATGACTTTGAGATTGTTTACGTGTCGAGTGACCGCAACGAAATCGAATTCAATTCGCAATTCAGTAGTATGCCATGGCTAGCATTGCCTTTTGGAGATATAGCTATCAAAAACCTTGCCAAGTATTTTGATATTAGAGGAATTCCTAGCTTGGTGATATTGGGCCCAAATGGTAAAACTGTGACAAAAAATGGAAGGAACCTTATAAACTTGTACCAACAAAATGCATACCCATTTACCGAGGCTAGAGTGGAGTTATTAGAGAAGAAAATGGATGAAGAGGCAAAAACCCTCCCTAGGTCGGAGTTCCATGCCGGTCACCGGCACGAGCTCACGTTGGTGTCACAGGGTTCTGGAGGAGGACCGTTTATATGTTGTGACTGTGATGAACAAGGGTCTGGATGGGCTTATCAGTGCATTGAATGCGGGTATGAAGTCCACCCCAAATGTGTGAGCACTGTTGAACGGGACCCAAATGATGACAGCTGAAGACGGGTCTAGGCTCAGCTTGATGGAATTGGGCTGACCTAAATTTACAGCTGAGTGGGCCGGGCCATGTTGCAATGGTCTTAAATTAGTGTTTGGATGAATTTCTGCTGTCGATATTTAGTATAGAGAATTGGACTATAATGAATGGTTTTCCCTTGATTTATTCGTAATGAAGATGCAAGGTATTTTAAATTTATTATGCCGCACCTCTTTTGGATGCAAAGTTTTTTATGGTGGATTGCTCAAGTAAATTTCAATCAAGGGCTTGAAGGAGATGTTCAACAATATGTATAGAGACAAAAGCGATACAATCACATGATATATATATGAGTGAACTGAAAACAGGCTTAGTGAGGGTGAAATGCAACAACTGTAAGATATTCTCCATGCATGCACTTCCATATGTATGATCATTATATTTAATTAGCATGCAGTATTAAAAGACAACAATATATACTACTTTGAATTAATTAATGTTTTCTTGAAATTGTCTACTTCAAATGACCTTATTGAAAATAAACTATTCATACACAAGGGCTGAATGGAGTAACAAAAGATGAATTGAGACATGTATATATGCTATGACTGAATACCGGCATGGGGGATCGAGGATCGGAAGGAGTTTGCATGCCACCATGATATGACATGGAACACTATATGGACGAGCGTAGTTACGTTCCTTATTAT
The DNA here is from genome assembly GCA_020205615.1 of Panax quinquefolius. Lineage (NCBI taxonomy): Eukaryota > Viridiplantae > Streptophyta > Magnoliopsida > Apiales > Araliaceae > Panax > Panax quinquefolius. The sequence goes on from CM035171.1 coordinate 3,445,771, forward strand.
TTTTATTATCTTGCATGTTAGTAATATATAAGAAAATTGCCCAAACCTGTGTACGTACGTACGTACGTGAGGTTTAATTCTCTCAAAACATATATAAAATGTCAGCCAGGAAGAGATCGACCTATCTATATATTTCTACTGTTTTTATATCAATTTATTGACAACCTTCGATTTTGAATATTAAAGTATAAGGATTCCTTAATGGTAGAGAAGAAAAAGTTAGACAATTAAGTTTCATCTTAATTATTTTTATTTCAATATTGACTACTTCATTAATAAAAATCAAATAAATTAAAATTCGATTTCATTTCATAAAATAACTATGAACAATATATGCAAATGAAAGTATGGAACTCTAATTTTTTTTTTTTTTTGCAAAGCAATTTTCCCGTGCAATTATCAACTGTTAAGAATAACATTTTAGAATTATATTTTATAATGTAAACTATATATATTTCACCTTTCAAGATAGGTATTTAAATATGCCATATCTTTATTAATATACCGATAGAAAATAATTTGTGTCAATCTGCAATTACGTTTAATTACCGCTCAGTTCAGAGCTAAGCGGTGTCGTTCTAAATATTAAAAATCCCTCCTCGTAACGACATCGTTTCCTAGTTTCTCTAACAACTATTCACACCCCCAAATCCCAATTGACCGATAGACAGATTGACAACTAGAAAATTATGCTCTCTCTGTCCTCGTCGTCTCTCTGCTTCTCTCCTCGAAACCCTAGATATACAACTTATAGGGCATGGCTCGTAAGAGCTTGCTCCAATTCGGCCGGAGACTCCGATTCGGTTGGACCTTATGACATTCATTCACAAAGGCGAAACAATTACGCCGGAGTTCGACTTGAAGAGAGTGTTAATAGTATTAAATCGGGAAAGCTGAGGATAGATTCTTGGATTTCTTCTCGCATTACTGGAATCAGTAGAGCTCGCGTCCAATCAAGCATAAAATCTGGACTTGTTACCGTCAACGGCCGAATAATTGACAAGGTAAAACATATATGTAGGGTCTTTAAATCCTTTATTGTTTCAATAATTGGAATCCTGAGTTATAATATTTTCCATTCCAAGTGTTTTTATTATATAGTATGTGCATAAAGAGTGCACTTTCACTTGGGGCGGGCGCACTGCTATGTATTGCTATAAAGTAGAAATTATAGGGTCTCCACTTTTTACACAAAAAAGATTATCACTAATACCAATCATAATGTTGACCGACAATAAAAAAGTCAACATCAACCTTGTAATATATATCATTTTGGTATAATGAGTTGCTAGTCTAATAGTGAGTGACATACTGATGTAATAAAATTATGATGGATATTGTGTCATTATATTATTATCAATAAAAATTATTCTTTTTTGGTAAAAAAGGAAGTTTACCAAATGAGACTCTTTTATTGTGAAACAGAGAGTAACAAAATTCACCAAATATATATTTCAAAACATATTTCCTCTTGTTCAATTTATAAGATCGTTTATTTACTTTAACAAGTCAATTTTAAAAATTTTCAAAGCTCAAAATTGATGAAATGTATTAGTAGTACTTATATAGTTAATAATATTTATAATTGTTTTCATTAAAGTTAAATGAATCTATGTTAATTTGAGTTTAAAAATATCTCAAATTGACTTTTATGAAAGTCCTAATGATTTTATATTTTGGAATGAAAGGAGTACATAAATTCACTACATATACATTTAAAAAAATTACTATTATTTCTTTTAAGAGAGGTCATTTTACTTAAATGCTCCTATACTAACAAAATAATTATAAAAATCAAGAGGAGGTAATTGCCCCAACGTGCATCCACTCCTGCTTTTACTCTGGTAATTCTGTAATAGCATCTCCTTATTTTTTTCTCTGGTAATATTAAACTCAATCAGTTCAGTCAATATAGGGCAAGTTCGATTGGCTCCATTGTTGCATTCTTTTTAGTACCTACTCCCTTGGTTTCTTTTATAGCTGTATTCAATGACACAATATACTCATTAATGTTTGCAAATTTTACAAATGAGACTTTTTTGTTGTGTAACGGAGGGACCAAGGGAGTATTTTCTAAAATGAACACATGGTGTTCTTTTTCTGTTCAGTTAGTTTCACAGTGGCAAACCTGGGCTTTAGGTTTTTGTGTACTTGAATGTTTCTTACTTGGTGAATTGTTGCAATATAGCACTTCTTTCTGTGGCTTGAAAGTACTAATGTTCAAGGCCTTGGAATTGTGGCATCTCTGCTGAGAATGCTGACTTAAGCTAATGGTAGAAGAAAATTTTGGAAACTTCAATTCATTGGATATTCTATTAAGATTATTGTGATTATAATAGGTAACTTGATGTGTGATATCCGGTCAAGAAATGAGCATCTACTTAGTCAGTGTTTTTAAGAATCTTGAGTGTAACTAAATAAATAGCCAAGATCATAACTGAGTATTTCCTCTGTCCTAAAGAAAATTTGGACTTTCATTTAGGGAAAATGGAATAATATACTATTGTTTTTAATAACTTTGTGTCACTGCGTAATTTGTTGTGTTTTAATTTGGTTTGTTGATGTAAAATTCTGATTTATTTGTTCTATAATTAAATTGTAAACAATGAAGATTTTGGCTATTGCAGTTATGGATTAATATTTGGCAGGTTTCACATATGGTTAGAGCTGGGGATGAGGTTAGTTGCATTATATCAGACTTGAAGCCACTAAAGGCTGAACCAGAAGATATACCATTGGATATTGTTTATGAAGATGACCATGTACTAGTTGTTAACAAACCTGCACACATGGTAAGATGTCTAAATCTCTTTAGTAGTTTAGCTTTTAACTCTGTGATTGAACTTACCCTTGAGCCTTGATGCATGCAGCTGACATGCACTTTCTGCATGTACTTTTGTACATAAATTCACACAGGAGACAAGGGCTGTGATGCTAATTTTGATGAATCCTATGGTGCATCATGTGCCAAACATTACCATAGCGACTTGGGTCCTTGGCTAAAAAAATTGGGCCTAATCCACAAGTTGTTTATGTTACAGGTTGTTCATCCAGCACCTGGAAATGCTGATGGGGCGCCTCAGAAATGGCATTCTTCATCATTGCAGCCTTCCCATGGCATCATTTCCTAACCAGGACATACTCTCTGATGCAGAGGATGTTTCTGAAGCTGAGTTCAATAACTTTGCGCCAGATGATAGTTATTCAGAAGGCTTCTGTTCTGGCTTGAATGAGGCATCTATTCGGCCGGGGATTGTGCACAGATTAGACAAAGGAACCAGTGGACTGCTTGTTGTTGCAAAGGTGATTATCCTCCCCTCTCCTCTACACCCCTTTTTGTCGACCCAAATAACAAAATTTCTATTTACTCCCTGAGATCAGTAAGAATGCCAATGTTTTCACTTGATTGCTTTTTTGTTTGAGATATTAATTATGCTTACATGTGCTTTGCTAATTCAAAGTATTTCGTGTACTGGAACAGGATGAGCATACTCATGCACATTTATCTGAACAATTTAAGCAACACACCATCCAAAGAGTATACATCAGTCTTACTTGTGGAGTGCCCTCCCCAACTGCAGGACGTGTTGATATTCCAATAGGTCGTGATTCAAATAATCGAATTCGTATGGCTGCTGTAGCTGGATCCAATAAATGCGGAAAGGCTCGTCATGCAGCTAGTAGGTGATTTAAGGTCTTTAAAACTTGCTTCATCTTTAGTACTTGATGAGAACATCAGTACTGGTTTCTCACCCACAAATCCCACTAAAATACCTTCTCATAGTTGCCACTATCTTTGGCTTCAAAATTGTTGCAACGTACTCCTGGTTTGAAGTCAAAATTTCGAAGTAAGAGAATTTGAAAAACAAGTATTCATTTACTATCTCTGCTCCCCTTCTCCCCCGCCATATACATATAAATATATATACATATACATATATATACACATATATATAATCGAGTTTTGACTTTTAAACGTCAATATGAAATACTTTTAAATTTGCATTTGATAAGATTCATTTTACTTTTGAAAACAATAAATTTTGTAATTAGCAGTATTTTTACATAGAAACATTAATGCAAAGGGCTGAAAAAGTAAAGTACACATTTAAAGAAAGCTTGAACCTGTCTATGTCTCATAATATCAATCAGATTCTCTCCTGTTTATATTTATAACTCATATTTTGGTTCTTTTCCTGCATATATATATATATATATATATATATATATATATATATATATATATATATATATATATATATATATATATATATATGAATTGAATTGGTGCACAGGCTTAGTAATAAGTAATAGGCGTGCATTACTGATTGTATAATGTGTAGTTATGTTAGTTGGATATTATCAGGTACAGAGTGATTGAAATACTTGCTGGTGGTAGTTCTGCATTGGTTGAATGGAGACTAGAAACTGGGCGCACTCATCAGGTACTGGAGTTCTTAAAATAGGACACACTAAACTATAACGTCCATATGGATTTAACTAAAAGCATTATAGTTTATTGACATTCTCTCCGTTGAACATTTTTTTTTAATTTTAAATATATATCCTAGTATCCTATGAAGACAATTGTTTAACTTCCAACAGTCAAACATATATACTGTTGGAATTTTTATTTCCTATTGATATCATTTTATAGAAGTGATATTGGCATCTTCAAGGATTGCCTTAACATCAGGTGGTAATTGGATGGTTATTGTCAAACTTGACAAAGTAATTGTCACTAAAAGAGAAAAAGAGATTAATGTTAGCATCTCTGTGCATATTCTAACTGTACATGTATGGACTAAACTGATGGGCCGAGCATATGATGAATAGCAGAACTTCTTAATATTGTTCTAGACGTCTACTTCTCTGCAAGAAATTTGTAGGATCTTATAATCTTCTGTTTAAATGCCCTTGATTTTGTCTTTGAAGTAGATACGTGCACATGCAAAATATCTTGGAATTCCTCTACTGGGGGATGAGGTGTATGGAGGGACTAAGAGCATGGTCCTGGCGCTGCTGCAGCAGAGGAACCCATCTAGCTTGTATGGGCAACTTTTGCAACTGGTTTCTAGATTAGAGAGGCCATGTCTCCACGCCTTGACTCTCGGGTCAGAAGATAAAGCAAATTTTTTGCTTGTTCATCTCTCAGCTTGTACTAGGAATGAACTTTGCATGAATGCAGAATGATTATATGCCTTTGTTTAATAGGTTTATGCATCCACACACTGGGGAAAAAGTAAGCTTTTCTCGCCTGCCACCTGAAGATTTTGCCGAGGTTTTGAGCAGGCTTCGAGCCATTAGCACAGAAAAGGTAATCCTCTCAACAACTACTTCTGGGAGAGCGATATCTTTCCTTTTTTCTGAATGGTTAAAAAGTAAGATCACTTTTAAATTTCATGGGACCAAATCACACATTCAATTAAATCTTTTTCTTGGTCAATGATACATCAAAGCAAACCTTTCCTAAAAAGTTTTGACTTTTAGCTGAGGACTCCCTTTTCTGGAGCTGAGGTAGTTTTAGTTATTTTAACTCCTACTGGAGTAGTTGTAAAAAGCCTTTTTATGTTATTGTTTTTGATCATCCATTTGATGATCATGTGATTGAACAGCTTATTAACAGGGAGAAGGCTCACCATTGAGATAATATCATTTGAATGAAGCTCATTATCTACTATTGAAATCCTGCGACCAGATTGCTCAGCCTCGAAGTCTAATCAATGGCATACAGATACAGGATACTTTGACTGATATGATCCACAGGTTGTTGCAAAAATGGATGTTGCATACTCTATTCCATCTTTCAAATGATTATCATCCTATTATAAACCGCTGATCTGTGGAATTTGAAGCAAAGACTTGAAGTTGTGTGAAAAATATATCAAACTGAAGAGCAGCAGCTACTTGTCTGCGTTTAAGTTGGGCAGTTTATGTTGTGGAGGATTTCTTTATATGCAAACAAATTTGATGTAAAGCCACAACTTAAACATGTTTAACATATTCTTGAATTCTTCCTAATCTTGGCCAATTCATAGCAGTAATATTTCTTTTTAATGTCGAGGGTAAGGGGTTTGTGTTGTGCAACGCTACAGACTTTGCTTCTACACCAAATTAATTTTGAAATAGTTTTCCATTCCGGTTGACTAGCTTGATTTCGTAAGGAAATAGACCTGAATTTTCATCAGCTGCTAAACTTGACGAGGGTTAATTATGCATAAAAGAAACATATATAAAGTAGTAATTGTAAGTTCACCTCTTAATATACACATTTTTATATTAAGAGGTCTTTTGAATAGTTTAGATTCATTTGTATCTTAGGTTATGTTTGTTTGCAAGGATTACACTTGGATAAAATTATTAATCACAAGTGTCTCTATGTTTGTTTACAAGGATAGCACTTGGGAATTTATTATTAATCTCAAATCTCCCGGGATAATAAAATGACAGTGAAAGGAATAACTATTTAATATCATGTTCAATTAGGTATTATAATTATTTACCCTTTGAGACTAAAAATTTATGAACAAAATTACTTTTTAACTTTATTTAAAATGTCTGATCTATCATATCTTATCTTATCCATCTATACTCAAACAAACTAAATATGATATCTTTGTTATTAATGACAAATTGACAATGATATAATAAGTTTTTATTCGATCCTTTAAATAATTATGTATTAAATAAACATAACATGCAATTATTTTAAATAATCGCATGAATAATCCTTTTGAGATTATAATACCTAAAAATATATAGTGCATGACCTAAGAGATCACTATCCCACTTTAATTCGTAAGAGTACGTAGGATTCAAAAAAAGAGTACGAGTTGAACTAGGAGGAGTAGATACAAATCAAAACGCGTATGCATCATCTATTCGATCAACAACAGCAGTTCACCCGCCATGCACAGCTACTCAACAGTAAATTGAAAAGTAAATATATAAACAAGGGTATTCATATTTCCACAATCCGCAAGTTCTTCTCTGTTTTTTTTTTGAAACAGTGTTGTAACGTTGACCGTGTGAAGATATTAAAAAGGCTTGTGGACCTGTGCTAGTATAACGATCATGCCTTCAATACAAACAACTGAAACAAGCAAGGGTCTTTCCCATTCCCTAGGAACTAATCCAACATTCTTGAGGTGCTAGTTCATTTCATTGGGTTCCAAGTAATTAAAAATGCAAAAGTAGGCACTTGAGAAAAAAGAATATTCACTTCCGTGTAGGGGTTTCCCATAATGAGTTAAGTCTTTCAAAAGCAATGTATCAACTAATGTGAGCATAACCACAGTAACGCAGAATCATCGACCATGCGCAAAGCATTTACAAAACTAACATATTCCAACTGTGATTATCTGCAAGTCTTATGGTTAGCAATGAACCCATCACTTGCCTCTGATCTTCTATTCTACCAATAATTCAAACAAAATATGTTCTTATCTGGACCACAGCATCAAATGACCATTCCACTCGAGTGCGGTTTAGAAGAAACCAGTAGAAGCCTATCAAAATTTTGGCTTCAAATCATCCGAGAGCAGTGAACTTGAGGAGGAAGATCTCACTTGGAGTTATGAAAGAATTCAACCCCTCGTTTTACATGGAATATCCATCCGGATGATACAACATTACATATATCCTGCACAAGAATATAACAGATTTAATCCATTTAAACTTTATTACATACATTTTACTCAACTCAACGCCTTTTAACCAAAATAGTTGGGGTTGGCTGGAAGCCTGGAAATGAAATCCCATATGACAGCTAAAATTTAGAAAGACATACAGCAAGGTTAAATTTCCAAGGATGCATACAAAAAGGTTGTGCTTCATGAAACAAGGAGAAAAGTTATCAGTGTTGTTTTGATGCAGCATGTCAAGTTGGTTCTGTGACCAATTAGGGGGTGGGTTGGGGGAAGAAAAGTTGAGGTAACAAGAAACTGCTATACAGAAGTAGTAACATCAGTTATATATTATTTTGTACGAGAAAACTAAATATAAGGCAATCAACCAATAATTTTAAAAGTAACCTAAAGGTGAACCATTTGAACACAACACCCCCTCCTAAAAAAACACCAAAAAAAAACGACGAAGAAAGTAATACATTACATTACATAACAAAACAAAATAAATAAAAGACCAACAGGTTGATGGTTATGTGCTTGTGCTTGTGCTTGTCCTTGTCCCAAAGACATCAGAGAGTGCAACAACCATGAGTTTTTAATTCAATCATTTTAAACTACAAATAATAACAAACCAATTTTTTGACAAGTGTCCCTAAAGAGCACCAAAGCAAAGCAGGGGAGCTACCTTTGCGTAGGAGTATATGAAAAATGATACAAATTGCAACAGTTCATCACAACGAAATAAACTAGAAAGTCCCAAATGCTTGGACCTAATTAAAAACAGAAGTTCTATAACAATTTAACATGCTCAATGATCCCACGAGCATTAAAGACATGATTGGATATACAAGGCAAAAACATGCAAATGTTCAAGAACTAAATCACAGTAATGGCCTATACGGGCAAGAAAAGAAAAAGGAAATGGGAAAGGCAAATAAAAATGTGTTGTGTCCATAAACATCAGATTGTCTTTCATCAGTTAAGGAAATAAAATTTGTAAAGAAGAGTGCATACATCTAATGGTAAATGTATAACAAATAATCGTACTTGAGTTAAATCCGCAGGTGTATAGGTTTTGGTCTTTTAAACCAACAATACTGTTTTAATATTTGGAGTGCTGTTGAATTCACAAATATAAAAAGAAGACATAAGATAATACAAATGATGAAAGCAGTTGTTATCAAGCACAAATATAAAAAGAAGACCTAAGAAATACAAATGATGGTATCATATGTTAGTAAGCACTATTAGAGGTCTTCGTACCAACCTTTAAAAGAAAATGGCTTAAAGCTTATATTCATCAACGTGCATCCACTTAGTAGCCGACCACTTATTCCCCTTGATCACAGGGCAACCACCTGAAATCAGCCGGAGCATGCATCATGCATCAGATAAATAATGCTTTGTATTGTGATCAGGAAACACATAAGCTAGTCCAGAACAAAACTGACTCGCAATCCAAAAAACATAAGATTTATCTGCCAAATCAATATGGGAAACCAAAATCCTGTTTCCCTTATATATGACACAAACTGCAAAGACTTTACTTAGAAGTGAAGTGATGCTGTAAATCATGATTACCATGCAAACTTGATGGATCCAGTGATGCATCAGGCCTCATGCTCCAGAAAAGCAAAGCATCACCCATTTTGGTTTCACAGAGAGGCCCTTCTTAGCACAATCAGACCACTCATTCCACCCTGGCAAAGAGCTATAATTTCCCTTCATGAGCAGGAAACACGGTCTCGCCTCTTCCTCAACATCCCACCTACATCACATAATATGCAAGAAAGTAAGCTCTGATGTTTTCCGGAAAATACGTTCTAACATGAAACTCTAACATGCCTGACAAGTGCATCCAATATGTGGCCAGAGGAAGTATACTACTTACAGATACATGAGAACAGTAGCTATCCTCTGGCCCCCATTTTTAGTGTTGAACTCACAAGAAAGTAGTCATAGTGAGGTTCGTACTTTTGTCCAACTTCATAGTGGAGAACTTGTAGTCCTTCTCCATGATCTACAAATTGCAATGAGCTTAAATCAGGCTGAGATAAGCTGAGTAAAATGTATTAGAGCATTAATACAATAGTACAAACAAGTAGGACAGATATCAAAGCAAAGATCAAAACACGAATATTAAATGAAAGACTAAACACCCGTACAGCTCAGTGGCAAAGCCACGCTTGTGATATGGGGGACAATTGTGCCCCTCTAAGCTCTTGGTAACATTTTTTTTATACTTGCAGTTGTACTACAAAGATAAATTTAGTAAGAGACTAAAGCTACATTAATTTAGAAAGCTGACTCTGATTTGTCCAAAATATAAACTTTGCTCTACTATATATTGTCAAGCTTTTCCATTTTATCTCACCTTAAGATTAAGTCCTAACTTTGCCATTAGGCCGCTTACTACCTCCTTCCCCAAGGAAAAAAAATACAAAATGGAAATAAACGGATTTTGTCTTAAGACCTTACACTGTTTTAAACGGGAAAAAAATACCATTTCTAGAAACAGTTTTTGTAACAACGAACAATTGATCATCGTAGAAAACTAAAAATCACATGAAACCCGCATTAGCCGGTAACACTCAAGAGAACTTTTGTTGGGAAAATTATCATAGAAACAATCGAGCATGAACAAGGACTTGGCTTGGCTTCCTATTTATTTGAACTGATGCCTTGCATATGTAAAGGGCTTCTAAAACCTAAAACATGACCCCTTTGAATTTGAGCAAGAAGTGCACAATATGTTATTAATGAGGAAGCTTCTTTGTTTTCGTGGCTTATTTCTTATTAAGTGAACCCAATGGTTTAATTTTTAATTGAAATATGCACGTATGTATCAAGCTAAGTAACATGTGTGCCTACCATAGTACACTTAAAAAGGTGACTTTGCTAATTTCACATAAAGCAAGTAAATCCGCAACATGATATCTTACAACCTTTTGAACATGTTCCAAAATATACAGCACACTGCTGCTCTTCTAAAATATATATGCTTGAATTTGGGAAGTTAATAACTTTAGAAGGAAAACATATTTGTTTTAAAATTGGATGAAAAAAATTTAAATTCAAACAACAGATATATGTGTGTATATATATATATATATATATATATATATATATATATATATATATATTGTATGTAACAATGTATATGCTAATATTACTATGGTACGTAAATATTCTTTGAATTTTTTTTTCAATTTAATTTTATTGATAAATAATATTCTTCAATTCTTACCTACAGGGATAAATGTAAAGTCTGCTATCCTTTTCTCTATGTTGCTGATGATCTCATCACGTTCCCTCTTTAAAAACATTCCAGAGCTTGTGCGCACCCTGCAACAATGAGCACTCTAATAAAATCAATAAGAGAAAGAGAAAGAATTTAGAGTAAATCCTTCCTCTGTACTGTATGATTTAATTTGAAATGCAAATGAGAGCATCGCAAGGGAATTGACGCAGACCTGCTATCTTTACTCTGACCAGTTTTGCTATCAACAACTGTTGACTTTACCATGTGTGGTTTTGCAAGATCCATCAAATACTCGCATTCTTTCTTGGACTGTTAGCAAAATAAAATCCAAAATCAAGACTTTCGCTTGACCGCTTAAGACATTCATCATCTGAACATTTACAGTGCTAGTGGATGATGATTTAGTGGATTACATAAAAGAATTTATTACACTAAATGCCAACTAGATGGATATGAATCGCACTGAAAATTCATAATCAAACCCAAGCAATATATTTTTACAGTATCCAAGAGCTACAAAAGTTCAAGCATAAGTAAAGGTAAAATACAATTATTAACACAATTCAATAAACATCAAATGAATCATATAGCTACCAGGCCAATATCACACACAATTCAATAAACAAAAAAATTTAAGAAATTAAGTTATAAAAGAAATAACTAACCAAAAAATTATGATACAGGAATGCTCTAGGCTCCCAAGAAAGTACTTCCGTCCACTGGTCTTCCCTCGTTTCCGACACATAACCATCAACTCTGCATCAAAATCACACATCATGAAAAGCATACAGATTAAATTTAGGCAAAAAGAAATATAGAGAGAGAAGATTAATTCAGGTGCTTGCGTGCGTGCAGGCATACATGCTATTTTTAATAATCTTGCGACCGAATTTCAAGTGATTAGGGATTGAAGAAGAATCGTCATCGGAACCAACAGGAAGAGAGAGAATTCCGAGAGCTAGAAGCATTAGAAGCACTACGGTTAACATCAGAAGCATTGACAGAACTAGGGCTATTGTCGACGATCTCTTGGCTTGATGCCGATAATTCATAATCCTTCCTTTTGCCATTGTCTGTTTCTTAATCGGAGAACGGATCGATTGAAACAAACCCTAATTAGGCACCCTGAACTATATTAGTAGTACTACGTTTGTTTCTGCAAAGGTTCTTGCAGCTAGGGAAATTTGTATTTGTCACATCTAAGATTTTGATAACGTCTCAGTCGTAACATTATGATGAAGCGCGTACGAAAAAAAATTGTTCTTGAAAAGTGGATTTGACTAACTTATATGAGCTGGGCTATTAGGCCCAACAAAATTTTCAATGCTTCTGCCTTTGTCTTTGTATATACGGTCAATCTTCTTGATATTAAAGGCACATAAATTATGATTTTAAAACTGCAAAATTAATAAAATATCTAACACGTTTTATTTTATTGATTATACTATTAAATTTTTAATTATTTAAATTATTCCGCTAAATTATTGAAATTATTTAAGTTATCTAATAGATAAAAAAGTAATGTCTGCTTAATTTTTTTAACAGAATGACCTAATTTCAAAATATTAATTAGTTTAATGAGATAATTTAAAAAATTAAAAATTCAATAAATAGAATCGAAGAAACGCAATCACTACAAAATGAAGAATTCATTAGTTTTGTTGATAAAAAATTAACGTTCGTTTATTTTTTTTAACGGAATGACCCAATTTAAAAATAATAATTAGTTTAGTGGGGTAATTTAAAAAATTAAAAGTCCAATGGTTAAATCAATAAAACATGCCAACTACAATGGGTATTTTATTAGTTTTGCCATTTTAAAATTATTAATTTAAAATTTAATAATTTTAATAACATGTTTATTTTTATAAGATTATTTATTAGATAACTTAAATAATTTCATATTATGTTTATTTTGTTCAAATTTATTTAAATGATTGAATAAAATTTACCGCTTAGATTATTATAGTTTTACCACTAATAATAAAGATATCATCATATCATATACTCATGTATAGAATATAGATGGATATAATATAATTCATCGGTTACTTTAAACATTTCTCCTAATATATATTTTGAATTGAATGGCCAGATAAAATATTTTCATATTCTAATTAATAAGTTTAGATAACTATAAAAAAATTGTGTTAATTTCAATTTCAAATATGAATTGATAGAGTCATGGGAATGTGCGCCGGACTAGATAAGCATTTCACAAATTTGGATAGGTTCTACCAAGAAGTCATTGATGAACATCGTAACACATGCAGATCGATAGGCTCAAGTCTGCACAAGACAAGAGGACATTATTGACATCCTACTTGAACTGAAAAACAGTCAATTAAGTTAGTTTGACCTCACTTAATTTATATATAACAGTACGTTCTCATGGTAATTAATCCACCTCACAATTCCAAAAAATACTTGTTTTTGGCTTATGTTATATATATATATATATATATATATATATATATATATATTGTAAGACCCAACTTTTATAAATAAAGATGAATTTTTATAAATATTATTTTTAAATATTATAGAATAAATTTAATATAATGTTATAGTTGTGGGTAATATTTATAAATTTTGCAAAAGTAAGCGAAGTTGTTATAAAATATTCGTTTCTATTTTAAATATTCTTTTGTGGGAGAATATTCGATACGACGGCTTACCAATCATTAATTGAATATTAATTCAAGTATTGTCGTAGTTAAAAACCACAAAATTATCTTTCTATAAAAATAACTACAGAGTGTTACTATTAAAACCGCTGAACTACCCTAGTAGAAAGGTGACGATGTACGCCAGTATATATTAAAGACACGATATTGATTATCGATCTTTACGTGAGAAGTCACTCAAATATTACTCAATTATTCTACAAGAATAATTCACGATCATATCTCTTATATTATTGATTCAATTATCATCACATAGATCATCCGTATAATATGTTATAGTATTAAATCAATAATCGAGACGACATGTTATAAATGATTAATAATTGTTGAAAGATTAAATATGTGTTGATTAAAAATAAAATGATTTGTGGTAATATTTATTCAATCCTCGATGTATATAAAGAGTCATTATGGAGACGTTTGTGGTAAGTTTGATTATTTTATGGGGGCCCATATATGTCATCATCTAAGAGTCTCTTCAATCGATAGTAATTACCTTCATCGATAAGTAATTACCTTTGTGAATAAGTAATTACCTTCGTCACATAGTAATTACCTTTACCAGACGCCAAACCACTTGTCGTTTACATATTACGAGCGCCGAACCACTTGTCGCTTCACATTACAAAGGCCGAACCACTTGTCGTTTTTACATTACAAAGCGTCAAACCACTTTTCTTTTCACATCACTCAAATCGTCGCCCACTCGCTTTTCATACTAAGGTGCTATTTGTAAATCTTCTATAAATAGAGGCCTAGTGCTTCATTATTTTCACGAATTCATTCAAGCTATAGAGAGAGAAAAGTATAGAGAATAAGAGAGAAAGAAGAAGAGTATTTTGTTACTACACTATCGCAAAGATTCAATCTCCTACTAAAAGTAAGGGGTGTTATTCTTTTCTTATTCATGAAGAGAACTGTTTGTTATTCCATTTCTTATTATTCCGCTTGGAATAACCTATATACGCCGTGATTCACCCTATACTTGGTGACATTCTTCTATTATTCTGTTGGAACATCCTGTCTGCATGTATTTTACACCTGACACGGTTCCATCTTTATTATTATTCTATTGGAACATCCATGCTCACGTGTTTTTACACCGGACCGGTTTCCGCCTTTATTATTATTCTGTTGGAACATCCTCGCCTGCATGCGCTTTTTACGCCGGACCGTTCCATTCTTTATTATTCTGTTGCTGAATATCCTCATACATGCGTTTTCTGGGGACCGGTTCCATTCTTTATTATTCTCATTGAATATCCTCGCATGCATGCGTTTTACGTAGGACCGGTTCTCATTATTTATTATTCTCATTGAATAACTCGCTTGCATGGCCTTATCGCATTTATGGTGATTTCTTTTTGTTATTCCATTCTTTATTATACCCAAGTTAGTTAAAACTTTGACTTCTATACTCCATGAAATTAGTGGAATATCCTCGATATTTGCGGCTTCATCTAAGATCCTTTCATGGAAATATTCTTCTCAAGATTCTTGAATTTTACTCTACAAAGCAATGATCACGTTGATAGTTTGATGATGTTATTGGTTCCTAGATAAATTAATTCTTGAACTTGTTTTATCAATTCTTATATCATTGTCATCATCCTCATGTTTATATTATGTTGAAAGTCATCTGTGGCTTGTAGTGCATAGATGGACTTGGTATGATTATGACCGAGACTATTCGGTGTAATCACGACCGTAATGTTACAAATGATGTGGTAAAAAATCCTCGAAGGCCCATAATGCATTGATGGATGATTGTTGGCATACGATCATGACCATTAATGAATACACAAATATTCTTGGTCCAGTAGTAGTGCATGAATAATTGTGGTCGTGATACTAAAGAATATCCTCGGCCGTAGTGCGGGGGGTGATTCGATGATGTGGAATATTTATTAAAGTTTAGTCTCTCGGCTTATAACAAAGATGAAAAACCTTTTAAATCATAAAAGATAGTAGATTTTATTTTCTACTTGACTCTTTTAATGGATCATTTGGTTCATTGTAGTTAAACTTGATGTTCATTATATTTTTCGCTTTAACACTTTCTTGTTGTAGGCTAATGATAATTTATTCTGCATTATCTTAGTCATAATATTTCTTCGAAAGCTAGTTGAGCTCACCCTTTCTTTCACCTTCTCTTCGTGAAATGAGAATATAAATTTATTTAGTCGGGGAACTGAGTAATGGTTCGAGGAGGATAAGATAAGTAGTCCCTCACTATTCGTGAAATAGTGTGATAATAATTGTAATGAGGACTCCTTTCGAGTTTGTATGATCTCTAGTAGATGATGATTTGTATTCAAACTCATAGTTTATGTTGTATTGCATACCACGCTTATATTAGTAAGTTGTATTTAAATTACATACTACGATCCGACTACCCAAGATGGGTGATGTATACCTAATTTTGGGGCGCCACAACAGGTATCGTAGCTTAGGATATGATCCTGCCTAAGATGTGAGAATAATACTAGGAGGGAGAGACGGGGAATACCTTCGCTAGTATGACCTACCTAAGTTTATGTGCTTATTTTATTGGTCACGTAATATAGGGATAATATGTTATATGTCAATTAACCTTTTGTTTTGTGGCGATTTGAAAATGACATCCGAGAATGTTGAGAATAAGAATGGAGCACACAGAAGCGATCGTTGATTCACCACATATCAATAATCGAGATAATGTGTATCGTGAAGGCGATAATCCTCATGCAAACAACAACACCGACCAAATGATGAATGATCAAATGTTCGTGAGGCTTTATCGCAATTCATGCAACAAAGAAAGCGAGAGCGACTTCCATCCAAAACGTGAGTGGAAACACGGAAAATTCTCGGCCACACCACTAAATGATTCAAGGAGCCGGGACCACCGGAGTTTAAGGAGAGCCAAAACCACTTCGGCGGAAGCATGGATAAAGCAGATTACCAAGATATTTGATGTCTTGGATGCTCCGAGAGCAAAAAAGGTTCCTTTCTTTTACTTTATGTGCTGCGCGGAGAGGCATTCATCGGTGGGAATCGGTAAAAACGTACTCAACTCTTTGTCAGATCAAGATATCTTGGGAGAAGTTCCAGAGTTTGTCAACGACAAATACTTTCCGAAAGTATTCGCCATGTGAAGGAGGTGGAGTTTATCAAGTTGGAACAAAAACAATATGACCGCGTGTCGCAATACGAGGCAAAATTTGCGAGTTATCACGGTTCATACCCCACTCTTGTGGATAATGAAGAGAATGGCGCGAATGTTTTAAGAGGTTTGAAGTCGAGATACGCCAACATCTTATTTCTCATAAACCGTGTTTGTATTCAGATGTTGTAAATAGGGCTCGATTAGTGGAGCGCGATAACGAGTCAACGAATTAAAAGAGAGCAACCAAAGAAATTATAATACCAAATGAGTAGTAGTCATCGAGCGGTGACAACAAGCGTGGAGGAATCAACAGCCGAGATATGGTAACCACTTCCGTGGTAATCTGGCTAAAACAATAAGAATGGACATTTCAAGAAAAGGAGATTTAACAATGATGGAAAGACGTCAAAGACCAAAGACCCGTTGTTAAGGAAGGAGAAAGACCACCTATCATATGCTTCAAATGCGGAGGAGGGACACATCACCAAACCATACCATGCCAGTCAAAAGTATGTTATAATTATGGAAGAGAAGGTCACTTAGCTTCGATTTTGTTGCCATCAAGACAACATTCAATTAGGATGGAGGCACCAAAGGCCGTCCCCGAAATGTCAAAACCTAGAAAGTGCAAGGGAGAAAGCGTTTGTTGTGACCTCCCGAGAACAAGAACCCGAATGAGGTCATCACGGGTAAGCTTATCATAAACTCTAATGAAGTCTATACTTTATTTGATAACGGGTTCTACCCATTCTTTTATTTCTCCTACTTGCCTCATCGATTAAATTTGACTCCAAAGAAATTAGACTTTGACTTATCTTTGGAAACTCCGTTGGAGAAACCTTCATTACATCCATTTGCTTATAAGTCTTGTTTGGTTCAAATCGGTACCCTCACATTACCTGTCGATCTTATTTCATTAAAAATACTTGCATCCGACGTGATTCTGTGGATTGATTGGTTAACTACTTATCATGCAAAAATTGAATATTTTCGTAAGGTTGTTAGCTTTCATATTCCTAACCAACCTATTATGCGAATCTGCCGACCAAACCATTAAAATCAATCACGATCATCTCAAGCCATAAAGCTATTCGTTTATTGAAAAGCGGATGTCAAGCTTCTTAGCTCATGTCACAGATTTAAACAAAAATACGCCGCTTTTGAACGATATTTCTATTGTTAATAAATTTCTGACGTATTCCCGAAAAACTTCCCCCTACCCCGTAGAGCGTGAAATTGAATTTTGTATCGACCTTGAACCCAGACAAAACCTATTTTCAAAGCCCCATATCGAATAGCTCTATCAACTTCGAGAGTTAAAGACCCAACCGCAAGAATTATTAGACATCGGCTTTATTCTTCCTAGTACTTCTCCTCGGGTGCTCTGCTCTATTCGTGAAGAAGAAAGATGGGAGTATGCGACTTTGTATTGATTATCGGAGTTGAATCATGTCACCATCAAAAATAGGTATCCATTACCACGTATTGATGACTGTTTGACCAAATTTGAAGGAGCCAAATTCTTTTCAAAGATTGATCTTCGTTCCGGATATCACCAATTGAAGATTAGAAACCAGCTTGACATTCCAAAGACGGCTTTAACTCCTATGCGGGCATTATGAATTCTAGTCATGTCCTTTGGATTGACTAATGCTCCCGCCGCTTCATGGATATGATGAACCGAGTATTCAAGGAATATTTGGATCACTTTGTGGTCGCTTTATTGATGACATCCTTATTTATTCCAAAAGCCGTGAAGATCATGAGCAACACTTGAGGTCGACACTCCAAAAGCTTCGTGAATATAAGCTTTATGCCAAGTTGAAGAAATCGAGTTCGTTGAAGAAGTAGCATTCCTCGGGCACGTGGTATCAAGTCATGGAATATCTGTTGACCAACTAAGATTGAAGCTATTCAAAGTCGGGAACAACTTAAATCGATGGATCGAAGACGTAGCTTTCTCGCTTTAAATTTGGTTATTATCGGAGATTCGTGGAAGGATTTTCTTGAATCGCTACTCCATCGACTCAAATTGACTTTGGAAAGATACAAAGTTCGGTTGGAGCGAAGAATGTGAGAAGAGTTTTCAAGAACTCAAGAGGAGACTTATTTCAAAGACTGCTCGACAATACCATCCGCTCGGAGGGATTTGTCATCTCATGATGATGCTTCGCAAAGGGTTGGGATGTGTTCTCATGCAACATGGAAAAGTTATAGCCTATGCCTCATGAAAACTCAAAGAATATGAGAGGAATTATCCTACTCATGATCTAGAGTCGACAAATGTAGTATCTTTGCACTTAAAATTTGGAGGCATTACTTGTATGGGGAGAAAGTGGAGATCTTTACGGATCATAAAAGCCTCAAATATTTCTTCACTCAAAAGGAACTCAACATGCGACAACGACGTTGGCTTGAATCGCTGAAAGATTATGATCATACCATCCAATACCATCCTGAAAAGCGAATGTGGTAGCCGACGATTGAGTAAGATCATATGCAAGTCTGAGTGCGATATTGTCAACGCAAAGGCCCATTTTGTGTGACTTGCAATGGATGGAGATAGAGTTAAAGACTTCGAGGACGACATGTGATGATAATGAGTATCTGAGTAAACCGACTTTAATCGATAAAGTTAAAGTTTGCTCAAGTTACTGGACACGGAGTCGATGCATATGAGGAAGAAAGTGCAAGAAGGTGCTATCTTAGGAAGCAAGAATCGATGAAGAAGGAATACTTGAGTCAACTCCGGACTTTGTGTTCCTAACGACCACGATTTAAAGTATAATATCATGATGGAGGCGCACAACACACCATTTGCAATCCATCTCAGGAGTACCAAAATGTATCATGATATTTCGCTATACATTTTGGTGGAGCAATATGAAGAGAGAGATAGCTGCTTGTTTATCTCAAGGTGTCTAACTTGTCAACGAAGTTAAAGCGGAGCATCAAGTACCAAAAGGTCCATCAGCAACCACTTGAAATTCCGAATGGAAGTGGGAGCACATTATCATGGATTTCGTTCTCGGCCTTCCTAAGGTTTCTCAAGGCATGTAGATGCGATTTGGGTCATTGTTGATAGATTGACCAAGTCTCGCTCATTTTTCACCGACACGAAAAAACTTATACACTTGAACGCTCTTGCTCAGTATGTACATAAACGAGATTGTAAGATCGCATGGTATCTTCCAGATCTATAGTCTCGATCGAGACCCAAGATTCACTTCACGATTTTGGGTTAATTTGCAAAAAGCTATGAAGCACAGACTTACGATTTAGCTCGGCATATCATCCTCGTATTTGGACGGACAATGGAGAGGACTATTCAATCTCTCAAGATCTATTAAGACTCTGTGTCCTTGATTTCAAGGGAAGTTGGGACAAGTTCTTACCATCGGTGGAGTTTTCCTACAACAACAGCTTATCGTTAAGCAAGTATTGGCATGGCTCCATTCAAGCGTTGTATGGAAGAAAGTGCCGCTTCTCCAAATCTTTGGGATGAGGTGGGTGAAAGCAACGTTGTTGGGACCGAGTTGGTACGTATGACTACGAAAAAGATTCAAACGATCCGACAACGATAAAAACCTCACAAAATCGATAAAAGAGTTATCTTGATCTTCATCGAAAGGACGGGAATTCGATATAGAGATCATGTGTTATTAAGAGTCGCTCCATGGAAAGGAGTTACAAGATTTGGAAAGAGAGGAAACTCAATCCTCGATTCATCGGTCCCATTTTTAATCCTCGATCGAGTAGGAACCGTGGCCTATAGACTCGCTTTTACCGCCAAGTATGTCTCGTGTTCATAACGCTTTTCACATATCCATGTTACGTAAATATGTTGTGGCGCCCCCAAAATTAGGTATACATCACCCATCTTGAGTCGCCACTTACATGATCTGTAATTTAAATACAACTTATTAACATAACTGCTGGTATACAATACGACATAAATGAGTTTAAATACAAATATCGCTCTACTAGATATTATCAAACTCAAACAAAAAGTCCTCATTACGATTATTATCACACTTATTTTACGTAATAGTGAGGACTACTAATGCTATCTTCGTGACCATCACTGTTTCCCGACTCGTCCCAATTTATATTATCATTTCTGAAGAAACGGTGAAAGAAAGAAAGGGTGAGCTCAACTAGCCCGATGAAAAGAAATATTATGACTAAGATAATGCGAATAAATTATCAATAGTCTTAATATTAAGCGATAATCTGATGTTAAACCGACAAAATACAATGTACAACCAGCGCTTTAATCATAGCTTTAATACGAATCCATTAAAAGAGTCAAGTAGAAAATAAAGTCTACTATCTTTTAGGTTTTAAAGGTTTTTCATCACTTTATAAATTTGAGACTCACTTTAATAAATATTCCACATCATCGAATCACCCCGCGCACTACTTACCAAGGATATTCTTTAGTATCACGACCACAATTATTCATGCACTACGGGCAAGAATATTTGTGTATTCATTAATGGTCATGATCGTACCAACAACTATCCATCAATGCACTACTACCATTTGAGGATTTTTATCACATCATTTGTAACATTACGGTCATGACGACACAAGATAGTCTGCGGTCATAATCATACCAAGTCCATCTATGCACTACAGTGCCACGTGATGACTTTCAAAAATATAAACATGAGGATGGTGACAATGATATAAGAATTGATAAAACAAGTTCAAGAATTATTTTATCCGGGGAATTATTAACGTCCAAATTGTCACAACACGATCTTTGTTTTGTAGAGTAAAATTCAAGAATGATCGGAAGAATATTTCCATGAAAAGATCTTTGGATGAAACGCAAATATCAAGGATATTCTACTAATTTCATGGAGTATAGAAGTCAAAGTTTTAACCAATTTGGGTATAATAAAGAATGGAATAACAAAAGAAATCACCACGCATGCGATGAAATCGCATTGCATGTGTTATTCAATGTAATAATAAATAACTAAACGAGTCGTGTGAAATTCACACCGGCTGCGGATGTTCCAACCGATAATAATAAAGATGGAACCCGATCCGGTGTAAAACACACAGATAGGATATTCCAAATAATAATAAAGACGAACCGGTGTCCGTTATGAAACACACAAGCGGGGATGTTCCAACAGAATCATAGAAAAGAATGTCACCAAGTATAGGTAAACCGCCGTATCAAAGTTATTCCATGCGAATAATAAGCGATGGAATAACAGCGATTCTCTGAATGAATAAGAAAGAATAACACCCTTACATTTGGTAGGAGATTGAATCTGCAAAGTGTAGTAACAAAATACTCTCTTATTAATTTCTTCTCTCTATACTTTCTCCGAATGAATTGTTACTGAAAAATAATGAAGCCCTGAGCCTCTATTTATGAAGATTTCTAGCTTAAGACTTCTTAGTGTGAAAAGGCAAGTGGTAATCGGCGATTGGTTTGGCGCTGTGTAATGTGAACGACAATAGTGGTTCGACACAGAATGTGAAGCGAAATACTATCGACGAAGGTAAATACTATTCCGCAAGGGTAATTACTATTGACAAGAAGGTAAATACTTATTCACAAGGATAATTACTATCGATGAAGGTAAATACTATTCACAAGGGTAATTACTATCTATTGAAGGTAATACTATTCACAAGGGTAATTACTATCGACGTAAGGTAAATACTATTCACAAGGGTAATTACTATCGACGAAGAGACTCTTAGATGATGACATACGAGCCCCCATAAAATAATCAAACTTACCACAAATCATAACATATTTAATCTTCAATTATTAATCATTTATAACTTGTCAATCTCAATTATTGATTTAATACTTTAACATATTATACGATGATCTTGATAATAATCAATCGATAATATAAGAGATATGATCACGGCGTGATACAAAATCCGTAGTAGCGTCGATAATCAACCCAAACCATATTGTCTTATATATATTTAATCAGTTTATGAATCCCTTTATAAAAATATTTTTCGTTTTCTCGATCAGATTTTGTAATACTTCCTCGACCATTATAAATATTACTAACAAAGTATATTCAAGAAGCATTTTATAACCTTTGCATTTCTGCAAAATTTATTCTCATAATATTCAATATCAATCTTTCGATAAGTGCATTATTTATAAATATTACGAACAATATTCAAAAATTTATTTATAAAAATTCACTCTTTATTTATAAAATTTGCCGGGTCTTATATACGTGAAAAGACCAAACCACATTATATAGAATCCTCAATAAATAAGATTCAAAGATTTTGTATGAAGAGGTTCCTGCTCAAATCTTGGATAAGGGAACATATTCTACGCCTCCAGCCGTTATACCTCAAGTCAAAGTTTTCACAAGAAAGGAAATGACTGGGAGTTAGAATCAAATGAAATCAAGGTATCCTTACCTCTTCGACATACCAGTATCGCACTCTAATTTCGAGGGCGTGAATTTCATAAGAAGGGGGAGGTCAGAAGACCCCAACTTTTATAAATAAAGATGAATTTTTTATAAATATTATTTTTGAATATTATGGAATAAATTTGATATAATGTTATAGTTGTGGATAATATTTATAAATTTTGCAAAGTAAGCAAGTTGTTATAAAATATTCGTTTGGTGAGAATATTCTTTTTGTTTGGAGAATATTCGCATTTACTCGACCAATCATCAGTGGACCCTATTAATCTAAGTATTGTCGTAGTTAAAAACGACAAAATTATATTTCTATAAAATAACAAACAGAGGTGTTACTGTTAAAACCGCTGAACTACCCTAGTAGTAAAAAACAAAAGAATACGCTGTGAATTGATAAGAAGACACGATATCGATTATCGATGCTTACGCGAGAAGTCACTCACCACGCCAATTATTGCTACAAGAATTCACGATCATCATATCTCTTATATTATCGATTCAATTATTGTCACAAGATTATCCTCAGATAATATGTTATAAAGATTAAATCAATAATCGAGACGACAAGTTATAAATGATTAATAATTGTTGAAAGATTAAATATGTGTTGATTAAAATAAAATGATTTGTGGTAATATTTATTCAATCCTCGATGTATATAAAGAGTCCATTATGAGACATTTGTGGTAAGTTTGATTATTTTATGGGGGCCCATATGTCATCATCTAAGAGTCTCTTCACAATAATAATTACCTTCACAATAAGTAATTACCTTTGTGAATAGTAATTACCTTCACAATAGTAATTACCTTTACCAGACGTCAAACCACTTGCCGCTGCTTCATATTACAGTCGAACCACTTGTCGTTTCACATTACAAAGGCCGAACCACTTGTCGTTTCACATTACAAAGGCGCAAACCACTTTTCTTTTCACATCACTACCGTCGAGCCACTCGCTTTTTCATACATGGCAGAGGTCTTTAAGCTAGAAATCTTCTATAAATAGAGGCCTAGTGCTTCATTATTTTCATGAATTCATTCAAGCTTATAGAGAGAGAAGTATAGAGAATAAGAGAAAGAAGAAGAGTATTTTGTTACTACACTATCACGCAGATTCAATCTCCTACTAAAAGTAAGTGGTGTTATTCTTTCTTATTTATGAAGAGAACTTTTGTTATTCCATTTCTTATTATTCTGCTGGAATAACTCAGATATATGTCTACCCTATACTTGGTGACATTCTTCTATTATTCTGCATTGGAACATCCTGCTCGTGTTTTTACACCTAACCGGTTCCATCTTTATTATTATTCTATCGGAACATCCTGTCATGTGTTTTACACCTGACCGGGTTCCGCTTTTTATTATTATTCTCGCTTGAACATCCCATGCATGCGTTTTACTGGCGGGACCGGTTCCATTCTTTATTATTATGTTGGAATATCCTCGCCTGCATGCGCTTTTACGCCGGACCGGGTTCCATTCTTTATTATTCTGTTGAATATCCTCGCTCATGCGTTTTTACTCCGACTGGTTTCCGTTATTTATTATTCTGCTGGAATAACTCGTCTGCGTGGCCATCGCATGCACGGTGATTTCTTTTGTTATTCCATTCTTTATTATACCCGCTTAGTTAAAACTTTGACTTCTATACTCCATGAAATTAGTGGAATATCTTTGATATTTAAGCTTCATCTAAAGATCCTTTCATGGAAATATTCTTCTCAAAGATTCTTGAATTTTACTCTCAAAAAGCAAAGATCGTGTCGATTTGGATGTTATTGGTTCTGAGATAAATTAATTCTTGAACTTGTTTTATCAATTCTTATATCATTGTCATCATCCTCATGTTTATATTATGTTGAAAGTCATCTGTGGCCCAGTAGTGCATAGATGGACTTGGTATGATTATGACCGTAGACTATTCTCGGTAATCATGGATCGTAATGTTACAAATGATGTGGTAAAAAATCCTCGAAGGGTCTGTAGTGCATTGATGGACGTTGTTGGCATGATCACGACCATTAATGAATACACAAATATTCTCGCACGTCTTTGCATGAATAATTGTGGTCGTTGATACTAAAGAATATCCTCGGCGTAGTGCGAGGGTGATTCGATGATGTGGAATATTTATTAAAGTTGAGTCTCTTATATTTATAACAATGATGAAAAACTTTTAAATCATAAAAGATAGTAGATTTTATTTTCTATTTGACTCTTTTAATGGATTCTTTGGTTCACCGTAGTTAAACTTGATGTTCATTATATTTTATCGGTTTAACACTATCAGAAATTAATGATAATTTATTCTCGCATTATCTTAGTCATAATATTTCATCGAAATAGTTGAGCTCACCCTTTCTTTCACCGCTCTCTCGTGAAATGAGAATATAAATTTGGACGAAGTCGGGGAACGAATAATGGTCCAGAGGATAAGATAAGTAGTCCTCACTATTCTCGTGAAATAAAGTGTGATAATAATTGTAATGAGGACTTCTTTTGAGTTTGTATGATCTCTAGTAAGAGATGATTTGTATTCAAACTCATAGTTTATGTCAGTATTACCTACGCTTATATTAAGTAAGATGTAAATTTAACTTACGATCCCACTACCCAAGCATGGATGATGATATCTAATTTTGCAAGGCCATATATAATATATGTATATCAACTAGATTCCAAACTTTGATATTGGAATGGATATGATTAATTAATCAAACTGACCAATTTTCAGGGAGTTGTCAAACATAACTCGATTTCTTAATCTTTGTATGCAGAAAGAATATGTTAATTGATGGAACAGAGACGAGTGGGTGGAGTGGCGGTAGTTTGGGCCATGACAGGGCAAAACCCCAAGGCCATGCATGAAGAAATCCCAAGAAGAAGTAAACTTGAAAGGTATATATATATATATAGTAGATGAAGATGATCTTCCTTATTTAAAGGCGGTGGTGAAGGTGGCAATGAGGTTATACCCATGCTCCTTTTCCACTCCTAGCTAGTGCCCCGAGAAACATCCAAAGGTGTCTGATAGTGATAGTGATAGTGATAGTGATAGTGATAGTGATAGATAGATGGGTACGAAATGCATGGGCCAATGGAAGAGATCCGAAATGTTGGGAAAACCTCCCCAGTCCCAGATGAGCTTTTACTTTTGGGTAGTGCTATTGATTTTAAAGGACAGGATTTTAAGTTCGGAGCGAGGCGGAATTAAAGGGTGTCCGGGAATTCACTGGGAGCCGTGACGGTGGAGCTTGCATGCAAGTAGCTAATCTTGGGAATCACCGGATGGGACGAGGAGAGAGGATATTGATACGGTACGGATGCACTGTCGGGTTTAACCACTTCCCTGCTGCTGCTGCATAAATCGATTAATTAATGAGCATTTGGTTGATACTTCATGCGGTTTCTTTTGGTGTGATCATTTCAATTTGAGACAATATCTTATTAAAATTATCTAACCAATGTAGTAATTTGTCTTGCAAAAAGTTGCAAATAAGGAAATTAATTTATGCCAAAATGCACGTTGGTGACCTATTGGCTTTCATATAAGATTTTTTTTTTAAAAATCAAATCTTAAAACTATGTCGTTTACAGTTTAAAAAACGACGTCGTCGGCCCCAATGGTCGTTCCAGCTAAACTTGCTGCGCTTTCCGGCTTCCCTTTCTCTGTCTCTCGTACTCGACTATACACTCTTCAGCTCTTTTGAAAGAAGCTGCCAATGGCGATCATCAAGTCAAAGGTAAACTCTCATCTCTCTCGACAGTTTCTCTCTCCTCTATCTAGCTGTTGCTTCAAAACCTTTTCCTCTTCTTCTACTTATGCAACCCTAGAAAAACTCGATCTTGAAAACGACGCCGCAGACGATGAAGAAACGGTCGTACCCAGTATCGAACTGTCACCAGCTGAAACCCTAACTTTAGAAAAATTCCACGCCTTAATCAAGGACCACCACCGCAAAACCCCAAACCCTAATTCTAAACCTTCAAACCCTAACTTCACTAGCCCAACGCTCTCCTTCGACTTCTCCCAAATTTCCGCCGCCCAATCGCTCTCCGCCGCCATCGTGCGTCGTGTTGTCGAGAAATGCGGTGGGGTGCGCCATGGCATCCCCTTCATCCAAACCCTAGCTTTCTTCAATTGGGCCACGACTCATAGTAATTTCGTCCATTCCCCTGAACCCTACAACGAAATGATTGACCTCGCCGGGAAAGTACGTCAATTCGACGTTGCTTGGTACTTAATCGACTCAATGAAAACAAGAAACATTCAAATATCGAATTTTACTTTCTCAATTCTGATTAGACGATATGTGAGGGCCGGATTAGCTGCGGAAGCTATTCACGCGTTTAATAGAATGGAGGAATATGGATGTAAACCTGACAAAATAGCCTTCTCAAATGTTATTTGTATTCTTTGTAAGAAAAGAAGGGCAACTGAGGCTCAATATCTTTTTGATAGCTCGAAGGATAAATTTGAGCCAGACGTGGTGATGTATACTAGCTTAGTTTATGGATGGTGCCGGGCTGGGAACATTTCGAAGCTGAGAGGGTTTTGGTGAAATGAAGGTGGCTGGGATTCAGCCCAATGTGTATACTTACAGTATTGTAATTGATGCATTGTGTAGATGTGGCCAAATTACGCGTGCTCATGATGTTTTTGCGGAGATGATTGATGCTGGATGTGAGCCGAATGCGATTACTTTCAATAATCTAATGCGTGTACATGTGAAGGCTGGCGGACAGAGAAGGTTTTGCAGGTGTATAATCAAATGAGGAAGCTTTCATGCGTTGCCGATACCATTACGTATAATTTTCTCATTGAGAGTCATTGTAAGGATGAGAATCATGAGGAAGCTACTAAGGTTATGAATACAATGGTTAAAAAAGGGTGTGCGCCAAATGCCTCTACATTTAACCCGATATTTAGGTGTATTTTGAAGGCGAGGGATGTGAATTCTGCTCACAGGTTGTTTGCTAGGATGAAGGAGGTGAAATGTAAGCCTAATACAGATACTTATAACATATTGATGCGGATGTTTTCTGATTCAAAATCTGCTGATATGGTTATCAAGCTTAAGAAAGAGATGGATGAGGGTGAGATTGAGCCTAATGTGAATACTTACCGGATTCTAATCTCATTGTATTGTGGGATGGGACATTGGAACAATGCCTACAAGTTTTTCCGAGAGATGGTGGAAGAGAAATGCTTGAAGCCTAGTCAGCCAGTTTATGAATTGGTTTTGCAGGAGCTGAGGAAAGCAGGACAGATAAAGAAGCATGAGGAATTGGTAGAGAAAATGGTCGTTAGGGGTTTTGTCGCTCGCCCTTTGTAGTAGCCTGCTGCTTATACTTTTGGAAGTTCAATTAGGTAGTATTTATTTCTCTTTGTCATCATTATTACCATTGGTAATTGGTAAATGACAAATTTGTTAGTGTTGTTATCCTTGAATTAGATTATAAACATTGTATTCAAGAATTTTGATGTACTTATATGCTTCCAATATTGCAATTTTGGAACATATATGACATTGAATTCTAATGTTTACTAGTGTCCGTAGTTGATTATCTTCTAATTGATTGTTTTGTTATGCTTTAGCACTGAAGTCCTCACGGCCTATAAATTTTTGAACTCTTTCATTGGAATATTACAGATTTAGTTAATATTCATTATCTTTATACGGTTGTCCTTTATTTATTAGTTACACAATTTGTATAAGTTGCGAATCTTGATGGTGAGTAGGAGTCCATGTACAAGCATGGGCATGCCTTGCTGTTTCTAAAGATAGTGAGCTTTGTTTCTCAGTTGAGCATGACTTTGCAGAGAAGCAGCTGATTCAAATATTTCAATTTTTAATCCTTCCCTAATCAAGAAACAAACCCTCTTGCTTGTACTTCTTTCGAGCTGCGATAAACTTGAAAGAAGAAGAATTGTTAAATTGTTAAATTGGCAATTATCTCAACCTGGTATTGTTGAATAGCTCTCTTCCCAATATAAGCTTTGTATTCCTTGATATATTATGATAGTAAGGCTTGCTTGTGCTGTGCATTTGAATTGTTTAAATTGAAAACTTTTCAGGAAAAGAGTAGTAATGGCAAAGATGTTTAACAACAGCAAACTTTTATTCCTAAAAGTCCTCGGGAGCTACAATTAAACGGACCCCGAGAGTTTGTCAAAAGCAAGCACACAAGCCTATGCAAAGTTACAAACAACTAAGCACCAGTTCATACAACAGCAAACCAGTAAATAAAGCTGAAAGCCTGAAACCACAACCAACTTGCAAAAAACCATCTATGTAGGAGCTTACAAAATCTGCAAGCCATTCCTGAGAAGCTGAATCCTGGCATTTGAAGCAAAAGATTCCAAATCTTCAGCCCCTTTAACAACTCCATACCAATCTGCAAGACTGCAACCCATTCCCGAGAAGCTGGATCCTGGCATTTGAAGCAAAAGATTCCAAATTTTCAGCTCCCTTTAACAACCTCCGTACGACAAACAGAAATTTCACAAAAATGCAGATCCATACTAAAGTAGCATACACCAACAACGATCTCAGCCAACTCTGAGCGGATATCCGCTGTCCTGCCAGGTGGGAGATCAAATACACATTGTCAGACAATAAAGAGGCATTCATGAATCTTTTGCAGAAGAAGCCACTTTCAAACATAAAGGAAAAAAATTATGTGCATTCAGGAAAAAAATGATCCTAATGGGAATGAAATAATATTAATAACCTTAAATAGCTCTCTCCTCAACAGTAAGTAATTCAAAATACTATCAAATTTAGATACATGGTTGGACAAACATTTCAGTGAAAACAGAGATGGTATTAAACTAGTGTTTATAAAAAAGCAGTAAAGATACAGCAAATACATTATCAATGACCTTGTATTTAAGCATCTCATTCAAATGTTTCAATCACTCTAATCCATCGCTAATCAAGATAGAAATCATCTGCTTTCAATTTCTTGTTTGATCATGTAGTGTATGTTTTATCAATGACCTTGCATGTCAAGCATCTCATCCAAACGCTTTAATCTCTCTAATCCCTCAGTAATCAAGAAACGAATCCTCTGCTTGTCACTGCAATTCCGGTTATTTTCCATTTCTTGTCTGATTATATGTCTCAGTTCAGCTGCAAGAAGATCCAGCGAAATTAAGATAACATCATTAGGCTTCCAGCACCCACGCTACTTTTACAAGTAGAAATTTTTTCACTACAACAAACAGGTTATTATCCGCTCTCTAATAACTCATAATTGTGGGTGATCAAAAATTATTAGTTAGTAGAATTATATATTAATAAGTTTACAAATATTTCCAGTAACCAAAAAACTTCCTTTCACACACACACACACACACACACATCTGTGTTTGTTTAGGTATAAAACTAAGACCTTACATAACAATTTTTAAACTATATTGTCTTCCACTATACAAAAATATGTATTTAGTATCAGTAATATCCGTAAATTTTATGAATAATATTAATAACTAAATTAATAAAAGTTGAATATTTATATAGGTATATATTGTTGTGAGACGGGATGTGATAATTCAATCGAATTGAATTAAGTACGTGACAACTATGTGATACGATGAAAATAATGAAAAACTTAATTTAAGCTTAAGGGATATGCCTAGTGTGGCAAAGTGAAGAAATAAGTAACTTATTAATTAAAACAATGAAGAGAGTAATTAAACTATGGTATGGACTAAATTCTGGGTCTGAGGTTTTTCCAAAGTGGTTTGAGGTAACTTTTCCACTTCATAGTGTAAACCAGCATTGTAATTGCCAAGATGGCAAGACCTTTGAAAAATAATTTTTGCTTCACGAGTTACCAGATGATATATTAACATTAATAAAATGTGAATAATTGATGTAGTGTGACTGTATGATAAAAATAAGATTTAATTATGTGACCTACTAAATTTTATAAATGAGTATGTGTGATTATGATTCATGGGAATTCAATTAAATGTGCATAAAAAAATCGGAAGGAAGTTAATTTCCAAAAAATAAACATTTAATATTAAAAATCATTATAATATTGAAGTATAAGTGTAATAATAAAATTTATGGAGAATATTGGGTTAATAATACCCAACTGCATTATTTTATCTAAATTAAATATTATTTTAAGTAAACCCAATGTACATGGATTATATGATATGTGTGCATATATAAACCTCAACTTTTCATTATGTAGTAACATTAACACATTAAAATTACACTTGGGAGCAAAAAGAAACTAAACAAAGCATAATAGAACTAAATGCTGAGTTTTATCAAACCTTGTCCCAAATTCAATGGCCAAACAGTGTCCCTATACCTCATTTACGTGAAAACACACTGGTTAGAAAGGTGATTATCATGGCTATGGAGATGGTTGAGGGGGAGTAGTTGGCCAACCCCTTGTTAACCATTGGCTTATTCTTCTTCCTCATGGATTCAAACCCTAATGCAAAGCCATTAACTGGGTACCCAATTCACTATATATAGCAGCCTCATTTCTCCATTCTTGTTGCTGTAAATTGTCTGAGTAGTACATATAGAGAGTGTGAGTGCATTGGTGTGTGGAGAGAAGTCTGAGATTGCAAGGAGTGTCAATTTAAGCTTCAAGAAAGTAATTTTCTTGTTTTATGTTCTTAATTTTCAACTTGACAAATTTCTAGAATTTTCATGAAGATTTCTGTGAATTAATTTGTGAGTTGATATCAATGCGTTTATTAAGTGTATATGCATGAAACCTTTAAGAATGAGTTTAAGTATGCTTAGTTGAGAGAAAATCAAATCTGGTTTTGATTTTCTGTAGAGTAAAGCCCTTTCTTGGTTCTGTCCAAGAAGGGCGTAGCGCTTCGCCTAATTTATTTTAAGGAAAGTAGAAATTCTGCTTCCCTGAACCAAATTCTGGTTTTATTTGTTATATGGTGCTTCCAACATGATATATAGACTTAGTTATGCATGAAAACAGATATGCCATGTAGTATAAAGCCTTCTTATGTGGTATGAGTTGTCTAAACATGATTTAATAGGATATTTATCAAGAAAACTTAAATTTTCAAAAGACGAACTTTGATGAAACTTGTATTTTGCAAATTATGAGTATGATAACATATATATATGACTGAGTTATGAACATTAATGAGCATGAGTTGTTATTCAAGGTTCATTTGTTTATATCTAACTTGTTTTGGCTTTGAGTTAAAAGATTTTTTAAAGGAAAATTTGACATACTTGAGACTAATATCCATGAATACCATGTGGAGTATGTTCTGACTTTGTGAACTTGTAGTCATGACATAAGAACACATAAAATGTAATTCTAAGATGTTTGGTATACACTAGAATGCATGGTTTAAGTTTAAAATGATTTCAAAAGCAAACTCAAACAATTTTTCAAACAAAGTTGTATAAGTATGGTGTAGTTATATTCTGGACATCTAAGATGGCATGTTTATGTTCTTTTTGTCTCTAAACATGATTCATATATGTATACTCACCTTGTTAGACACAATGTAAGTTAATTAAGAATGAGCTTGGGCATGTTTAAAGGTGATAAACGATGCTAACTATGCGTAAATGGTGTGAACACTTGCAAGCATGCATATTATAGAATATATAATCTCCTCATATGGATACATGGTTAACATAATAGGCCTTGTGACTTCATTTGGCATTAATTCTTAGAAATTTTAAACTAAGACCTTGACGTGTAAAGTTGAACTTGGAATGGTCGTACAAGTATGTGAAACCCTTTAACATATGTGC
Organism: Panax quinquefolius; assembly: GCA_020205615.1. Lineage (NCBI taxonomy): Eukaryota > Viridiplantae > Streptophyta > Magnoliopsida > Apiales > Araliaceae > Panax > Panax quinquefolius. Next base: position 3,478,711 of record CM035171.1, read on the forward strand.
ATGTTATTTGTTAATGCCTTGGTATGCTAAACAGTGGACTGAAACCAGGAGAGCAAAATGTAAGACCCCAACTTATTATTAATGAAATTTAATTTTCTCTATTTATTATTTTAAAATAGTAAGGGTTGATTTGATTAATGTGGATAGTTATGGGTAAAATACGTAAATATTTCAAAATAAGCAAGTGGTTATAAAATATTCATTGTTGTGGGAATATTAGTTTGGTCGTGGAATATTCTTTAGAAGACCAAAATTTTTTAAATAAAAGGAATTTCCTTTATTTATTATCTTGAAATAGTAAGGGTTGATTTGATTAATGTGGATAGTTAAGGGTTAAATATGCAAATATTTCAAAATAAGCAAGTGGTTATAAAATATTCATTTTGTCGGAAATATTCGTTTGGTGCGTGGAATATTAAATCTTTGGGGAATATTAAATGCAGATGTAGCTTACCACCGTGTAATATTGAGCCCATAACGAAAGCGATTGGATGAGGAAAAGCGACAAAGTTTGGGTGGTTATAAATAACGGCGTAGTTATTCATATTAAGACCATGGTTATTCTATTAAGATCATTGGAATACCCGTTGGTTAAAATACGATGTCTGGCGTTAGTTTATAAAGAAATGGCACGGTATTGCATGATATTGTTGAATTATTGATCCTTACGTAAGATGGCACTACTCGATAATTTTCACGATGAATTCTTTATTCGATATTTTATTTTATTGATTCAATAATTGCTTTGCGTTGATATTTTATATTATTGTTGTTCAATAATTGTCACTACACAAGATTTCCATTATCGGATCAATAATTCATATTATTTGAATAATATTATTAGATAACATTATTGGCGATGTCTAGAAAGTTACATCAAGGAGAGGTTTGGTCACTAATTACGCCACAAGAAGGAGAGATCCTTATCGGAAAGCCCCTCTTTCTGAGGAAACACTGGTTTGTCATAAATGTGATTACATAATATTATTTGTGAATAATTAATTATTGATTCATATGATAAGGAAATATTTATTTTATATGAATATAAATGATGGATTTATTTATGTGGTTATTAATGAAGGAATTAATGTTGAGGTGTTTTATCGGTATTTTATCGGATTGGAGGTATTAAAAATCAAATCGGGGTTTTGAGATATATTAAGGGGTTATAATTTTTAATCCGACCGTTGGATTGTAGTAATTTTGGGTATGTTATACATACATAAGTTGAGTATATGTCCACAAATTTTGAACCGTTAAAATGCTTGCGAATGATTTGTTGTGAATTTTAAGAGGTGTCGGATTCTTGGAAATTAGGTTTATAATTGATTTTGGTGGAAAATTCTAGAATTGAGTGGGCCCCACTTGTGGTTGGTGAAAAAATGTGCTGAATTTTATTTCAAATGTGGTGGGTGGCAATAGTAGCGAGTAAAGCCATCGTAGTGGCAGTGGTCAAGTCTGCTTGGTGCTAACATTTTCCTATAAATAGAAATTTGAGTTAAATTGAAAATCACACCGAAACAAAGTTTTCTCTCTCTCTCTATATTATTGAAGCGTATTTTGTGAGTATTTAGATACTTTGAGAGTTCTTTGTTCAAGATAAGTTTTATTCAAAGATCACTTGAGCCTTTCCTTCCGAAAGTCTTGATTCTTTGAGGTAAGGGATGTTATTTTCTTCTCAAATGATATTAATTCTTCAATATCATTATTTGAAATATTGGTTGGTACTTTTTATCAAATTTGGAACTTTTTCATGTCGGAGTTCTTATTAAATGAGTTCTTATTCACGATTACTTATTCATGAGTTTCTTATTCACGATTCTTATTCACGAGTACTATTCATGAGGCGTGAAGATGTTTTTTTTTGGAATTTATCTTTTGGTGTCGGATTTACTATTCACGATATACGGCACTATTCACGAATCTGACACTATTCATAGAAAAATGAAAATTTTCTTTTCGTCCAAAATATCTATTTTGGATACTAGCTTTGATTGTATCCATGTTTTGATCATTCTTGAATTTTACACCACTATGATTATTTTTGAGGTATTGTTGGACATGGATAAAACAAAGTCTGAATCCTTAATCCTTAATCCTTGTCATTTTGTTTCACTTTGGATTCGTTCTTTAAAAAATATTTTTCATCATCCTCGGTCTTAAATGATGATATTATTGAATATCTTTGGCTGTAGTGCAAGATGAATGATTCTGAAGAATATCTTTGGCTGTAGTGCAAAAGATGAAGCGGTGTTTAAATGAACATGGATGGATCGATGAATATCTTTGGCTTTAGTAGTAAAAGATGAGCAGGTGTTTAAATGAACATGACCGATCAATGAATATCTTTGGCCTTTAGTGCAAAGATGAGCAGTGTTGAGATGAACATGTAGATTGATGAATATCTTTGGCACAGTAGTGCAAAGATGAATATTTGATTTGAGATGAATATTGATTGATGTTACGAGGATAAAATATTGATGATGGATATTAAATTCATAGATTATAGTAGATTTCATTCTCTACGTAACTCTTACATGAATTATTATTTCACTGCGAATATTGATCCGAAACTTGTTGTATTGTGATTATCGATTTTTCCTGTTGGAGACTAACGATAATTTGTTGTATATTATCTTTGTCATAACATTCTTTCTTGGGCTAGTTGAGCTCACCCTTTTCCTTGTTGTTCCATTTTTTCTTCTCGGGAGGCGAAGGTGGCGAAATCTTAGTCGGGGTATGGAATGAAAGTTCTAGAAAGTTGTTTAGTAGTCCTCACCATTTTGTAAAATAATGTATCAATAATTATGATGGGGATTTATTTGCGTGTGGATATTGTCTGCAGATGGCAATATCGTATTTAAACTCACAATTATATATTGTCGTATTTCACACCGACATTTGTATTATTGAAGTTGTAGTTTGCTTCTTGTACCATGTATTTTGGCGTCTCGAAAATGGGTTGGATGGAATGGACCTATTTTGGGGCGTCGATTAATATCGAGCTTAGGATATGATCTCTGGCGGAGATCGGGGAATAGAACTAGGAGGAGAGGCGAGTAAATCCTTCGCTTGAGTGTGTCTACCCAAGCTTATTTGTTGGTTGGTCATATTATAGGGGTATTATGTGATTTGTTAATTTATTTAATTAACCCTTGTTTTATGATAGTTTTTTAGAATGGATCTTTGAAGCGTTAACAATGGAGTGAATGAGATCGTGGAGACACCTCTGTCGCCAACCGGATAATGTGATGTCGGTGAAGAAGGAATTAGAGATATCCATGTGGTGAGTGAAGAATTGATAGTTGCACGAGATAATCAGCAGAGATAGCAATGAGAGTGAGGAAGAAGAGGAAGAAGAGTACTGAAGAGAGTTTATTAGAGGTATTTTATGATCGAAATATAGAATTGCAAAATCGTATTCATGAGTTAGAAGAAGCAAATTTAAAGAATTGCGAGCGATCGTGGAGCAAAAAGGATGCAACGATTCAAGCTTGTGTTACCCGATCGTGATCTTGAAACGAAGCACTCTTTGGCGAGTATAAGATGATAAAGTTTGGAATCTGGTGAAAGAAGAAATAAGCGAGCGAGTGAGAATGGTGATGCATGGGTAAAAGTTTATTTGACGCATGCGTTGATATTATGGAAAGAGATGTCGAATCTAAAAGAGAAGATTTAACGATGGCGGGAAGGCGTCGGCGACGACATCAACCTTATCAACAAATTCGAGGGAAGAAACGATCGCCCGATTAGATCTACAGATGTGGAGAGGAGGACATATAAGGTCAAACTGTTCAAAGCCTTCCAGGTATGCTATAATTGTGGAAAGAAGGACATATATCGCCGAGATTATGCGATATCGAAACCAGTCCGTACGTGAATGGTGACTCAAAAGGATGTCGAGAAAAGTCAAAGTCAGCGGTTCTTGGAAGAAGCGTTTGTAAGTGGCCGGTCGAAATCACGAGAACGAGCGAGTTAGAAACGGGTTAGTTAATTATAAATTCTTGCGAAGTTTATACCTTACTAGAATCTGGGTTCTACCCATTCTTTTATCTCTCTTGCTTCTTTGCAACTCAGCGTTTGAACTTGACTACGGAGAAATTAGACTTTGACCTATTTATGGAGAATCAGATTAGGAGAAACTTTCATTACATCTGTTGTTTAGAAATCTTGTTTGATTCGGAGTTGGCACTATCACATTACATTAACCTTATTCCTATAGAGATATTTGCTTTTGATGTGATTTTAAGGTTAACTACTCATCATCGCTAAATTGATTGCTTTTGTAAGGTTGTTAGTTTTCATATTCCTAAGCAACTTTGTTATTGAATTCAAGCAATCAAACCATTGTAATCAAACATTTTCATATCAAGCCATGAAGTCATTCGTTTATTACGGATGTCGAGTTTTCTTAGTCCATGTTATGGATTTGAATAAAGACACGTCGATTTGAATAATATTCTTGTTGTTATTGATTTTTCTGACGTATTTCTGAAGAATTTATTGGCTTACTCCCAAAGATGATATTAAATTTTGTATCGACTTTGAACCGAGACAAAACTCATTTCTAAAATCTCATGCTCGAATGGCTCTATTGAACTTGAGGAGTTAAAATTCAATTATAAATTTGGTACTGAGCCTTTATCTTGTGATTTCCTTTGTGGAATTCACTAAGCGAGACTCTCTATGTAGGGACGTCATATTAGATGCGATAGTAATGCGATAGGTGTCATTGTGACGTCTTATCCAAGGTTGGGATATGAGTCACGATTGAGAGCAACCTAAGTCGATAATCGAAATCGTGAGTTTACAGAAGCTTAGTTGGTTATTATCGGAGATTAGTTGAAGGATATTCTCGAATCGCTATTCCATTAACGCAATCCCGATTCGTTAGAGAGATACAAAAATTCGAATGGAGCGAGGAATGTGGGAAGAGCTTGAAGAACTCGAGAGAGACTCATTTGACAGACATGTTACGACCATGCCATCACCTGAAAGAGCGTGGTGGGCGGCGTGTCGAGTAGAAGATGTTATCTGATGCAGTGCGATATTGTCAAAGACTAATTTAAGTATAATTTACAAATAATAGAGATGGAGATGAAAACTCTAGGTACCCACGTGATGATATCTGAGTGCATTGATGATATCTGAGTATAATCGACTTTAATCGATAAAGTTAAAACATTCATTCACTTGCTGGAGGTGATGAATTTGAAGAAGGAGGTGCAAGAAGTTGTTATTTTAAAAGCGAGAATCGGTGAGGTGAGGAAAGCTCGAACCTTCGATTTATTAATCCATTTGAAATTCTCGATCGAATAGGGCTGTGGCCTATAGACTTCGTTTTACCACCAAGTATGGCGTGTTCATAACGTTTTTCACGTGTCGATGTTACGTAAATATGTGGACGACGAAACACGTCATTGAGTTAGAAGCAGGACGAGATAGCCAGAAGACTTAACGTCTGAGGAGTGTACTGTCGAAGATTTTGTAGAGGAGAACATGACCTATGTCTGAGGTTATACCATAAGTTAAAGTTTTGTGGAGAAACCATGCTATTGAGGAAATGACACGGGAGTTGGAAAGCGAAAATAAAAGTGAGGTATCTTTACCTTTTCAAACACACAGATATCGTCGTCGATTTAGAAGACGAAATTTCATAAGGAGGGAGGTTGTAAGACCGAATTTTTTTAAATAAAAGGAATTTCCTTTATTTATTATCTTGAAATAGTAAGGGTTGATTTGATTAATGTGGATAGTTAAGGGTTAAATATGCAAATATTTCAAAATAAGCAAGTGGTTATAAAATATTCATTTTTATTAAGGAATATTCGTTTGGTGGTGGAATATTATCGTCTTGTCGGGAATATTAAATGCAACGGTAGCGACCATGTGTGAGCCCCATAACGAGCGATTGGATGAGGAAAGCAATGACAAAGTTTGGGTGGTTATAAATAAGCAGGCGTAGTTATTCTGTATTAAAATTTGTAGTTATTCTGAATTAAGGCCGTTGGAATACCCGGTGGTTAAAATACGATGTCTGGCGTGGTTGCAGCGTGATGCAGCGGTATTACCTGCAGTATTGTTGAATTATTGATCCTTACGTGAAGATGGCACTACTCAATAATTTTCACGCAGTAATTCTTGTTGATATTTTATTTTATTGATTCGATAATTCTTTGCGTTGATATTTTATATTATTGTTGTTCGATAATTGTCACTACTGATATTTCCATTATCGGATCAATAATTCATATTATTTGAATAATATTATTAGATAACATTATTGGCAATGTCTAGAAAGTTACATCTAAGGAGAGGTTTGGTCACTAATTACGCGCCCGATGAGAGAGATCCTTATCTGAAAGCCCCTCTTTCTGAGGAGGCGACTGGTTGTCGTAAATGTGATTACGTAATATTATTTGTGAATAATTAATTATTGATTCATATGATAAGAAATATTTATTTTATATGAATATAAATGATGGATTTATTTATGTGGTTATTAATGAAGGAATTAATGTTGAGGTGTTTTATCAGTATTTTATCGGATTGGAGGTATTAAAAATCAAATCAGGGGTTTTGAGATATATTGCGGGGGTTATAATTTTTAATCAAATAGTTGGATTGTGGTAATTTTTGGGTATGTTATACATACATAAGTTGAGTATATGTCCACAAATTTTGAGCCGTTAAAATGTACGAATGATTTGTTGTGAATTTTAAGAGGTGTGGGATTAGGAAATTAGGTTTATAATTGATTTTGGTGGAAAATTCTAGAATTGAGTGGGCCCCACTTGTGGTTGGTGAAAAAAATGTGCTGAATTTTATTTCAAATGTGGTGGGTGGCAATAGTAGCGAGGTAAAAGCCATCGTGTAGAAGTCAATCTGCTTGTGGGCTAACATTTTCTATAAATAGAGAAATTTAAGTTAGAATTGAAAATCACACGAAAACAAAGTTTTCTCTCTTCTCTCTCTATATTATTGAAGTATTTTGTGAGTATTTAGATACTTTGAGGTTTCTTTATTCGATCTGAGTTTTATTCAACATCACTTAGGCCTTTTCCTTAAAATCTTGATTCTTTGAGGTAAGGGATGTTATTTTCTTCTCAAATGATATTAATTCTTGATATCATTATCTTTGAAATATTGGTTGGTACTTTTATCAAATTTGGAACTTTTTTCATGTTGGGGTTACTTATTCATGAGTTACTATTCACGAGTTACTATTCATGAGTTCTATTCACGATTCTTATTCACGAAGTACTATTAAGTGAGGCGTGAATGATTTTTTTGTGGAATTTCATCTTTTGGTGTCGAGATTCTTATTCACGTATCTGGCCTTTATTCACGTATCTGACCTTATTCACGAATCTTGCCTATTCATAGAAAAATGAAAATTTTTTCTTTTCATTCAAAATATCTATTTTGGATACTAGCTTTGATTGTATCCATGTTTTGATCATTCTTGAATTTTACACCACTATGATTATTTTTGAGGTATTGTTGGACATGGATAAAACAAAATGCTGAATCCTTAATCCTTAATCCTTGTCATTTTGTTTCACTTTGGATTCGTTCTTTAAAATATTTTTCATCATCCTCGGTCTTAAATGATGATATTATTGAATATCTTTGGCTGTAGTGCAAAAGATGAATGATTCTGAAGAATATCTTTGGCTTAGTAGTGCAAAGATGAAAGCGGTGTTTAAATGAACATGATGGATGATGAATATCTTTGGCACATAGTGCAAAGATGAGCAGTGTTTAAATGAACATATTGGTGATGAATATCTTTGGCCTTTAGTGCAAAGATGAGCAGTGTTGAGATGAACATGTGGATTGATGAATATCTTTGGCACGTAGTGCAAAGATGAATATTTGATTTGAGATGAATATTGATTGATGTTACTGAGGATAAAATATTGATGATGAATTTATTAAATTCATAGATTATAGTAGATTTCATTCTCTACGTAACTCTTACATGAATTATTATTTACACTGCGAATATTGATGCGAAACTTGTTATACTATTGTATTCTATCATTTTTCCACATTGGAGACTAACGATAATTTGTTGTATATTATCTTAGTCATAACATTCTTCTTTGGGCTAGTTGAGCTCACCCTTTTCCTTGTTGTTCCATTTTTCTTCTCGGGAGGCGAGAAGGTAGCGAGTCTTAGTCGGGGTATGGAATGAAAGTTCTAGAGAAAGTTGTTTAGTAGTCCTCACCATTTTTTGTAAAATAATGTATCAATAATTATGATGGGGATTTATTTGCGTATGGATATTGTCTAGATGGCAATATCGTATTTAAACTCACATTATATATTGTAAGTATTTCACCTACGACATTTGTATTATTGAAGTTGTAGTTTGCTTCTTGCATGCGTGTATTTGGCGTCTCGAGAATGGGTGATGTGTATACCTATTTTGGGGCGTCACATTCTTCTTTGTCGGGGAATATTAAATGCAACGCCTTGATCTTTTTATGGGCCCATGTAAAGCGATTGGATGAAGAAAGCGACAAATATAAGTTGTTTAAAAATAACGGCGTAGTTATTCACAATTATCTTATTAAAAATACTGGGTGGTTAAAACACACGATATACGTGGTATTGCACCAATTATTGATTCTTACGTGAAGGCCTTTCTTCAATAATGGTTACGATAATTCTTGTTCGATATTTTATTGATTTAATAATTCTTTGCGTTGATATTTTATATTCTTTGTTGTTTGATAATTGTCATTACGGTATTTTTCATTATCGAAAGCAATAATTCATATTATCTGAATAATATTATTAGATAACATTATTGGCGATGTCTAGAAAGTTACATTTTAAGGAGAGGTTTGGTCTCTCATAATTGCTTGTAAGATGAGGAGAAATTCTTATTGGAAAGCCCTACTCTTTCTTGAGGAAGCTGCACAGTTGTCGATATTGTGATTACGTAATATTATTTGTGAATAATTAATTATTGATTCATATTATGAGGAAAATATTGATTTTATGTGGATATAGATGGAAAAATTTTTAATGTGACAATTGTTGAAAATTGAAATTTTATCTTTTACGATAAAATAATTCATTTAAATATATTATTATATTTTAATAATATAATAATGATGATATTTTTTACGATGAATGTGGGATATATGAGTATATGTGGAGGAGGATATTTTGTTACCAAAAATATTTAAAGCATGTTTTATGTGTCGGTGGACCCCATTTCTTGACCGAAATTTGATTATAGCTTTGTAAAATCGCTTGGTTTATGAATTTTGGTCAATTTTTATTTAGAATTTGGAAAACCTTTCTTACGTAAAGTTGTAGAATTGAATTTCCTATAAAAAATTCGTGAGTTTTGAATTTTCCGACAAAAGGGCTATTTATTGTGAATTATTGAAGTTACGAAGCTCAAAATAATTGATTTTTGGAAGTTTAAAATATTTTAAATAACAAAAACGTTTTTTTCATTATGGTGTGTTACACATGTGTGTGTTGAATGAGTGAATTCAGTTCTTGGAGGGTTGGCTTAGGAAAATTTAATTTATATATTAATATTATAATAAATTTTACGCTTTTGGTGTTCTAGCATTTTTTACATAAATAGGGTGCTTGGGTTAGAATTGAAAATTACACCGTAAATCCTGAAGTTTTTTTCTCTATATATCGAGCGTATTCTTGTGAGTATTCTTGTGAGTATTTTGAGTATATTTTGAGTATTGCTATATGGTGCAAGTTCGAGTTATAACTTTATATCCCAGGTGTTTAAATTTAGAAATCTTGATCTTTTCGAGGTAAGGGATATTTTTTTTAATGATATTATTTATTCTAATATCATTATGTCGAAGTATTGATATGAACTTTTCAATCAAATTTGGAACTTTTAGTGTAATAGATTCTTATTTACGTGTCTGACCTTTATTCACGATATCTGATCTTATTCACGAATACTAAGCCTTATTCATCGAAAAATGAAAATTTTCCTTTTCGTCCAAAATATCTATTACGGATACTAGCTTTGAATGTATCCATGTTTTGATCATTCTTGAATTTTACACCACTATGATTATTTTTGAGATATTTTTGGACATGGATAAAACAAAGTACTAATCCTTAATCCTTAATCCTTGTCATTTTGTTTCCTTTGGATTTGTTTCTTTAAAAATATTTTCATCATCCTCGGTCTTAAATGATGATATTATTGAATATCTTTGCACTGTGTAGTGCAAAAGATGAATGATTTCGATGAATATCTTTGGCCGTAGTGCAAAGATGAACATGTGTTTAGATGAACATGACCAATGATGAATATCTTTGGCTGTGAGTGCAAAGATGAATATTTGATTCGAGATATATATTGATTGATGTTACGGGGATAAAAGATATACGATGAGCTTTTAAATTCATCCATAGAAGATAGTAGTTTGCATTCTCTACTTAACTCTTACAATGAATTATTATTTCATTGCGAATATTGATTTAAAACTTGTTGTCTATTGTATTTTATTAGATTTTTCCTGTTGAAGACTAACGATAATTTGTTGTATATTATCTTAGTCATAATATTCTTTATTGGGCTAGTTGAGCTCACCCTTTTTCCTTTTTGTTCCATTTTTCTTCTCGGGATGCGAGAATATAGTGAGTACGAGTTGGGGTATGGAATGAAGGTTCTAGAGAGTTGTTTTTAGTAGTCCTCACCATTTTGTAAAATAATATATCAATAAATGTGATGAGGATTTATTTGAGTATAGATATTGTGCAGAAGATAATATTTGTATTCAAACTCACAGTTTTACTTGTTGTAATAATAAAGTTGTAGTTGTTTACATGCCATGTATTGACAACTCGAAATGGGTGATGTATACCTATTTTGGGGGCGTCATGTTGGTATTAGAGCTTAGGGATATGATCTCTGGTGGAGATCGGGGAATAGAACTAGGAGGGAGGACGAGTAAATCCTTAGCTAGTGTCCTACTAAAGCTTATTTGTTAGTTGAAGCGATATATAGGGATATTATGTGATATATTGATTTCCTTAATTAACCCTTATTTTATGACGATATTTGAGAATGTCGTTCGATAATATTAATAGTGGAAATGAGACCGTGGAGATGCCTGTACTCACCATGAGGAGAGCGTCTGGCCAATGGTGAATGTTCCTACATGAACAACACCAACGAAAGAGATGATAAGCGAGGGATGTTTAAAAGCTTTTTGCGATTCATGCAAAATCGAATTTGAGGAGACTACGTGTTCAAAATACATGAGGAAATGATAGCAATTCACGGGTTGTCACACACCAAAGCGATTCAAAGAGTTGGGACCACCGAATTTAAGGAAAAGCGAGATCCGATCATGGCGGAAACATGGGTCAAAAAATTACCAAGATATTCGATGTCTTGGGATACACGGAGAAACAGAAGGTTCCATTCGCCACCTTTATGTTCCGTGGCGAGGCATACTACTGTGGGAGTGCGTGAAGCTTACCCATCCAACAAGACTCAAAGTGTCTTGGGAGACATTTGAAACTATTTAATGACAAATACTTTCACGAAAGTGTTAAATCGTATGAAGGAAGTGGAGTTTATTAGGCTGGAGCGAAAATAACATGGCGGTGTCCCAAAGATGCGAGGCAAAGTTTGCGAGAGTTATCCGGTTTCACCTCATTTGGTGGAGAATGAGGAGCGTATGGCGCGGATGTTTCTTAGAGGTTTGAAACCCGACATACGTCGATATCTCATTTCTCATAAATTTTCTCTCTACTCGGATGTTGTAAATAGGGCTAAATTATTAGGCGAGATAACGAGTACGGTCAACCGAGGGACCACAACTAGGATAATCTGGGAGATAGCGATCAACAAAACAACGATAACCGGTATGGAGAAAGAAAAAATTTTGACAAAATGGTAACCACTACGGTGGTAATCATAGCAGCCATGAAAATAGAAGAAACGAGTCGGGAGGAGATTTTAAAAAGAGGAGATTTAACAACGACCATGTGAAGGCAGCAGTCTTGCGTGACAATCGGGTTCCAAGGAGGGAATGACCACCGGTCGTATCTTTATAAATCACGCGAAAAGAGGGACATATCGGTCAAGCGCCCACAATAGTTCAAGGTATGCTATAATTGTGGAAAGAAGGACATATCGATTGAGATTATGCGATGGCGAAACCTAGTTCAATGAGGGACGGTGACTCAAAAGACCGTCCCGAAAAAGTCAAAGTCAGCGGTTCTGGAAGAAGCGTTTGTTGTGGTTGGTCAAAAATCGAGGAACCCAAACGAGGTGATCATGGGTAAGCTATTTATAAATTCTTGCGAAGTTTATACCTTACTTGATCTGGGTGCTACCCATTCATTTATCTCTCTGCTTGTGCTCAACGTTTAAACTTGATTCCTAGAAATTAGACTTTGACCTATCTGTGGAAACTCAGTTAGGAGAAACTTTCATCACATCCATTGTTTATAAATCTGGTTTAATTCAAGTTGGCACCATCACCTTACCCGCCGACCTTATCTCTTTAAAGATACTTTGCTTTTGATGTGATTTTAGGGATTGATTGGTTAACTACTCATCATGCCAAAATTGATTGTTTTTATAAGGTTGTTAGTTTTCATATTCTAACCAACTTGACTGTTATGCGAATTCAAGAACTAAACCATTAAAATCAATCAATCATCATATCTAATCATAAAGCTATTCGTTTATTGAAAAATGGATATCAAGCTTTCTTAGCCCATGTTATGGATTTGAATAAAGACACGTCAAATTTGAATAATATTCTGTTGTTATTGACTTTCTGATGTATTTCTTGAAGAACTTCCGCCTTACCCCCGAACGTGAAGTTGAATTCTTTATTGATCTTGAACACGAGTACAAAGCCCATTTCTAAAACCCCATGTCGAATGGCTCTATTGAACTTTAGGAGTTAAAGGTCCAACTACGGGAGTTGTTGGACATCGGTTTCATTAGATCTAGTACATCTCCTTGGGGTGCTCTGTTTTATTAAATAAAGAAGAAAAGATGGTAGTATGCGACTTTGTATTGACTATCGGAATTGAACCATGTCACCATCAAGAATAGATATCCTCTACCTCGTATTGATGACTTGTTTGACCCGATTCTGCAAGGGCACAATTCTTTTTAAAAATCGATCTTAGATTACGGATATCATCAATGAAGATTAGAAGCGAGGATATTCCAAAGACGCCTTCAAAACTTCGATGCGGGCATTATGAATTCTTAGTCATGTCTTTCGGACTAACTAATGCTCCTGCGGCTTTCATGGATATGATGAACCAAGTATTCAAGGAATATTTGGATCGATTCGTTGTTGTCTTTATTAATGACATCCTCATATATTCCAAAAGTCGTGAAGATCATGAGCACCATTTAAAATTTGGTACTCGAAAGAATTCGTGAAAACAAACTATATGCCAAATTAAAGAAATGCGAGTTCTGGCTTGGTACTCCAAAGGCTTAAAGAAATGCGAGTTCTGTTGTGGGGTCCACCAATGATTGAGCTTGTTATACGAATATTCCTCGCTAAACCGAATATTCCCAGACCAATCGAATATAATATAACCACTTGCGTACTTTGCAAAATTTATAAATCTACCCACAATTATAATATTATCTTAAATTCACACCATAATATTAAAAAATTATTTAACAAAATTTAAATCTTTATTGATAAAATCTGGGGTCTCACATAAGGTGCTAATTATGGGTGACGTATACCTAATTTTAGGGCGTCATACAACAGATCGAGCTTAGGGATATGATCCACGGGTGAGATGTGAGATAAGAACTAGGAGGGAGAGCAGGAATTCCTTGTTAGTATGACCTATCTAAATTTATTTGGTATTTAATTGGTCGGTCGGAGTATAGGGATAATATGTTGCATGTCAATTAACCCTTATTTTGTGGCGGTGTTTAAAAATGGCATCCGAGAATGTTGAGAATAGCAATGGAGCCACAGAGAGACCTGTTGATTCTCCACGAGATCCATAATCGGGAAAATGTGCAACGGGATGGCAATAATCCTCCCATAAACAACAACACCGATCAATTGATGAACGACGATGCGTTTAAGAGGTTTTTAGAATTCATGCAACATCGGTAAAGCGACTCTGTCCAAATACATAGGTGGAAACACGGAAAACTCTCGGTGGTCACCGCTAAACAATTCAAGGAGTGGGACCACCGGAGTTTAAGGGAGAGCCAAAACCACTTACGGCGGAAGCATGGATAAAGCAGATTACCAAGATATTTGATGTCTTGGGATGCTCAGAGAGCAAAAGGTTCCTTTGCCGCTTTATGTTCTTGTGAGAGGGCGGATTCTTGGTGGGAATCGGTAAAACGTACTCGACTTCTTTGTCTTGAAGATATCTTGGGAGAAGTTCGGGGAGGCGTTCAACGACAAATACTTTCTGAAAGTATTACGCCACATGAAGGAGGTGGAGTTTATCAAGTTGGAACAAAACAATATGGCCGTGTGTATGCAATACGAGGCAAAATTTGCGGAGTTATCACGGTTCGTCCCCACTTGGTGGATAATGAAGAGAAATGGCGCGAATATTTTTAAGAGGTTTGAAGCGAGATCGTCAACATCTTATTTCTCATAAAGCTGTGTTTTTATTCAGATGTTGTAAATAGGGCTCGATTAGTGGAGCGCGATAACGAGTCAGCGCAACTAAAAAGAGATAAGCCGAAGCAAAATTATAATACCGGCGAGAGTAGTCATCGAAGCGGTGACAACAAGCGTGGAGGAATCAACAGGCGGATATGGTAACCACTTCCTGGTAATCGGGGCCAAAACAATAAGAATGGACATTTCAAGAAAAGGAGATTCAACGATGATGGAAAGGCGTCGACCAAAGACCGTTGTTAAGGAAGGAGAAAGACCACCTATCATATGTTTCAAATGCGGAGGAGAGGGACACATCGATCAAAGCTGCGCCATGCCGTCCAAAAGCATGTTATAATTGTGGAAGAAGGTCACTTAGCTCGATTTTGTCGTTTACAAGACAAATTCAACTAGGATGGAGGCACCAAAGGTGTCCCCGAATAAACCAAAGCCGATAGTTTAAGAGGCGTTTTTTTCTCGTGACGAGGAACCCGAATAAAATTATCACGGGTAAGTTAATCGTAAGCTTTTGCGAAGTCTATACCGTGTTAGATACCGATTCTACCCACTCTTTTATTTCACCTAGTTGTGTTCAACGTTTAAATTTGACTTCGGAGAAGTTAGACTTTGACTTGTTGGTTGAAACCTCGTTAGTAGGATCCTTCGTTACCTCTACTGTTTTTTAAATCTTGTTTGATTCAAATAAACACTTTCACGTTACTGTCGATATTATCTCTTTGAAAATACTTGCCTTTGAGGTAATTTTTGAAAACGATTGATTAACTACTCATTATTCTTTTTTTTGTAAGGTTGTTAGCTTTTATATTCATAACCAACTTGTTGTGCGAATTCAAGTAACCAAACTACTAAAGTCGATTATTGTCATATCGAAGCCATAAGTAAAGAGCCCCGAACCTTTCGTTGTTGACTTCCTTGTGTGGAATGCACCGAAGCCAGGACTTTACGTAGGCGACATCGTGAATGAAGATGGCAAGGTTATAGGTATCATTGTGAGGTCTTATCTAGGTTAAGGGATAGAAGTCACAGGTTGGTATCGATGTGACGTCTTATCCAAGTCTTGGATGAGAGTCACGATATTGAATGATATTTCTATTATTAATAAATTTCTGGCGTATTCTTGAAGACTTCTTAGCCTACTTAGGCGTGAAATCGAATTTTGTATTGACCCCGATCTGAAAACCCATTTCTTAAACCCTCAAATATTTCTTGACTAAAAGGATCATTTTACGAGGATTATGATGAAAGTCATAATAAAAGCATTGGACTAATGAAAATCATGGGTATCGTGGTATTAGTAAGTTTTATGATGAGTTATGTTGGTTAGTATGTGAAAACATGAAAGTTTCTTAGAAATCACAAAGAGTTGAAAATCGATTTTGGTGAAAAGCGTAACATGAAATTCAATTGACCATATCTTCTATTATATTTTGAATTTTTGAGTGTGGTCAAGTCCTAGAGTTAGATCTATGAGTTACCTAACTAATCCAAGTGAAATTACTGGAAAAGGTGTTGTAGATTTTTGTGTGGACTGATTTTAGCAAAGGAGTGCAAAGCTACAAAAAGCAAAAAAGCTTCTTTGCCATAATTTTAGAGGGGGCTGTTTCGGCCACTTAAATTATGAGAAAAATTCTGGCCTTTTGGGACATGAAGGTATATGGTATAAAGTACCTCTTGTCCAAAAATGAGCTCATTACGACTTAAAATGAGCAAGTTATGACTATTTCAATATTTAGGTTTTTTAAAATGAAAAACGCTATAACCTAGAGTTCTATAACTCAGATGACCATGAAATTTAAACTAGAAGCTCACGTTAACATGTGTAAGGTCCTGCCAAGATTTGGGAATTTTGGAGTTAAACTTGAGGTAGCTAATTTCTTAAGGAATTAATTAGAAATTGATTTTTGAAAAATAGTAAATGAATTTTAAAAATTCAAGAGAAAATATATTTTCATTATGGGACTATATTATGCTAAATCCCAGAAAAGAAATATTTTTGGGACTAATTTGGTATTTTTCATGAAAATAGTTTAATTCTGAACATATGAGTTAAATATGTTATGGGAAGTAACAAAGTTGAAAATAGGATTTTATGGCTAGAGAATCCTATATATAGTATATGCATATTTTTTTGAGGATTTGATAATTGGTGATGATATCGTATTATGAGTATGGCATTTTGAATGATTAAATGCATTATATGGTAAAAGCGTAAACAATTGAGATAAATTGTTTATAAATTAAGAAGTGATTAAAATATTGTTATAATATTAATGATATTAGATTATGAGATTATTAAGTGATTGATAACATGGGGATATTCTTGAATCTGGATAAATTATATTATAAATGTTTAATATTTATCCTTTATCTCATTTGATTGATTCTTTATATCATCATCCTCATATGTTTATATTATTTGAAAGTCATCTATGGCTTTTAGTGCATAGATGGACTTGGTATGATTATGACCGAGGATTGTTTGGTATAATCATAACCGTAATTGAAAACACGATTATCTTTGGCGTAGTGCATGGATAATTTGTGGTCGTGATACTAATGAATACACGATTATCTTTGGTAGTAGTGCATGGATAATTTAATGGTGCGTGATCTTAATGAATACACGATTATCTTTGGTAGTAAAGTGCATGGATAATTTGTGGTCGTGATACTTAATGAATACCACGATTATCTTTGGTAGTAGTGCATGGATAATTTGTGGTCGTGATACTAATGAATACACGATTATCTTTGGTAGTAGTGCATGGATAATTCGTGGTCGTAATACTGATGAATACGATTATCTTTGGTAGTAGTGCATGGATAATTTGTGGTCGTGATACTAATGAATACACGATTATCTTTGGTAGTAGTGCATGGATAATTTGTGGTCGTGATACTTAATGAATACACGATTATCTTTGGTAGTAGTGCATGGATAATTTATGGTCGTGATCTTAATGAATACGATTATCTTTGGCACGTAGTGTATGGATAATTAATTGGTGCGTGATACTAATGAATACGATTATCTTTGGCACGTAGTGCATGGATAATTTATTGGTCGTGATACTAATGAATACGATTATCTTTGTACGTGGTGCATGGATAATTCGTGGTCGTGATACTTAATGAATACACGATTATCTTTGTACGTGAGTGCATGGATAATTTGTGGTCGTGATCTTAATGAATACGATTATCTTTGGTAGTAGTGCATGGATAATTAATTGGTCGTATCTTAATGAATATCCTTGGCACGTAGTGCGGGGATGATTCGATGATATGGATTAATTATTGAAATGAGTCTCGTGAATGAAATATTAATTCATGAATGTGGTAAAAGTCGTCTTTGGTAGTAATACATTGATAGACTTGGTATGATTATGACCAAGGATTATTAGGTATAATCATGACCATAATTGAAAACACGAATATCCTTGGCGATGGTGCGTGGATAATTAAATTAAATGATTAATCTTATTATTAATTGTCTCGGCATTATTGGTTTTACTGATTGTATATCTTTGGCTTTGTAGTGCAAAGATGAATTGTTAATGAATATCTTTGGCGGATTAGAAGATGAATTTAATATTTTTAACGATAAAAGGTATTCAAGGTATCCTCATCTCTTATCATACAGTGCATACCCTAATTTCGAGGCGAAATTCCATAAGGAGGAGATTGTGAGACCCAGATTTTATCAATAAAGATTTAAATTTTGTCGAAATAATTTTTTAATATTATGGTGTGAATTTAAAATAATATTATAGTTGTGGGTAGTATTTATAAATTTTGCAAAGTATGCAAGTGGTTATATTATATTAGATTGGTGGGGAATATTCGGTTTAGCGGGGAAATATTAAATACAACGGCTCAATCATTGGTGGACCCTAGCAAAATTATTATCGGATTGAGAAAAGCGACAAAAATATTTTATTGAAATAACGGCGGAAGTTTTACCGGTTGATCTTTGTTGAACTACTAGATAGTAAAAATGCGATGTCGTGTGGTTGCGTAGTAGCACCGGTATTGATTATTGATGCTTATGTGAGAAGTCACTCGGTTTGATTCCATTATTGTCGATTAATAATATGAATTATTATAGCGATAATGGCGTTTTGTTTTATTAAGTATTATTAACGTAATAAAAGCGAAACATCTTTTATATAAAAAGAATACTTTATTAAAGTTATTACATAAATAAAATATATTATATTTTTATTATGCGTAGTGTTTTACGTAGTGTTGCATAGTGTTTTTGCATAGTAAAATGTTTTTATATAAATAGAATATATTATATTTTATTTAAAGATTTTGCTTTAAATATGGATAGTCAGATTAAAGTAAATCAATCTGACCGTAGTTAATGGATTAATTACTATGCATTCTATTTTCCTATAAATAGAAGCTCATTCCTTCATTATTTTCTTACGAATTCATTTGAAACTCTGAGAGAGAAATTATAGAGAGAAGCTATAGAGAAAAAGAAGAAAAAAGATTCTACTTACTTCACTTTGCCAATATTCGGTTCTTCTAAGGTAGGGAATATTATTTGTTGTACCAAGTAAGGGTGTTATTCTTTCTTATTCATGAAGAGAACTTACATTATTCCATTCATTATTATTACATTGGAATAACTTTTGTAAAAGTGGCATACCTATACATAACTTTTGTATCTGCGGCGTACCTATACTTGGTGAAATCCTTATATTATTCCATTCTTATTTATTACATTGGAATAACTTTGTATCTGTGAATCCCCTATACTTGGTGATCTTCTTCATTATTCCATTCTTTATTATTACATTGGAATATCACATGCGTGTTTTTACCAGGACACAGGTTCCATTGTTTATTATTCGCATTTATTATTACATTGGAATATCACATGCGTGTGTTTTTACAGGACTTTGGTTCCATTGTTTATTATTATTCAGCATTTATTATTACATTGGATCATCATCGATTGTGAATTTCACTTTAACTTTGGTTCCGTTATTATTATTACATTGGAATAACTTTTATACATCTTGAAATCTGCATGTGCATGGTGATTTCCTTTGTTATTCCATTCTTTATTATACGGTTGGTTAAAACTTTGACTTACATACTCCATGAAATTAGTAGAATATTCTTGATATTTGCGTTTCATCCAATTATCTTTTCATGGAAATATTCTTACGATCATTCTTGAATTTTACTCTACAAAATAGTATCTTGTTGACAATTTGGGCGTTAATAATTCTGGATAAAATAATTCTTGAACTTGTTTTATTGAATTATTATGTCATTGTCATCATCCTCATGTTATAATATGTTATCTTTGGCTTACGTGCATAGATGAACTTAGTATGATTATGACCGAGGATCATTCGGTATAATCATGGGCTTGTTATAAATGATGTGATAAAAGTCCTCGGTGGCTTTAATGCGTGCATGATGGATAGTTTTGGTATGATTATGACCCGGGGTGATTCGGGTATAGTCATGACCATTGATAATTTGATGAAAATCCTTGGCCAGTAGTGCGGGGATGATTAGATATTGTGGTTTATTCATTAAAAGCTGAGTCTTAGTGATAAAATTGATGAAAACCTTTTAAATCATAAAAGATAGTAGACTTTATTTTCTCTTGACTCTTTTAATGGATTGCATATTCATTATGATTAAACCTGGTTGTCTATTGTATTTTATCGGTTTAACATTGTTGAAGGCTAATGATAATTTATTACGCATTATCTTAGTCATAATATTTCTTCTTGGGCTAGTTGAGCTCACCCTTTCTTTCCTTTGTTCTCTTGAAATGAGAATATAAATTTGGGACGAGTCGGGGAGCGGAGTAATGGTCGAGGAGGATAGCATTAGTAGTCCTCACTATTACGTGAAATAGTGTGATAATAGTTGTAATGAGGACTCCTTTTGAGTTTGTATAATATCTAGTAGACAATATTTGTATTCAAACTCGACGGTTTATGTAAATTGTATTGTACCTACAGCAGTTATATTAATAAGTTTGTATTTGAATTTATGTACCATGTAAGTGGCGACCCAAGATGGGTGACGTATACCTAATTTTGGGCGCGTCACACACTATCTATATGGGGAGAAAATGGAGATATATTCAGACCATAAAAGCCTCAAATATTTCTTCACGCAAAAGGAACTCAACATGCAGTATGCGACGTTGGCTTGAGTTGTTGAAAGATTACGACCACACTATTCAATACCATCCTCGAAAAGCGAACGCGGTAACTTCTGCGTTGAGTAGAAGATAATATTCGGGAATGAGTGCGATGATGTCAAGTATACGACATAGAGCCAACTTTAATAGAAAAAAGTTAAGGTTGCTTCGAGCCACCGACCGGAGGCGATCGTATGAAGAAGAAAAAGTACAGTAGTAGGTATTATTCGAGCGAGAATTGATGAAGAAGGAATACTTGAGTCCACTAAAGACTTTATGTCCCTAACGACTCTGATTTGAAGTACAAGATTATGATGGAGGCACACAATACACCATTTGCAATCCATCCTGGAAGTGCCAAAATGTATCGTGATCTTGACATACATTTTGGTGGAACAATATGAAGAGAGAGATTGCAAAGTTTATCTCAATGTGTTTAACTTGTCAACGTGTAAAGGCGGAGCATCTAGTACCTGAGGGTCCGTTGCAACCACTTGAGATTCCGAAATGGAAGTGGGAACACATTACCATGGATTTAGATTTCTGGGTCTTCCTACGGTTTCTCAAGGCATCAATGCCATTTGGGTTATTGTTGATAGATTAACCAAGTCTGCTCATTTCTTGCCGATAGGGGAGACTTATTCCTTGAGCGTCTTCTTGCTAGTATATATGTAAATGAGATTGTGAGGTTGCATGGCATGCCGATATCCATAGTTTAAATATCGTGACCCAAGATTCACTTCAAGATTTTGGGTTAGCTTGCAAAAAAGCTATGGGCGCAGTTTCACGATTGATTCGACATACCATCATCAAGCAGACGAATAATCGAGAGGACTATTCAAACTCTTGAAGATCTATTAAGACTCTATGTCCTAGACTTCAAGGCGGTTGGGATAAGTATTTACCATTGGTGGAATTCTCCTACAACAACAACGATTATCGAGCAAAGTATAGGTGTTGCTCCATTTGAAGCATTATATGGACGAAAGTGTATTTCTCCAATATGTTGGGATGAGGTGGGTGAAGCAACATTGTTGGGACCCGAGTTAGTATGTATGACTACGAAGAAGATCGAAATGATTCGACAACGATATAAAGCGGCACAAGATCGACAAAAGAGTTATCACGGATCTTCATCGAAAGGGCGTGGAATTTAGTATAGGGGATCATGTATTGTTGCGAGTTGCTCCATGGAAGGGAGTTACAAGATTTGGGAAGAGAGGAAAGCTCGATCCACGATTTATTGGTCCATTTCAAATTCTTGACCGAAAGTAGGAAATGTAGCCTATAGACTCGCGTTACCTCGAGTATGTCTCGTGTTCATAATGTGTTTCACATATCGTACTTAAAAATATGTGAAAGACCGAACCACATTATAGAGTTAGAAGCAGGACGAGATAGCCAAAGACTTAACGTGTGAGGAGGATACTGTCGAAGATCTTAGATAGGAAGGAGCATGTCCTACGCTTGAAAGGTCATACCACAAGTTAAAGTTTTGTGGAGGAATCATGCTATAGAGGAAATGACACAGGAATTGGAAAGCGGAAATAAAAGCGAGGTATCCTCACCTTTTGAAACACACCAGTCGTCGTCGAATTTCGAGGGACGAAATTTCATAAGGAGGGAGGTTGTAAGACCCCAACTTATTATTAATGAAATTTAATTTTCTCTATTTATTATTTTGAAATAGTAAGGGTTGATTTGATTAATGTGGATAGTTATGGGTAAAATCGCAAATATTTCAAAATAAGCAAGTGGTTATAAAATATTCATTGTTGTCGGGAGAATATTAGTTTGGTCGTGGAATATTCTTCTTTGTCGGGGAATATTAAATGCACGGCGTAGTCTTTTTAATGGGCCCATAACGAAAGCGATTGGATGAAAAAAAATGACAAATATAAGTTGTTTAAAAATAACGGCGTAGTTATTACAATTATCTTTGTTAAAATACTCGGTGGTTAAAAATACATGAGCAGCTGCGGTATTGCACCAATTATTGATTCTTACGTGAAGAAGCCTTTACTAAATAATGGTTACGATAATTCTTTATTCGATTATTTTATTGATTTAATAATTCTTTGCGTTGATATTTTATATTCTTTGTTATTTCATAATTGTCATTACACGATATTTTTCATTATCGAAGCAATAATTCATATTATCTGAATAATATTATTAGATAACATTATTGGCAATGTCTAAAAAGTTACATCTAAGGAGAGGTTTGGTCACCTAATTTGCCTTGATAAGTAAATTGAACCTAATTGCTTGCTACGATGAGGAGAAATTCTTATTGGAAAGCCCCATCTTTCACAGGAAGCTGCACAGTTGTCGATATTGTGATTACATAATATTATTTGTGAATAATTAATTATTGATTCATATGATGAGAAAATATTGATTTTATGTGGATATAGATGGAGAAAATTTTTAATGTGACAATTGTTGAAAATTGAAATTTTATCTTTTTCGATAAAATAATTCATTTAAATATATTATTATATTTTAATAATATAATAATGATGATATTTTTACGATGAATGTGGGATATATGAGTATATGTGGAGGAGGAGTATTTTTGTTACCAAAAATATTTAAAGCATGTTTTATGTGTCGGTGGACCCAATTTCTTGACTGAAATTTGATTATAGCATGTAAAATCACCCGTTTATGGATTTCGGTCAATTTCTATTGGGAATTTGGAAAACTTTTCTTCTGTAAAGTTGTATAGAATTGAATTTCCTATAAAAAGTCGCGAGTTTCGAATTTTCTGACAAAAGAGCTATTTATTGTGAATTATTGAAGTTCTGAAGCTCCGAAATAATTGATTTTTGGAAGTTTAAAATATTTTAAATAACAAAAACGTTTTTTCATTATGGTGTGTTACACATGTGTGTTGAATGAGCTGAATTCAGTTCTTGGAGGTTAGGCGTAGGAAAATTTAATTTATATATTAATATTATATTAAATTTTACTGCTTTGGTGTTCTAAAGCATTTTTTATAAATAGGGTCTTGGGGTTAGAATTGAAAATTACACCGAAGCTGAAGTTTTCTCTCTATATTATCGAAATGTATTCTTGTGAGTATTTTGAGTATATTTTGAGTATTGCTTATACGGTGCAAGTTCAAGTCATACTTTATATCAGGTGTTTCAATTAAATCTTGATCTTTTCGAGGTAAGGGATATTATTTTTTAATGATATTATTTATTCTAATATCATTATCTTTGAAATATTGATCTGAACTTTTAATCAAATTTGGAACTTTTAGTGTCGAGGTTTTATTCACGATATTATTATTCACTTTATTCACGTATCTTGTCTTTATTCACGAATCGACTATTCATCGAAAATAAAAAATTTCCTTTTAAATCCAAAATATCTATTACGGATACTAGCTTTGATTGTATCCATGTTTTGATTATTCTTGAATTTTACACCACTATATGATTATTTTTGAGGTATTTTTGGACATGGATAAAACAAAGTACTGAATCCTTAATCCTTAATCCTTGTCGTTTTGTTTCCTTTGGATTCGTTTCTTTAAAATATTTTCATCATCCTCGATCTTAAATGATGATATTATTGAATATCTTTGGCTTTAGTGCAAAGATGAATGATTTCGATGAATATCTTTGGCGCGTAGTGCAAAGATGAACAAGTGTTTAGATGAACATGACCAAATGATGAATATCTTTGGCCTGTAGTGCAAAGATGAATATTTGATTCCAGATATATATTGATTGATGTTACGAGGGATAAAAGATGAGCGATGAACTTTTAAATTCATCCATAGAAGATAGTAGTTTGCATTCTCTACTTAACTCTTCTAATGAATTATTATTTCGATCTGAATATTGATTTAAAACTTGTTGTCTATTGTATTCTATTAGATTTTTCCCTGTTGAAGACTAACGATAATTTGTTGTATATTATCTTAGTCATAATATTCTTTACTTGGCTAGTTGAGCTCACCCTTTTCCTTTTTGTTCCATTTTTCTTCTCAGGATGCGAGAATATAGCGAGTACGAGTCGGGGTATGGAATGAAGGTTCTAGAGAGAGTTGTTTAGTAGTCCTCACCCTTTTTGTATAATAATGTATCAATAAATGTGATGAGGATTTATTTGAGTATAGATATTGTCTAGAAGATAATATTTGTATTCAAACTCACAGTTTTACTGTTGTAATAATAAAGTTGTAGTTGTTTCTGTACCATGTATTGACAACTCAGAATGGGTGATGTATACCTATTTTGGGGGCATCACACAAAAGCTCAACTCTGGTCTGGCCAGGGGACATGCGTTGTCCTAAGCCTAATCAGAGCGTAGTTGCGCCCTTCTTGCAGTTTGGTTTGACTTGGTTTTGTTTGTATTTTGATCATGGTGGCTTGGTTATCTTATTATTCTAAGTTAGTAATTAGAGATTTACTGATGTGTCATGTATGGTGATAAGGTAGCATGAAGGTGTTAAACTCGTAAAAGATTTCTAAATGTGATAAAGATGATATTGATTAAGAAATTCATGATTTGATATACATGGACTAATTGTATAGACTTATGTATGTACTTAACATACATATTGAGAATGTGCATGAGATAAATTATGTTTCGAGCTTGCGTATCTAATGAATATGTATAACTATATACGTTAATAGGGTAACTTAGTTTGTTGAAGTGATTATAAGCTTTAGATTGGTAAACTACGCTTCAGGCAAGTTCCCTAACTTCATTCTTATATTGAATGCAAGTATCTAAACCTTATCGCATATTGTGCAAACTTTGAATCATTGTTATACCAACTATATCCATATTGAGCAAATTTCTATATTCGTATGAATCGTTATTCATATTAGGAAATTTATTATATATCTTGATTCACGTTGCATTGAACTTGTTGTTCCAAAATCTATTGTAAAAGTCGTCTAAGCCATTTGACTCGGCTAGACTAATATCATGTGTTAGAAAACGCTCCAAACCAATTGTCTTTGTGCGGAATCTTATAAATCTTATAGATGGAGAAAATTTTTAATGTGACAATTGTTGAAAATTGAAATTTTATCTTTTTCTGATAAAATAATTCATTTAAATATATTATTATATTTTAATAATATAATAATGATGATATTTTCTACGATGAATGTGGGATATATGAGTATATGTGGAGGAGGAGTATTTTGTTACCAAAAATATTTAAAGCATGTTTTATGTGTTTGCGTGGACCCAATTTCTTGGTTGAAATTTGATTATAGCATGTAAAATCACCCGTTTATGGATTTCGGTCAATTTCTATTGGGAATTTGGAAAACCTTTCTTCTGTAAAGTTGTATAGAATTGAATTTCCTATAAAAAGTCGCGAGTTTCGAATTTTCTGACAAAAGGGCTATTTATTGTGAATTATTGAAGTTACGAAGCTCAAAATAATTGATTTTGGAAGTTTAAAATATTTTAAATAACAAAAACGTTTTTTCATTATGGTGTGTTACACATGTGTGTTGAATGAGCTGAATTCAGTTCTTGGAGGGTTGGCGTAGGAAAATTTAATTTATATATTAATATTATATTAAATTTTTACGCTTTGGTGTTCTAAGCATTTTTACATAAATAGGGTGCTTGGGTTAGAATTGAAAATTACACGAAATCTGAAGTTTTCTCTCTCTATATTATCGAAATTATTCTTATGAGTATTTTGAGTATATTTTGAGTATTGCTATACGATTGCAAGTTCAAGTCATACCTTTATATCCTGTTTTAATTTAGAAATCTTGATCTTTCGAGGTAAGGGATATTATTTTTTAATGATATTATTTATTCTAATATCATTATCTTGAAAATATTGATCTGAACTTTTAATCAAATTTGGAACTTTTAATGTCGGGGTTACTTATTCACGTATCGACACTATTCACGATATCTTGTCTTCATTCATCGAATCTGACCTTATTCATCGAAAATGAAAATTTTCCTTTTAATTCAAAAATATCTATTACGGATACTAGCTTTGATTGTATCCATGTTTTGATTATTCTTGAATTTTACACCACTATGATTATTTTTGAGGTATTTTTGGACATGGATAAAACAAAGTACAAATCCTTAATCCTTAATCCTTGTCATTTTGTTTCAATTGGATTCATTTCTTTAAAATATTTTCATCATCCTCGGTCTTAAATGATGATATTATTGAATATCTTTGGCTGTAGTGCAAAGATGAATGATTTCGATGAATATCTTTGGCCAGTAGTGCAAAGATGAACAAGTGTTTAGATGAACATGACCAATCAATGAATATCTTTGGCACATGGTGCAAAGATGAATATTTGATTCAGATATATATTGATTGATGTTACGGGGATAAAAGATAGCGATGAACTTTAAATTCATCCATAGAAGATAGTAGTTTGCATTCTCTACTTAACTCTTCTAATGAATTATTATTTCATTGCGAATATTGATTTAAAACTTGTTGTCTATTGTATTCTATTAGATTTTTCCTGTTGAAGACTAACGATAATTTGTTGTATATTATCTTAGTCATAATATTCTTTACTTGGCTAGTTGAGCTCACCCTTTTCCTTTTTGTTCCATTTTTCTTCTCGGGATGCGAGAATATAAGCGAAATGCAGTCGGGTATGGAATGAAGGTTCTAGAGAGAGTTGTTTAGTAGTCCTCACCCTTTTTTTGTATAATAATGTATCAATAAATGTGATGAGGATTTATTTGAGTATAGATATTGTCTGAAAGATAATATTTGTATTCAAACTCACAGATTTCTTGTTGTAATAATAAAGTTGTAGTTGTTTTACGTACCATGTATTGACAACTCGGAATGGGTGATGTATACCTATTTTGGGGGCATCACACAAAAGCTCAACTCTGGTCTGGCGAGGGGACATGCGTTGTCCTAAGCCTAATCAGAGCGTAGTTGCGCCCTTCTTGCAGTTTGGTTTGACTTGGTTTTGTTTGTATTTTGATCATGGTGGCTTGGTTATCTTATTATTCTAAGTTAGTAATTAGAGATTTACTGATGTGTCATGTATGGTGATAAGGTAGCATGAAGGTGTTAAACTCGTAAAAGATTTCTAAATGTGATAAAGATGATATTGATTAAGAAATTCATGATTTGATATACATGGACTAATTGTATAGACTTATGTATGTACTTAACATACATATTGAGAATGTCGTGAGATAAATTATGTTTTGAGAGCTTGCATTATCTAATGAATATGTATAACTATATACGTTAATAGGGTAACTTAGTTTGTTGAAGTGATTATAAGCTTTAGATTGGTAAACTACGCTTCAGGCAAGTTCCCTAACTTCATTCTTATATTGAATGCAAGTATCTAAACCTTATCGCATATTGTGCAAACTTTGAATCATTGTTATACCAACTATATCCATATTGAGCAAATTTCTATATTCGTATGAATCGTTATTCATATTAGGAAATTTATTATATATCTTGATTCACGTTGCATTAAACTTGTTGTTCCAAAATCTATTGTAAAAGTCGTCTAAGCCATTTGACTCGGCTAGACTAATATCATGTGTTAGAAAACGCTCCAAACCAATTGTCTTTGTGCGGAATCTTATAAATCTACTGAGATGAACAACCCTCTTTGAAGGGGAAAATTTTATATTGTCGGGGAACCGACGTGCACAAAAACAACATGTTTAAATGTTATGCATAATGTAGGGTACATCAGGCTGATCACCTATTGTAAGACCCCAAATTATTAATAAATAAAATTTATTTTCCTCTATTTATTATTTTGAAATAGTAAGGGTTGATTTGATTAATGTGGATAGTTATGGGTAAAATACGCAAATATTTGAATAAGCAAGTGGTTATAAAATATTCATTATTGTTAGGAATATTAGTTTGGTCGTGGAATATTAAATGACTTGTCGGAGAATATTAAATGCGACAACGCGGTCTTTTATGGGGCCCATAACGAAAAAGCGATTGGATGAAAAGCGACAAATATAAGTTGTTTATAAATAGCAGTAGTAGTTATTACCGAATTATCTTTGTTGGAATACCCGGTGGTTAAAACACACTAATCTGGCGTTGTTGAGCGATAGCACATGCGGTATTGCACCAATTATTGATTCTTACGTGAAGGCACTACTCAATAATTGTTACGATAATTCTTGTTCGAAGATTTTATTTTATTGATTCAATAATTCTTTGCGTTGATATATTATATTTTGTTGTTTCAATAAATTGTCATTACACAATATTTTCCATTATCTAGACAATAATTCATATTATCTGAATAATATTATTAGAAAACATTATTGACAATGTCTAGAAAGTTACATCTAAGGAGAGGTTTGGTCACCTAATTGCGGCGCCAAGAAGGAGAGATCCTTATTGGAAAGCCCCTCTTCTGAGGAATGGCACAGTTGCGATCTTATGATTACGTAATATTATTTGTGAATAATTAATTATTGATTTATATGATGAGGAAAATATTGATTTTATGTGGATATAGATGGAAAAATTTTTAATGTGACAATTGTTGAAAATTAATATTTTATCTTTTTTCGATAAAATAATTCATTTAAATATATTATTTTAATAATATATTAACGGTGATATTTTATAATGAATGTGGGATATATGAGTATATGAGGAGGAAGAGTATTTTGTGTGGCAATAAATGTTTAACACATATTTTGTGTGTTGGTGGACACAATTATTGACCAGAATTTGATTATAGCACAGTAAAATCGCTTGGTTTGTGGATTTCGATCAATTTACATTTGGAATTTGAAAAACTTTCTTACGCAAAGTTGTAGAGAATTGAATTTCCTATAAAAAAGCGCGAGATTCGAATTTTCCGACAAAAGGACTATTTATTATGAATTATTGAAGTTTGAAGCTCAAAATAGTTAATTTTGAAGTTTTAATTATGTTAAATAAGAAAAACGTTTTTAAAAGTTTTGTGAGGTGGGCTACTTGTGTTGAATGTTTGAATTCAGTTGATAAAAGTGTATGCGTAAGAATTTAATAAATATATATTAATATTTTATTAAATTTTACGCTTTGGTGTTCTAGCGATTTCTATAAATAGGGTCTTGGGTTAGAATTAAAAATCACACCGAAGCTGAAGTTTTCTCTATATTATCGAGCGTATTCTTGTGAGTATTTTGAGTATACTTTGAGTATTGCTATACGGTGCAAGTTCAAGTCATAACCTATATCAGGGTGTTTCAACTAAATCTTGTCTTTCGAGGTAAGGGATGTTATTTTCTTCTCGAATGATATTATTTCTTCAATATCATTATCTTTGAAATATTGGTTGAAACTTTTATCAAATTTAGAACTTTTTCATGTATCTGGGTTACTATTCATGAGTTACTATTCACGATTTACTATTCATGAGTTACTATTCACGATTCTTATTCACGAGTACTATTAAGAAGCGTGAAGATGTTTTTTGTGAAATTTCTATCTTTTGGTGTCGAGATTCTTATTCACGATATCGACCTTTATTCACGAATCTGACACTATTCATCAAAAATGAAATTTCTTCTTTTGTCCAAAATATCTATTACGGATACTAGCTTTGATTGTATCCATGTTTTGATCATTCTTGAATTTTACTCCACTCGATTACTTATGAAGTATTTTTGAACTTGGATTGTTTAAAATATGAATCCTTAATAATTGTTCTTTTGTTTCCTTTGGATTCGTTTCCTTTAAAATATTTTTCATCATCCTCGGTCCTAAATGATGATATTCTTGAATATCTTTGGCACGTAGTGCAAAGATGAATGATTTCTTGATGAATATCTTTGGCGTAGTGCAGATGAGCAGTGTTGAGATGAACATAGATGAATGATTAATATCTTTGGCGTGACAAAGATGAATCAGTGTTTAGATAACATTTGATGAATATCTTTGGCTCATGGTGCAAAGATGAATATTTGATTCGAGATATATATTGATTGATGTTCGAGGATAAAATATCGACGATGAACTTTTAAATTCATATATAGAAGATAGTAGTTTGCATTCTCTACTTAACTCTTCTAATGAATTGTTGTTTCATTGCAGATTGTTGATTTAAAACCTGGTTGTCTATTGTATTCTATTAGATTTTTCCTGTTGGAGACTAACGATAATTTGTTGTATATTATCTTAGTCATAATATTCTTCTTACGGGCTAGTTGAGCTCACCCTTTTCTTTTTTTGTTCCATTTTTCTTCTCGAGGAGGCGAGAATGTAGCGAAGTACTAGTCGGGTATGGAATGAAGATTACAGAGAGAGTTGTTTAGTAGTCCTCACCATTGTTGTAAAATAATGTATCAATAATTGTGATGAGGATTTATTTGGGTATGTATATTATCTGAAGACAATAATTGTATTTAAACTCACGAGATATATATGTTGTCGTATTTTGCACGACAAATGTATTAATAAAGTTGTAGTTATTTCTGTACCATGTATTTGGCGACTTAGAATGGGTTGGATGGAATGGACCTATTTTGGGGGCGTCACACCTATTGTACTTGTTTAAATTGGATTATCGGTTAAATACTGTTAATTCTAGTAGAATTTCTTGGTCCATAGCGACTACTCAGTGTTGAAACCTTTGAATTCTTTTAAAATCGTTCGGTCTATAATGACTCATAATTTAGTATTCAAAGGACCGTTTTGAAGCTATTGACATTTCCTTGTTATAACATTATTTCTTCACTCTCGAGTTATCCTTGATTAATATACCTCTGAATTGATTAACTTTATATTATGCATGTTCACCTTATTGTTATATACTTGCTCGCTCCCCTAAAAACATTACGGCTAGAGCAAGGCAGTACCTCGAGGAAGGACAAAGGCAAAGGCAAGGCTACAGATTAGCTTTAGTCCTTTAAGCTAGAAAAATTAATATTATGTTGTATTAAGAAGTGACCAATTTATGTTAAGTCATGTCTTAGACTTATTTATGAAATGTTGTAGTAATGGTTACGAAACTATGAGTTATTAGTGCATTATTAGAATTAGACTGTGAAGCACCGAATTCAAGATATTAGTATCTGAATTTGGGGGAGTCACAGTATTAATCCAAAGATATAAAAAATAAAATTTTTTCAAAATTCTTGAAATTATAGTAGTAATTTTTGTAAAGGTGTTGCCCCATTGATTTACTTTTTGTTTGACAACAAAGAAATAGCTAAAGGTAAAACCCTTTGGATATTGTACAATAAGTACATAAAGTAGTACAATATCTAGTTTTAATCATGTACCCCAAGCCTGGGATTGTTGTGCTACACCCTCACCTTTGTAAATAAGATTATATTTAAATTTGTGAAACTAAATCTCTTATTGATATATTATCAGAAGATTATCTAAGCAAATTTAACTGTTATTATTGTTAAGAAAATAAAGGATTTTTACCTGAAATGTCTTAATTTAGAATTATCAGCTATCAACTATGGAACAAAGTTGGTTCAGTGATTTTCCCCGTCATAGATATTTATAGATTATTAGATGTTACTAACTTATTCAATACTCTACAAAAAGAGTCCCATTTGCCAAAAAAAAAAAAATTTGTTCCATGAAAAGAATCCCATGTATTTTTATGATAGGGTACAATGATACAATTTCCCCAAGAATATTGTCATAATTTCATTATCATGTCATCGCTACTAAATTTTAACACTCAATAAATTTAAGAGTAACCATGAGACAAAAATATACCC
>CM035171.1:3516266-3628788 GCA_020205615.1 Panax quinquefolius
GGGAGGTCAAACCACCATTCTACAAGGAGAATCTGACCAAGTATCACCAGCTATTCAATACCTAAATTCTGGTGAATTCACAAAGGTACTCAATTCTGCAACTCATGGTTACTTTGGTTATTTATTCGAAATGTATCAAGGAGATGAGGAAAAGTTGAGTATGGAAAGGGACCAGATCAAGGATAATGAGAGATTGGAAATGGGATTCTCAAGTGAAAAATGCCGTTTGATGAAGAACTTGTTGCAAGAATTTTCTGAGGTTTTTCAAGAACCCCAAGGCCTGCCTCCAAATAGAAACTAGGATCATCATATAAAGCAAAAAGAAGGAAGTCAACCCGTTAACCTCAGACCTTATAGATACCCCTATGTCCAAAAAGAGGAAATAGAGAAGATTGTCAAGGAGATACTACAGAATGGAATAATCCAACCCAACAACATCCCCTATGCTTTTCCAGTTCTTTTAGTTAAGAAACATGATGGTAATTGGAGGATGTGCATAGACTATAGGGCACTTAACAACATGACAATTAAGGACAAGTTTCCCATCCCAGCAATTGATGAATTGCTCGATGAGTTACATGGCTCTAACTGGTATTCCAAGCTGGATCTGAGGTCTGGTTATCATCAAATCAAGGTCAACAAGGATGACATACCAAAAACAGCTTTCAGGACTCATAGTGGTCACTTTGAGTTCCTAGTAATGCCCTTTGGGCTTACTAATGCTCCAGCCACCTTCCAGTCACTAATGAACCAAGTATTCCAACCATATCTAAGGAAGTTTGTACTAGTCTTCTTTAATCATATACTAGTTTACAGTAAAAGCTATGAGGAACATTTGAAACATTTGAAACTGACTCTACAGTTGTTGCAAAGCCATTGTCTATTTGCCAAAAAAAGTAAGTGGGTCTTTGGAACAAGGCAGGTACAATACTTAGGTCATGTCATCACACACGGAGGTGTTTCCAACCACCAAGATAAAATCTGCTGCGCATTCATTGGCCTTTGCTTACCAACATAAAGGGATTAAGGGGCTTCTTGGGGTATTTGGATATTATAGAAAATTTGTAAGAAATTATGGTTTAATCAGCAAACCCCTAACTGATCTTCTCAAAAAGGACAAGTTCATATGGACTGAAAAGGCCACTGAAGCCTTCAAAGCTCACGGAGGGAATGACCCAAGCTCAGCTTCTTGTCATGCCGGACTTTAAAGAACCTTTTGTCTTTGAAGCAGATGCCTCTCATTCGGTTATTAGGCGGTGTTTGTGGCGCCCCCCAAAATTGGGTATCGTCACCCATCTTGGGTCGCCACTTACATGGTACGTAATTTAAATACAACTTACTAATATAACTGTCGTGTACAATACGACATAAACTGTGAGTTTGAATACAAATATTGTCTACTAGATATTATACAAACTCAAAAGGAGTCCTCATTACAATTATTATCACACTATTTCACGAGAATAGTGAGGACTACTAATGCTATCCTCTGGACCATTACTCCGTTTCCCAGGCTAAGTCCCATTTATATTCTCATTTCACAAGAGAAACGGTGAAAGAAAGAAAGGGTGAGCTCAACTAGCCCGATGAAAAATATTATAACTAAGATAATGCGAAATAAATTATCAATAGTCTTCAACAATGTTAAACCGATAAAATACAATAGACAACCAGTTTAATCTGCGTGAATATCGAATCCATTAAAAGAGTCAAGTAGAAAATAAAGTCTACTATCTTTTAGGTTTTAAAAGGTTTTCATAAATTTTTATCACTAAGACTCGGTTTAATGAATAAACCACAATATCTAATCATCCTCAGCCACGGTCAAGGATTTTCATCAAATTATCAATGGTCATGACTATCTTAGAATCACCCCCGTCATAATCGTACCAAAAACTATCCATCAACGCATTACGAGCCACTGAGGACTTTTATCACATCATTTATAATAAGCCGTGATTATCTTAGAATGATCCTCAGTCATAATCATACTAAATTCATCTATGCACGTCGACCCGAAGATAACATAATATAACATGAGGATGATGACAATGACATAATAATTCAATAAAACAAGTTCACGAATTAATTTATTCGAGGAACTAATAACGTCCAAATTATCAACATGATCTTTGCTTTGTAGAGTAAAATTCAAGAATGATCGGAAGAATATTTCCATGAAAAGATCTTTGGATGAAACGCAAATATCAAGAATATTCTACTAATTTCATGGAGTATAGAAGTCAAAGTTTTAACCAATTTGGGTATAATAAAGAATGGAATAACAAAGGAAATCACCATGCGTGCGGTATTGCCGCATGATGCGAGTTATTCAACGAGAATAATAATAACAAAACCGGTCGGTGAAATTCACACAAGCGGGATGTTCCAAACGAGAATAATAAAGATGGAACCAGATCCGGTTGTAAAACACGATAGGATATTCCAATGAGAATGATAAAAGACGGAACCGAGTCCCATGTAAAACACACGACATGGATGTTCTAATGAATAACGTAAGAATGTCACCAAGTATAGGGTAAACCACGTTATCAGATTATGTATAGGGTATGTCACAGATATCTGAGTTATTCCAACGAATAATAAAAAATGGAATAATAGAGGATTTCACCAAGTATAGGGTATGCCACGTGATATCTGAAAGTTATTCCAACGAGAATAATAAAGAATGGAATAATAGAAGTTCTCTTCATGAATAAGAAAAAGAATAACACCCCTACGAATACAACAAATAATATCCCTTACCTTAGAAGAACCAATATTGGAAAAGTGAAGTAGTAGAATACTTTTCTTCTTTCTCTCTATAGTTTCTCTCTCAGAGTTTCAATGAATTAAGTAAGAAATAATGAAGGAATGAGATTTCTATTTATAGAAAAAGCGAGGGTGGCTCTTGGTCTTAACGGGAGGGTCAAAATGACTCTTGGTAATATTGAAGAGACAACTACTATTTTGCGAAGGGGTAATTAACCCTTGGAACAATCAAGAAGCGCTTAACTCTTGGTAATATTGAAGGACAACTACTATTCATTTGCGAAGGGGTAATTACTATTGTGAAGGTAATTACTATTGACGAAGGTAATTACTATTCACAAAGGTAATTACTATTGACGAAGGTAAATACTATTGACGAAGGTAATTCTTATTCACAAAGGTAATTACTATTCACAAAGGTAAATACTATTGACGAAGGTAATTACTATTCACAAAGGTAATTACTATTCACAAAGGTAAATCTATTGATGAAGAGACTCTTAGATGATGATATATGGGCCCCCATAAAATAATCAAACTTACCACAAACGCGTCTCATAATGAGACTCTTTATATACATCAAGGATTGAATAAATATTACCACAAATCATTTTATTTTAATCAACACATATTTAATCTTTCAACAATTATTAATCATTTATAACTTGTCGTCTCAATAATATAACATATTATACGAGATGATCTTGTGACAATAATTGAATCAATAATATAAGAGATATGATCACGGCAATTCTTTGTAGCGATAATTGAGTATAGCTAAGTGACTTCTCACGTAAGCAACAATAATTAATACTGGTGTGTCTTCTTATCTTAACCACAGCGTATTCTCGCATACTTTTTACTACCGGGTAGTTCAACAGTTTTAACGGTAACACATCAGCCTTTATTTTTATAGAAAGATAATTTTGTCATTTTCTAACTACGACAATACTTCCGTTGTGGGGTCCACCACTGATTGAGCCGTCGTATGAATATTCCCCGACCAAACGAATATTTTATAACAACTTGCTTACTTTGCAAAATTTATAAATATTACCCACAACTATAACATTATATCAAATTTATTCCATAATATTCAAAAATAATATTTATAGAAAATTCATCTTTATTTATAAAAGCTGGGGTCTTACAGTGTTAATGCAAAAAGGTAGACCTATAGCTTACTTAAGTAAGGATATAGCACCTCAACACTTGGGGTGGTCAACCTATGAGAAGGAGCTTATGGCAGTGGTTTATGCCGTAAATAAATGGAGACACTACCTATTAGGAAACAAGGTTTACATTAAAACAGACCATCAGAGTCTTAAATACTTATTGGATCAAAGGATCACCACCACAAACCAGCATAAATGGATCACTAAATTAATGGGGCTGGATTATGAGATAACGTACAAGAAGGGCAAGAAAAATGTTGTGGCTGACAGTTTATCCAGGAAGGAGAGGGAACTCCCACCCAGAGACCACTGTGTGGAAACCTCTTCCAGTAACATGGTTGTGTGCAACACCATAACCACAGTAATCCCCACTTGGGTGCAAGACATCGCTCAGTCATGGGAGAAGGATGAGGGGTTGAGGAATATTATACTTCAGTTGCAAGTAACTCCAGACACCCTCCCGGGGTATTCATTCTTAAATGGGAGGCTTAAGTTTCAGGACAGGTTGGTAGTAGGTCCAGATTTGGACCTCAGAAGCAAGTTTCTAACTGAATTCCACAGCTCTCCTATTGGTGGGCACTAAGGTATAAAAGGAACCTTTGAAAGGATTAACAAATTCCTATGGTGGCCAACCTTGAGACAAGATGTCACCACTTTTGTTAAAGAATGTGACATCTGTCAACAAAAGAAACATGAAACTGTGGCAACCCCAGGTCTAATACAGTCTTTGCCCATTCCAGAGACTCCTTGGACTGACATTTCCATGGATTTTATAGAAGGCTTACCTTCCTCAGAAGGTATGACAGTTATTTGGATAGTAATAGACAGGCTAACTAAGTCTGGACATTTCATTGCACTCAAACACCCCTTCACTGCTACACAACTAGCTCAGGAATTCCTCTCCAACATTTACAAGTTACATGGGTTACCTTCTACAATAGTGTCGGATAGGGAAAAGGTGTTCATCAGTCTTTTTTGGCAATCTCTTTTTAGAATGGTGGGAACCAAGCTAAACATGAGCACAGCCTACCACCCCCAGTCAGATGGATAAACTGAAAGGGTAAATCAAGTCTTGGAGTGTTATCTCAGGTGCATGGTCACACTGAAACCTCACAGGTGGGCAACTTGGTTACCTTTGGCTGAATGATGGTATAATTCCCATTTCCATATAGGCCTTCAAGCCACTCCTTTTGAAATGCTTTATGGATATAAACCTCCCCACCTCAATTTCCATCAGTTTGGGCAGATTCATGATCCCACAACCAAACAGTTTTGCAAAGATAGGTCCCAACTGCTACAACTAATGAAACAACATTTGGTGGAGGCTCAGTCTAGAATTAAGCACTATACTGACAAAAATAGGACTGAAAGGTCTTTCCTACCTGGAGATATGGTTTACCTCAAGGTTAGACCTTACAAACAGTCCTCATTGGCACAGTCTAAGCATGGGAAACTGACTCCTAAATACTATGGCCCTTTCCTGATAGAAGGTAAGATTGGTTCAGTAGCCTACAGACTCAAATTACTTGGTTATGCTAAGGTTCATCCTGTCTTCTATGTCTCCTTACTCAAGAAGAAAGTGGGATTACACTGCATTGTCTCCCCTACATTGCCCCCTATGGATTCAATGGGACAACTCATAGTGGAGCCTACTGCAATTCTGGATAGAAGAATGGTGAAACGAAACAATGTAGCTGAAGTGGAAGTCTTGGTACAATGGGCTAATACCTTGCCTTCTGAAGCTACTTGGGAGACTTAGAACCAACTGAACAAGAAATTTCCTCATTTCCACCCTTGAGGACAAGGGATCTTTTAGGAGGAGGGAATGTAAGGATTATATTAAATAGACAAGTCTGTTTAAGTCGGTTGTAGTGATACACAACCGCCTAGGCGACTGATCCGACTGGGCTGGCGAAAGCTTGCCATAAACCGTGCCGAGCCAGGGCTTTGATTTTGGCCATCGTGTAGGCCGGGCCGGGCCGAGCCTAAGACAAAAATATACAAAACTATTAGGGCCTGCAAACCAGGCCGGGCCAGACTTTGAACTTCAACATAAGAAACTCATGCTTTACTAGAAAAAAACATAAGAAATTCATGCTTTACTAGGGGAAAAAAACACTAATGGACTTCCACTTTGGACTTCCGTGTTTTACTTTAAAAAAATTATCCTTGAACTCTCATCTATTTATAGAAAAAAAATAGGAGAGGAGAAGTATATTTGGACGATGTGGGACTCTGCTTGCAATAGTGGGCGTGATCAGTGACTCTTATCTCCCTGTTCTCTCTCTCCACATGGCCACACCACATGCGTATATATCCCACCAAAATTTCTCCTCCACATGCATACACTCTCTTGCACACAAACTGTCATCTTAATATTCTACTCATTTCTTCCTTATTCCTTTTCCTTTATACTCCATAATATATATAGATGCACAAACTCCCCACCATCCTCCAATATGAATCAATTACGAAGACCGCAGAGTCCTACATATCTCCTCAAAACTCCA
Source organism: Panax quinquefolius (assembly GCA_020205615.1). Taxonomy (NCBI): domain Eukaryota; kingdom Viridiplantae; phylum Streptophyta; class Magnoliopsida; order Apiales; family Araliaceae; genus Panax; species Panax quinquefolius. The sequence goes on from CM035171.1 coordinate 3,522,724, forward strand.
CCATTCTTATCTCGAAACTCCTCTTTCTTGAGCTCTAGATATCTTAATATATATCATATGGGAAAAGTAATATTCCCTACAAAGTAAATCCGCAAATCTACGAACCCATCAAGGCTACGTAACTCATGCTAGACTCCCCAAATCCTCATTTGTGTTCCATCTTTATTTTAAAATAACTAAGTCCCACATTGGTTGCATGATAAAAGTTTAAGTAATTTTGTTTTATAAAATGACTAGCAAGTGAAGTTGGAGGTGAATTAAGCCGTAAGTAAGGCCAGGCCGGACCTTTTGGGAGGCCGTGCCAGCCGGAGCTTTGGGAGGCCAGCCAGCCGGATGTGAGGCAAAAAATCATGGTCTCAGACTGGCGGCCTTGCAAGCCAGGCTAGGCCGTAGGGAGACTTTGAGGCTTGAGCTTTGAGTAGGGCTCGGCTCGGTCGGACCAAGTCGAGAACCACGGTGTCATGAGCCATTCAGCACCTCAGTCGGTTGGTAAAAGGGGTAGTATTATCTTTAATTCCAATAGTTAGGTCCTTATTGTCTTTTTCTCATTTAATCTGTTAGAATGGTTTAGCTGGCAAAAGGAATGCAAGTGTCCATTGTTGCTCTCCTCGATTGCTGAGATCAGATGGAGTGAGAGTATATGTATGAATCCAATATGTAATTGAAAGGCAGCTAAGGAATGAATTCATCTGATTTTTCTCTCTCAATTTTTGCTCTATCTTTTCTACCTTTCTAATTCCTTTCTTCAACTTGATTCAGTCTTCTCTCTCTTATATTCTCTGGTTCTCTACAGATCTGTCTGCCAATTTCATTACAATAATCTTATAAATGACTGAATTATGACTATTCCTACGCATTCTTCTGTTAACGCTATTAGCTCATAACTTCATTAAACCCACTCCTTTATTTCAAAAGCAAAAAATCATGAAATTATAATTTCTGGGATTTGCGCTTAAATGTATGTTTGAATGATTCCAAATATAAATGTAAAAGATTCAACATAATCACCTTGGTTCAAAGCAGTAAGCTGGCCCGGATCGAATCCTTCTTCTCCCGTCTTTCTTCTTCTGTTGATGAAGCGGATTAGCTGAAGGTCAAATATTCAGTTTTCAACCCGACCCAACCCAACTCGAAGCCCCTTTTCATTGTGGGCCTGCTCAATCTAAATTTAGGGTTAATTACATATTATAGTACATTTTTAAAAATAATTACAATAATCATACATCCATAAAATAATTATAAAAATATGACATTTCATCATATTTATTTACAATACTAATACAATTAGGAGTCCTTAAATTAAGGGATTAGTATTAATGGGTTGACATGGTAAATTAGTTTTCATCTTCCTCAAGCATTCCTTTCTCGTTCGGTATCTCTCTCTCTCCGCCCTTAACTCTCGTTCGGTTTCTCTCTCTCCGCCCTTACTACTTCTCTCTCTCCTCTTGAAGCCACTCGTCGCGTCGGGATCAATCTATTTTTTCAGATTTATGGAGTTCTTGCTTTGGTATGTACATGGTTGAAGTGATGTTGTCATACTATGAGTCCATCTTACGGCCACACATTACATTTATGTTAATTTTTTTATTGAATGAATTTTTCTTTATCTCCATGACTGGATTATTTGTGATAGACATCATTTAACAGCATAATATTTGCTAAAGTGGATAATTATTTTCAAATTGTTTAGGCTCTTAACATATATAGTCTGCTTTTGAATGATCATGATTGTCTCATCTTCATTTTGTCATTTTACTTCTGCATCATATACTGGCACAAGACCAATTTTTGGGGGCTTGATGTAATGCTTACGTTGTAGCTACGTCAAGCAATAAAAAATAGATATTATCATATAACTGTATGGTTACTTCTGCATTATGTTTTGGTTACTGTTAGATTGTGATTCGGATACCATTTTTGTTACCTAAATTTGGTATTTTGGTTACTTTTTTATGTTGTTATGGTTACCATGTATTTTCTTAGTATACATGGTTGACTAAACTGATTTTGGTGTACATGTTGTTTATGTACTGGTTACCATTTTTACATGTTTTGGTTACTATCATATAAATATTTGGTTACTTCTTTAGTATGTTTTTGGTTACTGTTATTTTCTCATTTGGATTCCATTTTTGTTTCCTTGAGTTGGGATTCTGGTTATTGTTTTTTGTTGTTCTGGTTACCATGTATTTGCTTAATATATATGGATTGACTAAACTGTGTTTTTGGTCTATATGTTGTTTATGTATTGGTTACCATTAATATATATTTTGGTTACTAACATATAACTGTTTGGTTACTTCATGAGTATATTTTTTGTTACTTTTAGCTTATGATTTGGATACCATTTTTTTTCCTTCAATTGGGTTTTTGGTTACTTTTATATGTTGTTTTGGTTACAATGTATTTGCTTAGTATACATTGGTTGACTAAACTGGGTTTGGTCTACATGTTGTTTATGTGTTGGTTACCATTAAAACATGGTTTGGTTACCATCACATAACTGTTTGGTTACTTTCTTTAGTATATTTTTTGGTATACATATTTTTTGTTTTAGTGACCTTTAAATTAAATTATGTTTTGGTTAATATTATATATAATTGTTTGTTTACTACATAAAATGGTTTGTACTACATGTTGTTTATATTTTGGTTACAATTAGATTATATAATATAATTTTTTGGTCACTGCTTTATTATGGTATGGTTAATGTTATATAATGATATGATACCTATGGTTAATGGGTTCTCTATTCACTAATCCCAAGGTATTTCTCTTCCTCCCACAGGTTCATACATAATGCAGAATTCTTTTCTAGAGAATGAGAGCAATCATGAAGAAGAAAGTAGCAACAGTCAAAAAGCTAAAGTTTCAGGAAGATTTGTAACAGATTTTGATTAGTTCGGTTGTTGTTGTCTTGTCCTTCTGGATTGTGTTTCGTACTTTGGTTTTTGTTGGATATCCATAACCATTTGTTATGGTTAGTAAATATGTAATGTTTATTGGAGCTTATGTAAATGGGATTACATATTTGATTATATTATCAATTATTTGACATTGTTTGTTGGTTCGTATTTGTTACTTCTAAGTTGTGTCTGATATATTGTTTGAAAGGTGCAGTTGGTAACCAAACATGCATAGAAGGGTAACCATTTTATTTTTTGGTAGTAACTAGATATTTACAAGCTTGTATCATGACATAATGTTAAATGTACATGTGAGAGTATACATAGGTTGCCCAAACTGGGTTTGATATACAGGTTGTTTCTGTTTTGTTTACCATTAAAACATGTTATGGTTACTTTTATATAACTATTTGGTTACTTCTTTATTATGTTTTGGTTACTGTTATCTTATGGTTTGGCTACTATCATTGTGTCCTTAATGTGGGATTTTGGTTTTTTTTATTTTTTATTCTGGTTAATATGTAATTGTTTAGTATACATGAATTGCCTAAACTAGGTTTCATTACATGATGTTTCAGTTTTGGTTACCATTAAAACTGCTTAAGTTACTTATTATATAATTATGTAGTTACTATTTTATTATAATTATAAGTTTGTATGAGGATTTGTTATAAAGTGTTAAATGTATATATTTTATTTATACCCTGTCATCATGATGGAATAAGAAACTCCAATTAAGAGTTCTCATTTATATATATGATAGTCATTTATAGATCTCATATTAAAATAAAAATAGTTTGAGATGTGCGGTTGGTATCCAAACTGCGTATATAAGGGTAACTATTTTAATTTTTGTTAGTAACCAAATAATTAAAACTTATATTAGAACAGTTATCAAGTGTTTAATGTAAATGTGAGGGTTCACATTTATCTAGCTGATGGATACTTTTAAATTACGTAGTTATAAAAGTTATTTCAAAATGGTCCATGCCAATTGGTAACTAAATATGAATATAGAGGTAACCATTTTATTTTAGATGGATAACCAAATTTACATAAAAATATTTCAGAACAATTACCAATTGTTCAATGTTTATGTTTACTTTATATTGACAACTCATGATGGAATCAAAAATTAAAATATTAATCAACATCAATTTTGGTTACTGTACATCATCAAAAATGTTACCAACTATGTGGTTAATGGTTACTAACAGTAAACAATTATATATTCCTGTAAACGATTAAATTTGTTGTATTGGTTACTGTCAGTCTCCATTGTCTAACAACTGAATAAACATTGTAAAGTAACTAAATTAATATTAGATAGTAACCAAATTACATAATCTTAGTAACCAGAATATAAACCACATTTTTACATGCAATTTTGAAGGTCTAAATGATGGAATTTGACCAAAAAATCCTGCAGTTCACCAGCAAACTTTTGATCGTTGACCCGTTTCCAATGAAATTAGGCTCTGAAAACGCTAAAATCCGACACTCCAAACTTGATAGAACAATGCATATCATGTTTTGCATTTCTCTGAACGAACAAGTTGATGGAACTAAGACGCTGTAGGTAACTTCAAATTTGGTGTATTGAGTTACTTGTCGGTCCATGTACTGCTTGAAATAAAGTACAACAGAATCAATTCCATTGTCCGACAACGAATAAATATCGTAAAGTAACCAAATCAATGTTAGGCAGTAACCAAACTACATAATATTAGTAACCAGTACATAAAATACATTTGTACATTCATCTTACAATGGAAATAATCAGTATATTGATATTTATTACCAATTAAACTATAACAGTTGTATGAAGGTAACAAATGTAGCCAATAAGTAACCATCATAATAAAACAAACCAATATAAAACACCGTAATATTATATAGTAATAATCATAACAACATTATACAGTAACCAAATCCAATTTAAACAGTAACCAACACATATTTATTTAGTAGCCACAAGATAAACACATTCTCCATTGCATTTTTATAGTAAATTCCAACCAGTATAACTTGATTGTTTCCAACTAAAGGCTAGATGTTGTAAGAATGTAACCAATGTAGCTAACAAGTAACCATTAATATAAAACACATAAGTATAAGTATAATCAGATTAATACAGTAACCAGGTCAGCACTAATGAGTAACCATTATAATTTTACATAGTAACCATATCAACATTAGTCAGTAACCAATATAATGTTAAACAGTAACCAAGTCAGCATTAGTCAATAACCAAGTCATCATTTTTCAATAACCAAGTCAGTATTAGTAAGTAATATTATGCACTAACCATTATAATTTTACACAGCAACCAACTAAGCAATAGTCAGTAACCATTATAATGTTACACAGTAACTAAGTCAGCATTAGTCAATAACCAATTTAATGTTACAAAGTAACCAAGATATCATTAGACAGTAACCAATACAGCATTAGACAGTATAATGTTACACAGTAACCAAGACAACATTACACAGTAACCGACAGTTGCAAGAATGTAACCAATGTATTTGATGAGTAACCATTAATATAAAAAAAATCAGTAGAACTCATATAAAAATTATAAAGCAATCAAATAAACATTATTCAGCAACTAAATACATAATAAACAGTAACCAATTTATATCTATTTAGTAACCATAATATAAAACATATTAATGACCATTCAAAACATTCAGTATTCTTAATCTGTGACCATTTTAAGTGTGAAAAACTTAAGAAAGGTAATCAATATAGGAATTCGTAGTAACCATAGGTAACTACATGCATACGAATTTTAAACTCACATACCTCCGTATTCAGATTTGTATCGAAGTTGTTGTGATCTTGTATTCAACAATCACTGCAGTACGATTGTTTTTTGTTACTGAACTTGAAGTTGCTGTTGATTTTGTATGCTATTTACCGATCTCAGAGTTGCGCCGCTGCAAAAGGTTTCGTTTTCTCCGATCTCAGAGTTGCGCCGCTGCAAAAGGTTTCGTCTTCTCCGATCTCAGAGTTGTGTCGCGACAGAAGATTTGGATTTCTCCGATATGAAAGTTGCATGTTTTTTCAATTGCTTCAATTTAGGAGCGGTTAGTTGCAAATAGCAAAGTTGGTAACTGACGTATAGGAGTTAATGACACGTGATTTTAGCAACGTAATATTGTGTTTGTTTTATTTTTGTAATTATGTTGTGTGTGTTTTATTTTTGTAATTACTTTCTAATTATTGTATATTAGTGTTAAGGACCCCTAAATTTAACCGTTTCGCCCATAGAAAATATTGCACTAATCTTTTAATTACTTTCTAATTGTTGTATAATAGTGGAAAGAACCCTTATTTTTTTGCGTCCCAATTTATTTGTCCTGAATAATATTTCAAATTATGTGATAGTTATATTTGTATAGTTATATTATAAAATGTTAATTATCATATTTAACACCACATTTTTTTTAAAGCATACCTGAATTGAAAAAATTAAGACTCGTAACATTATTATTAATTTATTATAAGTAATTTAAATTGATCTTGCAAAAAATATTAACAAATAACATTAAAACATTAATGTTATCGTTATGTTTCTCTCATTGGTCGTATGAGATAGCCACTAACAGGAGATGTAAAACACATACCAACGAGATTAATGTTATGTAGTACTAATTTGTAGTATTAAAAAGTAAAGATTATAAATAACGATATTAATTGTCCTGTATGAAAAAATTATATAAACAGTTTATTATATTACAAGTTTAATCAAATTTGTTATAAGGTGATTAATTTTCTTAATGCGTAATCTTTTTTTATATTAAGCTTTGAGCCTGAGACATTTCTAATTAACATTGTTATTTTAGTGTCATAATTGTCTTATATTTGTTTAATTTTCCTTGCCAATATTTTATCAAATCACCATTTAGTCTGTCAATGCATTTTTTTTTTAAGGAAGCTAATATTTTCACAACAGAAAATGATATTTTCACAATAAAAATGTAGCTATAGCTGTATAATGACGGTGAAAACCGTCGTTATATGTTTTATAGCGACGGTTTTTGCTGTAAAAATATCATTTTCTGTTGTAAAAATATTAATTATCTTTTTTATTTGTTTTTGCTAAAATATAAATAGGTAACTAAGCAAACCAATTAAATGAATTAATATTGTTTTTTACACGCATTTTTATACTATTATTTAATTCAGGAAATAAGTATGGCTTAAATCCTTCTTCTTAATGTAACACCTCGAACCTACTGAAGATTTGAAGTAATACACGCCGCAAGTCCAATGGTCCGCAAGATAACAATATTAATTATGAGACCCCAGATTTTATGAATAAAAATTTTATTTTCTCGAAATATTTTTTTGAATATTATGGTGTGGATTTGATATAATATTATATGTGAAACTCCAGATTTTATGAATAAAGAATTAATTTTCTCGAAATAATTTTTTATATTATGGTGTGAATTTGAAATAATGTTATAGTTGTGGGTAATATTTATAAATTTTGCAAAGTATGCAAGTTGTCATAATATATATGATTGGTCTTAGAATATTCGTTTTAAATGCGGAAATATTTACGACGACAAGACAATCATTAATTGGACCCCACAACGGAATTATTATCGAATTGAGAAAACGCACAAAATATTTTATTGAAAATAACGACGGAAGTTTTACTGTTAATCTTGTTGAACTACTTTAGTAGAAAGACAAGAATAATGTCTGGCGTTGTTGCGTAATAGCACACTACAGATTGATTATTGATATTTATGTGAGAAGTCACTCATTTTGTTCAATTATTCTTTACAATAGTTGTTGCGTAGTATCTCACATTATTTGATTCAATTATTGTTAATTTAGAAGTTTTGTTTTATTCAGTATTATTAACGTAATAAAATAGAAATATCTTTTATATAAAATGTAATACTTTATTAAAGTTATTCTATAAATAGAATATATTATATTCTATTATCGCATGATTTTCGCATAGTAAATTTTTTTTATAAAAATGTAATACTTTATTAAAGTTATTCTATAAATAAAATATATTATATTTTATTATGCATAATCTTTGCATAGTGTCTTGCGATAGTGTTTGTATAGTAAAATCTTTTTATATAAATAGAATATATTATATTTTATTTAAAATATTTTTCTTTAAATATGGATAGTCATTAAAGTAAATCAATCTGGACCGCTTCATGGATTAATTCTTATGCATTCCATTTTTCTATAAATAGAATCTCATTCCTTCATTATTTTCTTACGAATTCAATTTGAACTACAGAGAGAAACTATAGAGAGAGACTATAGAGAGATAGAAGAAAAGTTTTCTCGCTACTTCACTACTCTTATATCAAGTATTATTTTACGATAAGGGATATTATTCTTTTGTATTTAAGAAGAGAATTTACATTATTCCATTTCTTTATTGTTACATTGGAATAACTTTGTGGCCCCCAAAATTAGGTATACGCCACCCATCTTGGGTCGCCACTTACATGGTACATAAATTCAAATACAACTTACTTAACATAAGCTGTAGTGTACTATATACTTACATAAAGCTGTGAGTTTGAATACAAATATTGTCTACTAGATATTATACAAACTCAAAAGGAGTCATCATTACAACTATTATCGCACTATTTCACGAATAGTGAGGGACTACTAATGCTATCCTCCTCGGACCATTACTCCGCTCCCCCAGACTCGTCCCATTTATGTTCTCATTTCACGAAGAAAACGGTGAAAGAAAGGGTGAGCTCAACTAGCCCAAGAAGAAATATTATGACTAAGTTAATGCGTAATAAATTATCATTAGCCTTCAACAAAGTGTTAAACCGATAAAATACAATAGACAACCTGTTTAATCTGCGGTAATATGCAATCCATTAAAAGAGTCAGTAGAGAATAAAATCTACTATCTTTTAGGTTTTAAAAGGTTTTCATCAATTTTTTATCGCCGAGACTCAAATTTTAATAAATAAACCACCACATCTAATCATCCTCACTGCACCACGGTCAAGGATTTTCATCAAATTATCAATGGTCATGACTATACCGAATCACTCCTCGGTCATAATCATACCAAAAACTATCCATCATTGCATTACGTGCCATTTGAGGACTTTTATCACATCATTTATAACAAGCCACGATTATACCGAATGATCCTTGGTCATAATCATACTAAGTTCATCTATGCACGTAAGCCAAAGATAACATAATATATCATGAGGATGATGACAATGACATAATAATTCAATAAAATAAGTTCAAGAATTATTTTATCCAGAATTATTAACGTCCAAATTGTCAACAAGAATCTTGTTTTTGTAGAGTAAAATTCAAGAATGATCGGAAGAATATTTCCATGAAAAGATATCTTTGGATGAAACGCAAATATCAAGGATATTCTACTAATTTCATGGAGTATAAAGTCAAAGTTTTTACCAACCGGGTATAATAAAGAATGGAATAACAAAAGAAATCACCATGCATGCGGTATTGGCATGATGACAAGTTATTCCAATGAGAATAATAACGGAACCGGTCGTTCGTGAAATTCACAATCGACAGGATGATCCAAATGAATAATAAATCTTGAATAATAAACAATGGAACCGTGTCCGGTATAAAACACGCATGTGATATTCCAAATGAGAATAATAAATGTGGAATAATAAACAATGGAACCAGTCCCGGTGTAAAACACATGCATGGATATTCCAACGAGAATAATAAAGAATGGAATAATGTAAGAAGATCACCAAGTATAGGGATTCCACAGATATACGAGTTATTCCAATGTAATAAATAAGAATGGAATAATATAAGGATTTCACCAAGTATAGGGTATCTGCGTATCAAAGTTATGTATATGGTATGCCATTTTTACAGTTATTCCAATGAATAATAATGAATGGAATAACGAAGTTCTCTTCATGAATAAGAAAGAATAACACCCCTTACGGATACAACAAATAATATTCCCTACCTTAGAAGAAGCTGAATATTGGCAAAAGTGAAGTAGCGAATACTTTTCTTCTTTCTCTCTAGAGTTTGAAAAGAATTAATTCATAAGAAAATAATGAAGGAATGAGCTTCTATTTATAGGAAAATAGAATGCATAGTAATTAATCCATGAACTCAGTGCAGATTGATTTACTTTTAATCGACGGTCCATATTTAAAGCAAAATCTTTTAAATAAAATATAATATATTCTATTTATATAAAAATATTTTACTATACAAACACTATGCAACACTATGCAAAACACTACGCAACACTATGCATAATAAAATATAATATATTTTATTTATAGAATAACTTTAATAAAGTATTACATTTTATATAAAAAGATGTTTCGCTTTTATTACGTTAATAATACGAATAAAACAAAACGTCATTATCGCTATAATAATTCATATTATTAATCGACAATAATGGAATCAAACCGAGTGACTTCTCACATAAGCATCAATAATCAATACTGGTGCTACTATTATGCAACCACACGTATTCTTTACTTTTACTACTGAGTAGTTTCAACAAGATCAACCAGTAAAACTTCCGCCGTTATTTCAATAAAATATTTTTGTCGTTTTCTCGATCCTCGGCAATAATTACGCTAGGGGTCCACCAATGATTGAGCCGTTGTACGAATATTCCCCGCTAAACCGAATATTCCCCGACCAATCGAATATAATATAACCACTTGCATACTTTGCAAAATTTATAAATACTACCCACAACTATAATATTATCTTAAATTCACACCATAATATTAAAAATTATTTCGACAAAATTTAAATCTTTATTGATAAAATCTGGGTCTCACAATCTCCCTCCTTATGGAATTTAAGCCCTCGAAATTAGTAATGCGATACTGGTATGATAAAGAGGTGAGGATACCTTGAATACCTTTATCGTTGAAAACATTAAATTCATCTTTGCGATCCTGCCAAAGATATTCATTAACAATTCATCTTTGCACTACAGGCCAAAGATATACAACTGTAAAACCAATAATGCTGAGACGCAGCTTAATAGTATCACGACCACGAATTATCTATGCACCACTGGCCAAGGATATTCGTGTTTTCAATTACTGATGCGTGATTATACCGAATAATCCTTGGTCATAATCATACCAAGTCTATCAATGCACTACGGCCAAAGATAATCGTGTATTCATTAGTATTACGACCACGAATTATCCATGCACTACGTGCCAAAGATAATCGTGTATTCATTAGTATCACGACCACGAATTATCCATGCACTACGTGCGAAGATAATCGTGTATTCATTAGTATCACGACCACGAATTATCCATGACTACGTGCGAAAGATAATCGTGTATTCATTAGTATCACGACCACGAATTATCCATGCACTACGTGCCAAAGATAATCGTGTTTTCAATTACGATTATGATTATACCGAACAATCCCTGGTCATAATCATACCAAGTCCATCTATGCACTACGAAGACGCGATGACTTTCAACATAATATAAGCGTGAGGATAATGATATAAAGAATCAATCAAATGAGATAAAGGATAAATATTAAACATTTATAATATAATTTATCCAGGATTCAAGAATATCCCCATGTTATCAATCACTTAATAATCTTATAATCTAATATCATTAATATTATAACAATATTTTAATCACTTCTTAAATTTATAAACAATTTATTTCAATTGTTTACGCTTTTACCATATAATGTATTTAATCATTCAAAATGCCATACTCATAAGATATCATCACCAATGATCAAATCCTCATCAAAAAATATGCATATACTCTATATATGATTCTCTAGCCATAAAATCTTATTTTCAACTTTGTTATTTCACATAACATATTTAACTCATATGTTCAGTAACTAAACTATTTTCATGAAAAATAACAAATCAGTCCCAAAAATATTTCTTTTCTGGGATTTAGCATAATATAGTCCCATAATGAAAATATATTTTTCTCAGAATTTTTAAAATTCATTTACTATTTTTCAAAAATCAATTTCTAATTAATTCCTAAAGAAATTAGCTACCTCAAGTTTAACTCCAAAAATTCCCAAATCTTGGCAGGACCTTACAAATGTTAACATGAGCTTCTAGTTTAAATTTCATGGTCATCGGAGTTATAGAACTCCGGTTATAGCGTTTTTCGTCGGAAAAACCTAAATAATGAAATAGTCATATCTTGCTCATTTCAAGTCAGAATGAGCTCATTTTTGGACAGGAGGTACTTTAGACCATATACTTTCATGTCCCAAAAGGCCAGAATTTTTCTCATAATTTAAGTGGCCGAAACAGCCCTTCTAAAATCATAGCAACAACTTTTTCTTGGTTTTGCGACTTTGCACTCCTTTGCTAAAATCAGTCCACACAAAAATCTACAACACCTTTTCCAGTGATTCCACTTGGATTAGTTATGTGATGCCCCCAAAATAGGTATACACAACACCCATTCTGAGTCGCCAAATACATGGTACAAGAAGCAAACTACAACTTCAATAATACAAATGTCGTGTGAAATACGACAATATATACCGTGAGTTTAAAATATAATATTGTCTTCTAGACAATATCCACATGCAAATAAATCCCCATCATAATTATTGATTCATTATTTTACAAAATGGGTGAGGACTACTAAACAACTCTCTCTAGAACCTTCATTCCATACCCCACTAAGTACTTTCGCTACATTCTCGCCTCTCCCGAGAAGAAAAAAAATGGAACAACAAGGAAAAGGGTGAGCTCAACTAGCCCAAGAAAGAATATTATGACTAAGATAATATACAACAAATTATCGTTAGTCTTCAACGAGGAAAAATCGATAGAATACAATAGACAACAAGTTTCGGATCAATATTCATGAATGGAAATAATAATTCATAGAAGAGTTACGTAGAGAATGAAATCTACTATAATCTATGAATTTAATAGTCCATCATCAATATTTTATCCTGTAACATCAATCAATATACATCTGAATCAAACATTCATCTTTTTGCACTACGTGCCAAAGATATTCATCACAACAATCATGTTCATTTAAACACTGCTCATCTTTGCACTACAAAGCCAAAGATATTAATCAATCGGTCGTATTCATCTCAACACTGCTCATCTTTGCACTACAGGCCAAAGATATTCTTCAAATCATTCATCTTTGCACTACAGGCCAAAGATATTCAATAATATCATCATTTAAGACGAGGATGATGAAAAATATTTTAAAAGAAACGAATCCAAATGAAACAAAATGACAAGGATTAAGGATTAAGGATTCGTACTTGGTTTTATCCACGCCCAAAAATACCTCAAAAATAATCATAGTGGTGTAAAATTCAAGAATGATCAAAACATGGATACAATCGAGTTAGTATCCGGAATAGATGTTTTGACGAAAAGAAGAAATTTTATTTTTCTAATTGAATAGATGCAGTATCGTGAATAGTCTTGGATACGTGAATAAAGGCAGATATCGTGAATAAGAACTCAGACACCAAAAGATAAAATTCCACAAAAACATCTTCACGCTTCATGAATAAGACTCGTGAATAAGAACTCGTGAATAAGAACTTCATGAATAGTAACTTCGTGAATAGTAACCCATGAATAGTAACCCCCCATATGAAAAAGTTCCAAATTTGATAAAAACTTGGATCAACATTTCAAAGATAATGATATTGAAGAAATAATATCATTACAAAAAAAATAATATCCCTTACCTCGAAAGATCAAGATTTAAATTTGAAACACCGGATATAAAGCTATGACTTGGACTTGACCGTATAGCAATACTCAAAGTATACTCAAAATACTCACAAGAATACCGCTAATAATATAGAGAGAAAACTTGAGCTTAAATGTGATTTTCAATTCTAACCTAAGCACCCTATTTATAGGAAATTGCTTAGAACACCAAAGCAGAAAATTTAATAAATTAATATATATATATATATATATATATATATATCAAATTCATACGCCAACCTTAGAATTCAGATCCTAGCATTTCCCACATGCCACCTTCTAGAAAGAAATGATAAAAAAACGTTTTTCATAAAATAAATAATTAAAACTTACAAAAATTAATTATTTCGGAGCTTCAGAACTTCAATAATTCATAATAAATAGCCCTTTCATCAGAAAATTCAAATCTCGCGTGTTTTTATAGGAAATTCAATTCTCTACAACTTTGCAGAAGAAAGTTTTTCAAATTCCAAATAGAAATTGACCAAAATCCACAAACCAGGCGATTTTACAATTTATAATCAAATTTCAATCAATAAATGGGGTCCACAGACATGTTTAACATGTTTTAAACATTTATTGCAACAAAAATACTCTTCCTCCTCGTATACTCATATATCCCACATTCGTTGTAAAAATATCACCGTTAATATATTATTAAAATAATATATTTAAATGAATTATTTTATCAGAAAAAGATAAAATATTAATTTTCAACAATTGTCATTTTAAAAATTTTCTCCATCTATATCCACATAAAATCAATATTTTCCTCATCATATAAATCAATAATTAATTATTCACAAATAATATTACGAATCACAATATTGAAACTGTGCGGTTCAGAAAGAGGGCTTTCCAATAAGAATTTCTTCTTCTTGGCAATGGCGCAATTGATTAGGTGACCAAACCTCTCCTTAAGCGTAACTTTCTAGACATTGCCAATAATGTTATCTAATAATATTATTCGGATAATATGAATTATTGCTTCGATAATGAAAGATCTTTGTGTAATGACAATTATTGAAACAACAATAATATAAATATCAACGCAGCAATTATTAACTCAATAAAATCTTTGAGCGGTAATTATCGTAACCATTATTGAGTAGTGCCTTCTTCACGTAAGAATCAATAATTGGTGCAATCTGAGAGTGCTTCTTTATTCAACAACGCGTATTAGTGTGTTTTAACCACCGGGTATTCCAACAAGATAATAACTTGAATAACAACTACGTCGTTATTTAAAACAACTTATATTTGTCGTTTTCTTCATCCAATCACTTTCCGTTATGGGGCCCACACATGGTCATACTTTGCGTGCGAATATTCCCGAAATCGCATTTAATATTCCACGACCAAACGAATATTCCCCAACAACAATGAATATTTTATAACCACTTGCTAATTTGAAATATTTGCATATTTAACCCTTAACTATCCACATTAATCAAATCAACCCTTACTATTTCAAAATAATAAATAAAGGAAATTCCTTTTTATTTAAAAAATTTCGGGGTCTTACAAGTTAGGTAACTCATAGATCTAACTCTAGGACTTGACCACACTCAAAAATTCAAAATATAATAGAAGATATGGTCAATTGAATTTCATGTTACGTTTTTCACCAAAATCTGATTTTCAACTCTTTGTGATTTCTAAGAAACTTTCATGTTTTCACATACTAACCAACATAACTCATCATAACACTTACTAATACCACGTATACCCATGATTTTCATTCGTCCAATGCTTTTATTATGACTTTCATCATAAACCACGTAAACTGTTCATTTTAGTTGAAGAAATATTTGAGGGTTTAAGAAATGGGTTTTGTACTGGGGTCAATACAAAATTCGATTTTACGCTCTAAGTAGGCTAAGAAGTCTTCAAGAATACGCCAGGAAATTTATTAATAATAGAAATATCATTCAAAACTGTGACTCTCCTCCAAGACTTGGATAAGACGTCACATTGATACCAATCGTGACTTCTATCCCTTAACCTAGATAGCACCTCACAATGATACCTATAAACTTGCCATCTTCATTCACGATGTCGCCTCTGAAAGTCCGGCTTTGGTGCATTCCACACAGGAAGTCAACAACGAAAGGTTCGGGGCTTTTCTTTATGGCTTGATATGACAATAATTGACTTTAGTAGTTTGGTTACTTGAATTACGCACAACAAGTTGGTTATGAATATAAAAGCTAACAACCTTACGAAAAAAGCATGATGAGTAGTTAACCAATTGATTCCTAAAATCACATCAAAGGCAAATATTTTCAAAAAGATAAGATCGACGTGAAAATGTTTATTTGAACCAAACAAGATTTAAAAATAGTAAGCGATGCGAAGGCTCCTACTAACGAAGTTTCAACCAATAAGTCAAAGTTTAACTTCTTGAGTCAAATTTAAACGTTGAACGCAAAGAAGAAAGATAAAATAATGGGTAGAACCGGTATCTTATAAGGTATAGACTTCGCAAGAATTTATAATTAACTAACTCGTGCTAACTTCGTTCGGTTTACTCGCTTTTTGAGAAGTCATGAAAAACGCTATTTCTAAAACCAACGACTTTGTTTTGTCCGTATCCGCTTTTGGTGCCACCGTCCCATCTGGACTTGACTTTGGTGCACGACAAAATCGGCTAAATGACCTTCTCTTCTTGTAATTTCCACTTCTATTATCTTTGCCATGATTACCACCGAAGTGGTTACCATTCTTGGCATGATAATTTCCCCCACGATGGTTATCATTGTTTCGATAGCCGTTGCCACCAGTATGATTATTATCGTGTTGTTGGTCGTTACCTTTTGGTTGAGCTGACTCATTATCTTGCTCCAATAACTGAGCCCTATTCACAACATCTGAATACAAACACTGTCACAAAACAAGGGTTAATTGACATATCACATATTATCCCTATACTCTGACCGACCAATTAAATTACCAATTAAACTTAGGTAGATCATACTAGCGAAGGAATTCCCCATCTCTCCCCTTCTAGTTCTTGTTTCACACCTCGGCCGGGATCATATCCCTAAGCTCGATACCAACCCGTGGCGCCCCCCCAAAATTAGGTATCGTCACCCATCTTGGGTCGCCACTTACATGGTACATAAATTCAAATACAAACTTAATTATACATCCGTGCGTGTAACATACGACAATACATAAACCGAGAGTTCTAATAGGAATATTGTCATTTAGACAATATCCATACTCAAGAGTCCTCATTACAATTATTCTCACACTATTTCACGAATAGTGAGGACTACTAATGTTATCTTTAGGATCATCACTGCGTTTCCCCAACTCGTCTCAAATTATATTCTCATTTCAAGAGAAACGGTGAAAGAAAGGGTGAGCTCAACTAGCCCAAAGAAGAAATATTATGACTAAGATAATGCGAATAAATTATCAATAGTCTTCAACAATGTTAAATTGATAAAATACAATAGACAACCCGGTTTAATCTGCGAATAAATATGCAATCCATTAAAAGAGTCAAGTAGAAAATAAAAGTCTACTATCTTTTAGGTTTTAAAGGTTTTCATCAATTTTTATCACTAAGACTCGGTTTAATGAATAAACCACAATATCTAATCATCCCCGTACCCACGGTCAAGGATTTTCATCAAATTATCAATGGTCGTGACTATACCGAATCACCCCGGTCATAATCATACCAAAACTATCCATCACTGCATTCACAGAATACCGAGGACTTTTGTCACATCATTTATAACAAGCCATGATTATACCGAATGATCCTCGTCATAATCATACTAAGTTCATCTATGCATCGTAAGCGAAAGATAACATAATATAACATGAGGATGATGACAATGACATAATAATTCAATAAAACAAGTTCAAGAATTATTTAATCCAGAATTATTAACGTCCCAAATTGTCAACATGATCTTTGTTTTGTAGAGTAAAATTCAAGAATAATCGGAAGAATATTTCCATGAAAAGATCTTTGGATGAAACGCAAATATCAAAGATATTCTACTAATTTCATGGAGTATAGAAGTCAAAGTTTTAACTAACCGGGTATAATAAAGAATGGAATAACAAAAGAAATCACCATGCATGCGATGATGCGTATAGAGCGAGGTTATTCTAATAGAATAATAATAACGGAACCAGTCGAAATGAAATTCACAAGCGAGGATGATCCAACAGAATAATAAATCTTTGAATAATAAACAATGGAACCAACCCCTCGGTGTAAAACACAAACAAGGATATTCAAATGAATAATAAATGCGGAATAATAAACAATGGAACCAGGTCCTGTAAAACACACGACAGGATATTCCAACGAGAATAATAAAGAATGGAATAACGAAAGAAGATCACCAAGTATAGGGGATTAAGCATATACACAGGTTATTCCAATGAATAAATAAGAATGGAATAATATAAGGATTTCACCAAGTATAGGGTATCTATGCCGTGTCACGAGGTTATGTATAGGGTATGCCACTTTTACGAGTTATTCCAATAGAATAATAATGAATGGAATAATGTAAGTTCTCTTCATGAATAAGAAAGAATAACACCCACTTACGGATACAACAAATAATATTCCCTACCTTAGAAGAACTGAATATTGGCAAAGTGAAGTAGCGAGAATACTTTTCTTCTTTCTCTATAGTTTCTCTCTACAGAGTTTCAAGAATTAAGTAAGAAAATAATGAAGGAATGAGCTTATTTATAGGAAAATAGAATGCATAGTAATTAATCCATGAACAGTCCAGATTGATTTACTTTAATTTGACGGTCCATATTTAAAGCAAAATCTTTTAAATAAAATACAATATATTCTATTTATATAAAAACATTTTACTATGCAAACACTTATGCAACACTATGCAAAACACTATATACAACACTATGCGTAATAAAATAAAATATATTTTATTTATAGAATAACTTTAATAAAGTATTACATTTTATATAAAAAGATGTTTCATTTTATTAAGTTAATAATCTGAATAAAACAAAAGCGTCATTATCGCTTTATAATAATTCATATTATTAATCGACAATAATGGAATCAAACCGAGTGACTTCTCACATAAGCATCGATAATAAATACCGTGTCTTTCTTATCTTAACTACACGTATTATTATACTTTTACTACCGAGTAGTTCAACAATGATCAACCAGAAACTTTCGTAGTTATTTCAATAAAATATTTTTGTCGCTTTCTCAATCCGAAATGATAATTACGTTAATGGGGTCCACCAATGATTGGTAGTTATCATGAATATTCCCTACTAAACCGAATATTCCCCACCAATCGAATATAATATAACCACTTGCATACTTTGCAAAATTTATAAATACTACCCACAACTATAATATTATCTTAAATTCACACCATAATATTAAAAAATTATTTCGACAAAATTTAAATCTTTATTGATAAAATCTGAGGTCTCACACATTCTCTACTTAACTCTTCTAATGAATTATTGTTTCCGCTGCAGTTGTTGATCTAAAACTTGTTGTCTATTGTATTCATCGATTTTTTCCTGTTGAAGACTAAGGATAATTTGTTGTACATTATCTTAGTCATAATATTCTTTACTGGGCTAGTTGAGCTCACCCTTTTCCTTGTTGTTCCATTTTTCTTCTCAGGAGGCGAGAATATAGCGAGTACTAGTCGGGGTATGGAATGATGGTTCTAGAAGTTGTTCTAGTAGTCCTCACTATTCTGTAAAATAGTGTATTAATAATTTTAATGAGGACTTATTTGAGTGTGGATATTGTCTAGAAGACAATATTTGTATTTAAACTCAGAGTTAATGTATTGTCGTATTTTGCACGACAATTGTATTAACGAAGTTGTAGTTGTTTCTGTACCATGTATTTGGCGACTCAGAATTGGTTGGGTGGATTGGACCTATTTTGGGGGCGTCACAGTTGGTATCAGAGCTTAGGGATATGGTCTCTGGCGGAGATCGGGGAATAGTACTAGGAGGGGAGAGACAAGTAATCCTTCGCTAGTGTGTCCTACCTAAGCTTATTTGTTGGTCGGTCATAATATAGGGGTATTATGCGATTTGTTAATTTGTTTAATTAAACCTTGTTTTATGGCGATTTAAGAATGTCGATTGAGAATGTTAATGATTAGAGTAAATGAGACCGTGGAGACACCTTTGCTCACCAACGAGGAGAGAACGTCAACAACAGTGGCAATGTTCCTCCCGTAAACAACACCAATCGAAAGCGCGATGGCGAATGATGGTATGTTTAGTAACTTTCTAGAATTCATGTAAAACCAAACGAGAAAGATTACTTATTCAAAATGCAGTGGAAACACCGGCAACTCACGGATGGTCACCGCTAAGCGATTCGAAGTTAGACCGCCAAGTTTTTGGAAAGCCGAAACCACTTACTATGAGACGTGGATAAAGCGAGATCACTAAGATATTTGATGTCTTGGGATGCTCGGAGGAGAAAAAGGTTCCTTTCGCCACTTTCATGTATACGAGGAAAGCGATTATTGGTGGGAATCAGTAAAGCGTGCTCACTTCACCTTGACCAAGATGTCTTGGGAGAAGTTCCAAGAATTGTTCAACGACAAGTACTTTCCGAAAAGTATTCGTCACATGAAGGAGGTACAGTTCATCAAGCTGGAGCAAAATAATATGAACGTGTCGCAGTACGAAGTTAAGTTTGACGAGTTGTCTCGATTTGCATCCCATTTGGTTGATAATGAGGAGAGAATGACGCGAATGTTTCTGCGAGGTTTGAAACCCAAAATACGTCAATACCTCATTTCTCACAAACTTTGTTTATATTTAAATGTTGTGAATAGGGCTCAGTTATTGGAGCGCGATAATGAGTCGGCTCAACTGAAGAATAATGACCAACAACTCGATGATAATCATATCGGTGGTAACGGTCATCAGAACAAGGTAATAGAAGAAATAACTCAAGTGGAAATTTCAAGAAGAGAAGATTTAACAATGACGGGAAGACGTCGGCACCAACACCAAAGAACGAATTTTAGAGGAGGAGAAAAAGCATGAGTTAGATCTTTCTGAGATGCGAGGAGAAGAGGACACATAAGTCCAAACTGCTCACAACCTTCCAAGGAATGTTATAATTATGGAAAAGAAGGTCATATCGCTTTCGATTTATGCAGAATAAACCCGATTCAATGGGATGGTGACTCAAAAGGTCATCCCCTGAAAAAGTCAAAGTCAATCGGTTCTAGAAAGGCGTTAGTCGTGGTATCGTCAAATGCGAGAACCCAAAACGAAGTTAGCAGGTTAGTTAATTATAAATTCTTATGAAGTTTATACCTTATTAGATACCGGTTCTACCCATTCATTTATCTCTCCTGCTTATACTCAACGTTTAAACTTGACTCCGGAGAAAATTAGATTTTGACTTATCTGTTGAAACTCCGTTATGAGAAACTTTCGTTACATCCACTGTTTATAAATCTTGTTTGATCCAAGTTGGCACCATCACATTACCTGTTGACCTTATTTCTTTAAAGATACTTGCTTTTGATGTGATTTTAGGGATTGATTGGTCAACCACTCATCATGCCAAAATTGATTGCTTTTGTAAGGTTGTTAGTTTTTATATTCCTAAGCAACCTGTTATTCGAATTTAAGCAACCAAACCATTGAAGTCAAACTCTTTTATATCAAGCCATAAAGTCATTCGTTTATTAAAAAACGGATGTCAAGCTTTCTTAGCCATGTTATGGACTTGAACAAAATACGTCGATTTGAATGATATTTACATTGTTAGTAAATTTCTCGACGTATTTCTGAAAAATTTTCCGCCTACTCCCGGGCGTGATATTGAATTTTGTATCGACTTTGAACCCAAAGACAAAACCCATTTCTAAAATCTCATGGCTCCTATTGAACTTCAGGAGTTAAAAATTCAACTGTAGAAGTTTGTACCCGAGCCTTTATCTGGTGACTTCCTTTGTGGAATACACCAAAGCCAGACTCTTCGTAGGGGACACCATATTCGTGTGGTAGTAAACTGATAGGTGTCATTGTGACGTGCTATCCAAGATTGGAATATGAGTCATAGTTGAGAGTAACCTAAGTAAGTAATCGAAATACGTAGCTTTCTAGGCTTAGTTGGTTATTATCGGAGATTCGTTGAAGGATATTCTCGAATCGCTATTTCATTAACGCAGCTGACTCGTAGAGATACAAAATTCGAATGGAGCAAGGAATGTGGGAAGAGCTTCGAAGAACTCAAGAGGAGACTCATTTCGGCACATGTTCTGACCATACCATCCTGAAGAAAAAAAAACGAACGTGGTAGCTGACGTGTTGAGTAGAAAATCGTATGTGGTTACGAGTGCGATGTTTTTAACAAAAAGACCCATTTCGTATGACTTACAAATGATAGAGATAGAGTTAAAGACTCTATGGATCACGTGATGATATACGAGTAAAATCGACTTTAATCGATAAATTTAAAGCTGCTCAAGCTACAGACCTAAAATTGATAAATATGAAGAGGAAGATGCAAGAAGTCGTTATTCCAAAAGCGAGAATCGACGATGTGAGGAAAAGCTCAAACTTTTGATTTATTAGTCAATTTGAGATTCTCGATCAAGTAGGAACTGTGGCCTATAGACATATTTTACCGCCAAGTATGACGCGTATTCATAACGTTTTTCGCGTTTCGATGTTACGTAAATATGTGGACGACCCGAACCAAATTATTGAGTTAGAATCAGACGAGATAGCAGAAGATTTAACGTCACGAGGAGGTACCAAACCAAGATCTTGGATAGGAAGGAGCATCTCCCCATGCACGTCAATTTTGAGGACGAAATTTCATAAGGAGGGGAGGTTGTAAAACCCCAAATTATTAATAAATGAAATTTAATTTCCTCTATTTATCATTTTGAAATAGTAAGGGTTGATTTGATTAATGTGGTTAGTTATGGGTAAAATCATAAATATTTCAAATAAGCAAATGGTTATAAAATACTCATTGTTGTCGGAGAATATTCGTTTGGTCGTGGAATATTCTTCATTGCCGAGAATATTAAATCGATGAAAGCGACCTTTATGTAGGCCCCATAATGGAAAGCGATTGGATGAAGAAAATGACAAGTATAAGTTGTTTATAAATAACGGCGCGATTATTACAGAATTAACACTATTGGAATACACGGTGGTTAAAATAATACGTCTGCGTTGTTGCAAGAAGATTACCAGATATTGCACCAATTATTGATTCTTACGTGAAGGCACTACTCAATAACTATTACGGTGAATTCTTTATTCAAAGTATTTTATTGATTCAATAATTCTTTGCGTTGATATTTTATATTACTATTATTTCAATAATTGTCACTACACGATTTTTCCATTATCGAAGTAATAATTCATATTATCCGGATAATATTATTAGAAAACATTATTGGCAATGTCGAAAGTTACATACAAGGAGAGGTTTGGTCACTAATTACGCCAAAGAAAGAAAATTCTTATTGAAAGCCCTCTTTTACGGGAACGGCTGGTTGCCAGATCTTGTGATTCTCGTAATATTATTTGTGAATAATTAATTATTGATTTATATGATGAGTAAAATATTGATTTTATGTGGATATAGATGGAGAAAATTTTTAATGTGACAATTGTTAAAAATTAATATTTTATCTTTTTCTGATAAAATAATTCATTTAAATATATTATTTTAATAATATATTAATGATGATATTTTTATAATGAATGTGGGATATATGAGTATATGAGGAGGAAGAGTATTTTTGTTGCAAAAGATGTTTAAAACATGTTAAACATGTCGGTAGACCCATTTCTTGACTGAAATTTGATTATAGCCTGTAAAATCGTTCGTTTGTGAATTTCGGTCAATTTCTGTTTGGAATTTGGAAAAACTTTCTTCTGCAAAGTTGTAGAGAATTGAATTTCTTATAAAAAATTGCGAGATTCGAATTTTCTGATAAAAGGGTTATTTATTATAAATTATTGAAGTTCCGAAGTTCTGAAATAATTAATTTTTGGAAGTTTTAATTATTTTTATTTAGAAAAACGTTTTTGTTGTTTATGGACATGTGTTAGGTGTTTGAGATCAAATTTGGTAGGATGGCGTAGAAGATTTATTTTATATATTAATATTATATCAAATTTTACGCTTTGGTGTTCTAAGCATTTTCTATAAATAGGGTGCTTGGGTTAAATTGAAAATCACACCCGTAAACTAAAGATTTTCTTTCTTTCTCTCTCTATAATATCGAAGCGTTATTTGTGAGTACTTTAGTACTTTGAGTATTGTTATACGGTGCAAGTTCTTTCAGCACTATATCCAGTATTCCAGTCAGAAGTACTATTCTTTCTGAGGTAAGGGATGTTATTTTATTCGAAAATGATATTATTTCTTCAATATCATTATCTTAGAAATATTGGTTGGAAATTTTTATCAAATTTGGAACTTTTTCATGTCGGGGTTACTATTCATGAGTTACTATTCACGAGTTACTATTCATGAGTTACTATTCACGAGTTACTATTTACGAAGCGTGATGATGTTTTTTTTGTGAAATTTCTATCTTTTGAGGTCAAAGTTACTATTCACGTATACGGTACTATTCACGTATACGGCACTATTCACGAATACGACACTATTCACAGAAAAAATAAATTTTTTTTTCTGTGTCCAAGATTGTCTGTTATGATTCCTATCTTTGATTGGATCTATGTTTTGGTCTTCATTCTTGAATTTTATTCCACTATGATTATTCATGATGTATTTTTGGATATGGAATAGCTGAAGTACGAATCCTTAATATTTAATATTTTGTTTCACTGGATTCGATTTCTTAAAATATTTTTCATCATCCTCCGTCCTAAATGATGATATAACTGAATATTTTTGGCCCGTAGTGCAAAGATGAATGATTTTATGATGAATATCTTTGGCCCGTAGTGCAAAGATGAACAGGTGTTTAGATGAACATGACCAACTGATGAATATCTTTGGCCCGTAGTGCAAAGATGAACAGGTGTTGAGATGAACATGACCAACTGATGAATATCTTTGGCCTGTAGTGCAAAGATGAATATTTGATTTATGATGTATATTGATTGATGTTACAGGGATAAAATATCTTCTACGAACTTTTAAATTCATATATAGAAGATAGTAATTTGCATTCTCTACTTAACTCTTCTAATGAATTGTTGTTTCCGCTGCAGTTGTTGATCTAAAACTTGTTGTCTATTGTATTCTATCAGATTTTTCTCTGTTGAAGACTAAGGATAATTTGTTGTATATTATCTTAGTCATAATATTCTTTACTTACTGGGCTAGTTGAGCTCACCCTTTTCCTTGTTGTTCCATTTTTCTTCTCAGGAGGCGAAAATGTAGCGAGTACTAGTCGGGGTGTGGAATGATGGTTCTAGAAGTTGTTCTAGTAGTCCTCACTATTATGTAAAATAGTGTATTAATAATTGTAATGAGGACTTATTTGAGTGTGGATATTGTCTAGAAGACAATATTTGTATTTAAACTCAGAGTTTATGTGTTGTCGTATTTTACATGACAATTGTATTAACGAAGTTGTAGTTGTTTCTGTACCATATATTTGGCGACTCAAAATAGGTTGGGTGGATTGGACCTATTTTGGGGGCGTCACAATTGATTTAATAATATATCATATTATGCAGATGATACTGTAACAATAATTGAATCAATAATATGAAAGATATGATGCGTGATTCTTCGTAGCAATAATTGAGTATAACCGAGTGACTTCTCACGTAAGCATCAATAATCAATATCGTGTGCTACTATGCAACCACGCCATTCATCAGTATTTTTAACACCGTGTTTCAACAGCTTAACAATAAAACTTCCGCCGCTTATTTTCATAAAAGTATTTTTGTCGTTTTCTCAATTCGACACTAATTCCGTTGCGGGGTCCACCAATGATTGTACCGTCGTACGGATATTCCCCGACCAATCGAATATTATATAACAACTTGCGTACTTTGCAAAATTTATAAATATAATCCACAACTATAACATTATATCAAATCCACACCATAATATTTAAAAAATTATTTTGAGAAAATTAAATATTTATTCATAAAATCTGGGGTCTCACAATAATAATTGTAATGAGGACTCCTTTTGAGTTTGTATACTTTCTAAGTAGACAATATTTGTATTCAAACTCACGCTTTATGTTTTGTCATATTGTACACACACAGGTTGTATTTGAATTACGTACCACGTATCTCAAGCGACTTAAGATGGGTGATGTATACCCAATTTGTGGGGCGTCACAACAGTATCAAAGCTTAGGGATATGATCCTGCTAAGATGTGAGACTAGAACTAGGAGGAGAGAGACGGAATTCCTTCACTAGTATGACCTACCTAAGTTTATTTGGTATTTAATTGGTCTATTAGAATATAGGGATAATATGTTACATGTCAATTAACCCTTGTTTTGTGGCAGTATTTGAAAATGACATCCGAGAATGTTGAGAATAGCAATGGAGCACATGAGACCGTGGAGACACCTCTAATCACCGACCAAGATAATGTGATTAGAGATATCCATGTGGTGATTGAGGAATTAAAAGTTGCACTCAAGCTAGTCGTAAAGGTAAAGAATCGAGAGTGAGGAAGAAGAGGAACCTGAGGAGGATTTATTAGAAGAACTTATTAATCAAAATGTAGAATTGCAAAATCATATTCATGAGTTAGAAGAGCAGGCTGAAGAACGGAAGACGGTCGTGGAGCAAAGGAATGTAACAATTCAAAATTGTATTATCCGATGTACGATAGTTGAACAGGAGCGCTCTTTGGCAGAGTATACAATATTAAAGCTGGAATCTGAGAATTCAAATGTCAAGGAGCAGCTGAAAGAAAAAACAACTGAACGAGTGAGAATGAAAGATGCATGGGTAAAAGCCACACGACGCGTTGATATTGTGGAAAGAGAAGTCTGATCCAAGAAAGCTAAAATAGATTATATGTATTTCTCTTTTTCGACAGCAATTGGGAGAACCCATCATCGAGTTTTAAATTACCCTATACATTGCGGTCAACCCCAATTCGATATGGATCGTAGGCTAATGATTCAGATCATGGAGCAGGATTACGACGAAGCAGTTGAGGGTGGAATATGCCCTATAGTGAAAGTCAATTCCAGTGGTAATGAAGACACCAAAGACTGTCCCGAACAAGTCAAATTCGGTAGTTTAAGGGAGAGCATTTTTCGTGACGACGAATCGAACGAAATTATCATGGGTTAGTTAATTATAAATTCTTGCGAAGTCTATACCTTATTCGATACCGGTTCTACCTATTCTTTTATCTCTCTTACTTGTGCTCAACGTTTAAATTTAACTTCGGAGAAGTTAGACTTTGACTTACTGGTTGAAACTTCGTTAGTAGAAACCTTCATTACCTCCACTATTTATAAATCTTGTTGATTCAAATTGACACTTTCACGTTACCTGTCGATCTTGTCTCTTTGAAAATTCTTGCCTTTAATGCGATTTTAGGAATCGATTGGTTAACTACTCATCATGCTTTTCGTAAGGTTGTTAGTTTTCATATTCCTAACCAACCTGTTATGCGAATTCAAGCAACCAAACCACTAAAGTCAATCATTGTCATATCAAGCCATAAGTAAAGAGCCCCGGTCCTTTCGTTATTGACTTCCTTGAGTGGAATGCACCGAAGCCAGACTTTCTGTAGGCGACGTCGTGAATGATGATGGCAAGTTGATAGGTATCAATGTGATGTACTATCCAAGTCTTTGATGAGGGTCACAGCTTTGAATGATATTTCTATTGTTAATAAATTTCTTGACGTATTCTTAAAGACTTCTTAGCCTACCCCTAAAGCGTGAAATCGAATTTTGTATTGACCCCAGTACGAAACCCATTTCTAAAACCCTCAAATATTTCTTCAACTAAAACGATCGTATAATGTGCCAAAGACGTTGGCTCGAGCTGTTGAAAATTACGATCGTACCATTCACTACCATCGTGGGAAAGCGAACGTGGTAGCTGACGCGTTGAGTAGAAGATCGTATGCGTTTACGAGTGCGATGTTGTTAACACAAAGGCCCATTTCGTATGACTTACAAATGATGAAGATAGAGTTAAAGACTCTAGGAACCCAAGTGAAGATAACGAATATACGAGTAGAATCGACTTTAATCGATAAAGTTAAAGCCGCCAAGCTACACACCAGAGTGATAAATGTGAAGAAGAAGGTTCAAGAGGGCGTTATTCTAGAAGCAAGAATCGATAAAGAGAGGAAATCTCAACCCTCGATTTAATTGGCCCATTTAAAATCCTCGATCGAGTAGGAACCGTGGCTTATAGACTCGCTTTTACCGCCAAGTATGTCAAGTGTTCATAACGCTTTTAACGTATCGATGTTACGTAAATATGTGGACTACCAACCACATTATTAATTTAGAACCCGACGAGATATAATGGATGATTTAACGTTTGAGGAGATACGTGTTAAAATCTTGGATCGTATTCAACACTCAAAGGTTATACCTCAAGAATTAGAATCTGAAATGAAGTCAAGAGATCCTCACCTCTTCGGTATACCAGGTACGTACGTAAATTTCGAGGGCGAAATTTCATAAGAAGGGGAGATTGTGAGACCCCAGATTTTATGAATAAAGATTTTATTTTCTCGAAATATTTTTTTGAATATTATTGTAAAACCCCAACTTTTTGAATAAAGATGAATTTTCTATAAATATTATTTTTGAATATTATGGAGTGAAATTGATATAATGTTATAGTTGTGGGTAATATTTATAAATTTTGCAAAGTACGCAAGTTGTTATATAATATTCAATTTGTCGTGAATATTCGTTTTAACAGGGAATATTCGTATAACCAAGACAATCATTGGTGGACCCTATTAACGGAATTATTATCGGATTCGTAAAACGACAAAATATACTTTATGAAAATAACTCACGAAAAGTTTTACTGTTAATCGTTGAAACACCCAAAGGTTAAAAGTACGATGTCTACGCATGGTTGATAAGAGTAGCATACGGTATGGATTATCGATGCTTACGTGATAAGTCACTTAGTTTTGTTGGTATTATTAATGTAATAATACAAAAAATCTTTTATATAAAAACATAATACTTTTATAAAGTTATTCTATAAATAGAATATATTATATTTTATTATGCATAAGGCTGCGTAGTGTTTTCAGCATA
The DNA here is from genome assembly GCA_020205615.1 of Panax quinquefolius. Lineage (NCBI taxonomy): Eukaryota > Viridiplantae > Streptophyta > Magnoliopsida > Apiales > Araliaceae > Panax > Panax quinquefolius. The sequence continues at coordinate 3,551,666 of CM035171.1, forward strand.
GTAAATTTTTTATATAAAATGTAATACTTTTATAAGTTATCTGCTTTATTAGACAATAATTAGAATATATTATATTTTATTATGCATAGTGTTTGTATAGTGCTGCATAGTGTTTGCAGATAGTAAAATTATGACGCCCCCAAAATAGGTATACATCACCCATTCTGAGTTGTCAATACATGGTATGTAAACAACTACAACTTTATTATTACAACAAGAAAGCGTGAGTTTAAATACAAATATTATCTTCTGTATAATATCTATACTCAAATAAATCCTCATCACAATTATTGATACATTATTTTATAAAATGGTGAGGACTACTAAACAACTATCTCTAGAACCTTCATTCCATACCCCGACTTGTACTCGCTTATATTCTCGCTTCTAACAAGAAAAATGGAACAAAAGGAAAAGGGTGAGCTCAACTAGCCCAAAGAAAATATATTATTACTAAGATAATATACAACAAATTATCGTTAGTCTTCAACAGGGAAAAATCTAATAGAATACAATAGAATGACAAGTTTTAAATCAATATTCGCAATGAAATAATAATTCATTAGAAGAGTTAAGTAGAGAATGGAAACTACTATCTTCTATGTATGAATTTAAAAGTTCATCGCTCATCTTTTATCCTCAGAACATCAATCAATATATATCTGAATCAAATATTCATCTTTGCACTATAGGCCAAAGATATTCATCAATTGGTCATGTTCATCTAAACATTTGTTCATCTTTGCACTATGGGCCAAAGATATTCATCAGAAATCATTCATCTTCGCACTACAGGCCAAAGATATTTAATAATATCATCATTTAAGACTGAGGATGATGAAAAATATTTTTAAAGAAACGAATCCAGTGAAACAAAATGACAAGGATTAAGGATTCATACTTTGTTTTATCCATTTCCAACAATACCTCAAAAATAATCATAGTGGTGTAAAATTCAAGAATGGTCAAAACATGGATACAATCAAAGCTAGTATCCAGAATAGATATTTTGGACAAAAAGGAAAATTTTCATTTTTCGATGAATAGTGCCGTATTCGGGAATAGTGTCGTATACGTGAATAGAATGAGTATCGTGAATAAGAACTCTACACCAAAAGTTCCAAATTTGATAAAAACTTCAGATCAATATTTCAAAGATAATGATATTGAAGAAATAATATCATTACAAAAAAATAATACCCCATACCTCGAAAGATCAAGATTTAAATTTAAAACACCTTGATATAAAGCTATGACTTTGAACTTGCACCAGATAGCAATACTCAAAATATACTCAAAATACTCACAATAATACGCTTCGATAATATAGAGAGAAAACTTTAGTTTCGATGTGATTTTCAATTCTAACCCAAGATCCTATTTATAGAAAATGCTTTAACACCAAAGTGTAAAATTTAATAAAATATTAATATATATATTATAATTTCTACGCTCACTTTTAAGGATCTGAATTCAGCAAATTCCAACACATGCAAGACCCACAATAATGACAAAAACGTTTTTCATATTTAAAATATTTTAAACTTCCAAAATTAATTATTTTTTGAGCTTCGTAACTTCAATAATTAATAATAAATAGCCCTTTTGTCGTAAAATTCAAACTCGTTGTTTTTATAGGAAACTCAATTCTCTACAACTTTGCGTAAGAAAGTTTTTCCAAATTCTAAATGTAAATTGACCAAATCCATAAACTGACGATTTTACAAAGTGCTATAATCAAATTTCAATTAATAAATGGGGTCCACCGACATGTTTAACATGTTTTAAATATTTATTGCAACAAAAATACACTTCCTCCTCAGATACTCATATATCCCACATTCGTTGTAAAAATATCACCATTATTATATCATTAAAATATAATAATATATTTAAATGAATTATTTTATCGAAAAGATAAAATTTCAATTTTCAACAATTGTCACATTAAAATTTTCTCCATCTATATCCACATAAAATCAATATTTTCCTCATCATATGAATCAATAATTAATTATTCACAAATAATATTACACAATCACAATATTGACAACCGCATGCGCCTCTTGTGAAAGAGGGGCTTTCCAATAAGAATTTCTCCTTCATCGACGCCGCAATTAGGTGACCAAACCTCTCCTTAGTATGTAACTTTCTAGACATTGCCAATAATGTTATCTAATAATATTATTCGGATAATATGAATTATTGCTTCGATAATAAAAAATACTTGTGTAATGACAATTATCAAACAAAAACAATATAAAATATCAACGCAAAGAATTATTAAATCAATAAAATAAAATACCGAATAAGAATTATCGTAACCATTATTGAGTAAAGGCCTTCTTATGTAAGAATCAATAATTGTGCAATACCGCAATGCATCGTATTTTAACCACCAAGTATTTTAACAAAGATTAATTGTAATAACTACGCCGTTATTTTTAAACAACTTATATTTATACGCTTTCTTCATCCAATCGCTTTTCCGTTATGGGCCCATACATGGTCAGGCCGTCATAAATTTAATATTCCCCGATGCAGACGAATATTCCACAACCAAACGAATATTCCCGACAATAATGAATATTTTATAACCACTTGCTTATTCAAAATATTTATGATTTTACCCATAAACTATCCATATTAATCAAATCAACCCTTACTATTTCAAAATAATAAATAGATAAAATTAAATTTCATTAATAATAAGTTGGGGTCTTACAACCTCCCTCCTTATGAAATTTCGTCCTTGAAATCGACGTCACGTACTCGTGTGTTTTTCAAAAGGTGAGGATACCTCGCTTTCATTTCCGCTTTCCAATTCCTGTCATTTCTCTATAGCATGATTCCTCCACAAAAATTTAACTTGTGGTATGACCTTTCATGGCGTAGGACATGCTCCTTCCTATCCAAGATCTTGACAGTACCTCCTCATACGTTAAGTCTTCTACTATCTCGTCCCGGTTCTAACTCTATAACGTGGTTCGGGTCTTTCACATATTTACTAAAGTACAGATATGTGAAAACACATTATGAACACGAGACATACTTTGAGGTAACGCGAGTCTATAGGCTACATTTCCTACTCTCGGTCAAGAATTTGAAATGGACCAATAAATCGTGGATTGAGCTTTCCTCTCTTCCCAAATCTTGTAACTCCTTCCATGGAGCAACTCGCAACAATACATGATCCCCTATACTAAATTTCACGTCCTTTCGGCGAAGATCCGCATAACTCTTTTGTCGATCTTGTGCCGCTTTGTATATACGCTGTCGAATCATTTGGATCTTTTCCGTAGTCATACGTATTCAACTCGGGTCCCAACAATGTTGCTTTCACCCACCTCGTCCCAACATACCGGGAGAGAGCGACATTTTCGCCCATATAATGCTTCAATGGAGCCACACCTATACTTGCTCGATAACTGTTGTTGTAGGAGAATTCCACCAATGGTAAATACTTATCCCAACCGCCTCTTTGAAGTCTAGGACACGTAGTCTTAATAGATCTTCAAGAGTTTGAATAGTCCTCTCTCGATTGTCCGTCTGCTTTGAGGATGGTATGCCGAATCAATCGTAAATCCGCGTCCATAGATTTTTGCAAGCTAACCCAAAATCTTGAAGTGAATCTTGGGTCACGATCCAAAACTATGGATACCGGCATGCTATACAACCTCACAATCTCATTTACATATATACTAAAGCAAGACGCTCAAGGAATAAGTCTCCCGATCGGCAAGAAATGAGCGGACTTGGTTAATCTATCAACAATAACCCAAATAACATTGATGCCTTGAGAAACCGTAGGAAGACCCGTAATTGAAATCCATGGTAATGTGTTCCCACTTCCATTTCAGAATCTCAAGTGGTTGCAACAGACCCTTAGGTACTAGATGCTCCGCTTTTACACGTTGACAAGTTAAACACATCAAGATAAACTTTGCAATCACTCTCTTCATATTGTTCCACCAAAATGTATGTCGAAGATCACGATACATTTTGGTACTTCCAGGATGGATTGCAAATGGTGTATTGTGTGCCTCCATCATAATCTTGTAGTTCAAATCAGAGTCGTTAGGGACACAAAGTCTGGAGTAGACTCGAAGTATTACTTCTTCATCAATTCTCGCTTCGAATAGCACCTTCTTGACTTTCTTCTTCATACGCATCACCCCGCCCTGCGGGGGCGAAAGCGACCTTAACTTTTTCTATTAAAGTTGGCTCTATCGCAGATACTTGACATCATCGCACTCATTCCTCGCATATGATCTTCACTCAACGCGTCGCACCACCACGCTCGCTTTTCGTGATGGTATTGAATAGTGTGGTCGTAGTCTTTCAATAGCTCGAGCCGTCGCCACCGCCGCATGTTGAGTTATTTTTGAGTGAAGAAATATTTAAGGCTTTTATGGTCTGAATATATCTCCACTTTCTCCCCATATCGATAGTGCCTCCAGATCTTTAGCGCTTAAACTACTGCTGCCAACTCTAGATCATGAGTAGGATAATTTCTCTCAAATTCTTTAAGTTGTCGCGAGGCATAGGCTATGACTTTCCCACGTTGCATGAGATCACATCCTAACCCTTTGCCCGAAGCATCGCTGTAGATAACAAATCCATCCGATCCAGATGGTATTGTTAGAACATGTGCGGAAATGAGTCTCCTCTTGAGCTCTTAGAAACTCTTCTCGCATTCCTCGTTCCATACAAATTTTATATCTTTCCGAGTCAGCTGAGTTAATGGAGTAGCGATTCGAGAAAATCCTTCCACGAATCTCCGATAATAACCAATTAAGCCCGTAAAGCTACGATTTTCTGGCCACCGACTTCGGCTGCTCCCAACTTTGTATTGCTTCAATCTTCGCCGGGTCCACGGATACTCCATGTTTTGACACCACGTGCCCAAGAAATGCTACTTCCTCAAGCCGAACTCGATTTCTTTAATTTGGCATATAGTTTGTTTTCACGAAGCCTTTGAGTACCACTAGCTCAAATGGTGCTCATGATCTTCACGACTTTTGGAATATATGAGGATGTCATCAATAAAGACAACAACGAATCCGATCCAAATATTCTTTGAATACTTTGCTTCATCATATCCATGAAAGCCGCAGGAGCATTAGTCAATCCGAAAGACATGACGAAGAATTCATAATGCCCGCATCGAAGTTCTAAAGGTAGTCTTTGAATATCCTCGCCTAATCTTCAAATGATGATATCCGAATCGAAGATCGATCTTTGAAAAAAATTATGCCCAGAATCGGTCAAACAAGTCATCAATACGAGGTAGAGGATACCTATTCTCGATGGTGACATGGTTCAATTCCCAATAGTCAATACAAAAGTCGCATACTCCCGCCTTTTCTTCTTACGAATAAAACAGAGCACCCCAAGGAGATGTACTAGAGTCGAATGAAACCGATGTCCAACAATTCTCAGTAGTTGGACCTTTAACTCCTCGAAGTTCAATAGAGCCATTCGATATAGGGTTTTAGAAATGGGCTTTGTACCATGTTCAAGATCAATAAAGAATTCAACTTCACGCTCGGGGTAGACCGGAAGTTCTTCAGAAAATACGTCGTGAAAGTCAATAACAATAGGAATATTATTCAAATTTGACGTGTCTTTATTCAAATCCATAACATGGGCTAAGAAAGCTTGACATCCGCTTTTCAATAAACGAATAAATTTTTATGAATAGATATGATGTTGATTGATTTTAATGGTTTAGTTGTTTGAATTCATACAACAGTCAAGTTAGAATATGAAAACTAACAACCTTACGAAAATAATCAATTTTGGCATGATGAGTAGTTAACCAATCAATCCCTAAAATTACATCAAAAGCAAGTATCTTTAAAGAGATAAGGTCAATGGTGTAAGGTGATGGTGCCAACTTGAATCAAACAAGATTTATAAATGTGGATGTGATGAAAGTTTCTCCTCACGGAGTTTCAACAGATAGGTCAAAGTCTAATTTCTCCTAATCAAGTTTAAACGTTGAGCACAAGTAGGAGAGATAAATGAATGGGTAAAGACCCTGTCAAGTAAGGTATAAACTTCGCAAGAATTTATAAATAGCTTACCCGTGATCACCTCGTTTGGTTCTCGATTTTGACCACCACAACAAACGCTTCTTCCAGAACCGTTGACTTTGACTTTTCTCGGATGATCTTTTGAGTCACCGTCTCCCCAATTGAACTAGGTTTTGCTACTGCATAATCTCGAGCGATATGTCCTTCCTTTCCATAATTACAAAGATACCTTGAATGTTAGGGGCGCTTTGATCGATATGTCCTCTTTCCCGCATTTATATAAAGATATGACCGGTGGTCATTCTCCTCCTTTAGAACCAATTTACTCTACAAGACCGCTCGTCTTCACACGGTCGTTGTTAAATCTCCTCTTTTTTTAAAATCTCCTCCCGACTCGCTTCTTCTATTTTCACGGCTATGATTACCACCGTGGTGGTTACCATTTTGTCCGCTTTTTTCTTTCTCCGCCGGTTCTCGTTATTTTGTTGATCGCTATCTCCTAGATTATCCTCGGTTGTGGGTCCCTTGGTTGATCGTACTCGTTATCTCGCTTAATAATCGGAGCCCTCATTTACAACATCCGAGTAGAGAGAAAATTTATGAGAAATGAGATATCGACGATCGCCGTTTTCAAACCTCTAAGAAACATCCGCGCATATATTCCTCATTCTCCACCAAATGAGGTGCAAACCGATAACTCGCAAACTTTGCCTCGTCTCGGGACACCGCCATGTTATTCTCGCCCAGCCTAATAAACTCCACTTCCTTCATATACGAAACACTTTCGTGAAAGTATTTGTCATTAAATAGTTTCAAATGTCTCCCAAGATACGCCGAAAAGGGCCGGATGGGTACGCTTACGTGACTCCCACCAAGAGATGTCACTTTCATCGCCACGGAACATAAAGGTGGCGAATAGAACCTTTTGTTCCTCCGCATCCCAAGACATCGAATATCTTGGTAATTTGTTTGACCCATGTTTCCGCCTATGATCGGATCCGCTTTCCTTTAAATTCTGTGGTCCCAACTCTTTGATCGCTTTCTCAGGACAACCCATGAATTTCTATCATTTCTCCTCAGATTTTGAACACGAGTCTCTCTCGTCGATTTTTGCATGAACCGCAAAAAGCTTCTAAACATCCCTCGCTCATCATCTCGCTCAGGGTGGTGTTGCTCACAGAGGAACATTGCCACTGTGCAGCACGCTCTCCTCGCTGGTAAGCATGTACGCGTCTCCACTGTCTCATTTCCATTGTTAATATTCTCAATCGACATTCTCAAATACTATCATAAAATAAGGGTTAATTAAGGAAATCAATATATCACATAATATCCCTATATACTTGACTAACTAACAAATAAGCTTAGTAGGACACACTAACGGGCGATTTACTCTGCCTCTCCCTCCTAGTTCTATTCCCCGATCTCCGCCGGAGATCATATCCCTAAGCTCGATACCAACCGTGACGCCCCCCAAAATAGGTATACATCACCCATTCCGAGTTGTCAATACATGGTATGTAAACAACTACAACTTTATTATTACAACAAGAAATCTGCGAGTTTGAATACAAATATTATCTTCTAGATAATATCTATACTCAAATAAATCCTCATCACATTTATTGAGACATTATTTTACAAAAATAGTGAGGACTACTAAACAACTATCTCTAGAACCTTCATTCCATATCCCACTAAGTACTCGCTTATATTCTCGCCTCCCTAAGAAGAAAAATGGAACAAAAAGGAAAAGGGTGAGCTCAACTAACCCATTAAAGAATATTATGACTAAAATAATATACAACAAATTATCGTTAGTCTTCAACAGGAAAAATCTAATAGAATACAATAGACAACAAGTTTTAAATCAATATTCGCAATGAAATAATAATTCATTAGAAAAGTTAAGTAGAGAATACAAACTACCATCTTCTATGTATGAATTTAAAAGTTCATTGTCATCTTTTATCCTCGTAACATCAATCAATATATATCCGAATCAAATATTCATCTTTGCACTACAGCCAAAGATATTCATCAATTGGTCATGTTCATCTAAACACTGCTCATTTTTGCACTACTGCCAAAGATATTCATCGAAATCATTCATCTTCGCTACGGTGCCAAAGATATTCAATAATATCATCATTTAAGACCGAGGATGATGAAAAATATATTTTAAAGAAACGAATCCAAAGGAAACAAAATGACAAGGAATAAGGATTAAGGATTCGTACTTTTGTTTTATCCATGTCCAACAATACCTCAAAAATAATCATAATGGTGTAAAATTCAAGAATGATCAAAACATGGATACAATCAAAGCTAGTATCCGCAATAGATATTTTGGACGAAAAGGAAAAATTTTCATTTTCAATGAATAAAGGCCGTATTCAGAATAAAGTATCGATATCGTGAATAAAGGCCGTATACGTGAATAAGAACTCGACACCAAAAGTTTGAAATTTGATAAAACTTCAGATCAATATTTCAAAGATAATGATATTGAAGAAATAATATCATTACTGAAAAAAATAATATCCCTTACCTCGAAAGATCAAGAGATTTCTTAAATTTGAACACAGGATATAAAGCTATGACTTGAACTTGCACCGATATAGCAATACTCAAAATATACTCAAAATACTTACAAGAATACGCCGATAATATAAAGAGAAAAACTTCAGCCTGTGTGATTTTCAATTCTAACCCAAGACCCTATTTATAGGAAAATGCTAGAACCAATTCAAAGTAGAAAATTTAATAAAATATTAATATATATATATAATTTCTACGCCCACTTTTAAGGATCTGAATTCAGCAAATTCCAACACATACAAGACCCACAATAATGACAAAAACATTTTTCATATTTAAAATATTTTAAACTTCCAAAATTAATTATTTTGAGCTTGAACTTCAATAATTCATAATAAATGGTTCTTTTATCGTAAAATTTGAAACTCACGACTTTTTATAGGAAATTCAATTCTCTACAACTTTGCGTAAGAAAGTTTTTCCAAATTTCAAATGTAAATTGATCGAAATCCATAAACTGATACGATTTTACGTGCTATAATCAAATTTCACCAATAAATGGGGTCCAATTTACATGTTTAACATGTTTTAAACATTTATTGCAACAAAAATACTCATCCTCCTCATATACTCATATATCCCACATTCGTTATAAAAATATCACCATTATTATATTATTAAAATATAATAATATATTTAAATGAATTATTTTATCGTAAAAAGATAAAATTTCAATTTTCAACAATTGTCACATTAAAAATTTTCTCCATCTATATCCACATAAAATCAATATTTTCCTTATCATATGAATCAATAATTAATTATTCACAAATAATATTACACAATCACAATATCGACAACTGTGCGCCTCCTGGAGAGGGGGCTTTCCAATAAGAATTTCTCCTTCGCGCGCAAGAATTAGGTGACCAAACCTCTCCTGTATGTAACTTTCTAGACATTGCCAATAATGTTATCTAATAATATTATTCAGATAATATGAATTATTGCTTCGATAATGAAAAATATTTATAAATGACAATTATCAAACAACAAAGAATATAAAATATCAACGCAACAATTATTAAATCAATAAAATAAAATATTTGAATAATAATTACTCAGAACCATTATTGAGTAGTGCCTTCTTACGTAAGAATCAATAATTGAATGCGCAATACTGCAGTCTTCGTTGTTTTTAACCACCGGTATTTTAATAAGATTAATCTGTGAATAACTACGCCTGCTATTTTTAAACAACTTATATTTGTCGCTTTCTTCATCCAATCGCTTTTCGTTATGGGGCCCACACATGGTTTATACTGGTCGCATTTAATATTCCCTTACAACGACGCGAATATTCCACGACCAAACGAATATTCTCCGACAATAATGAATATTTTATAACCATTTGTTTTTCGAAATATTTGCATATTTTACCCATAACTATCCACATTAATCAAATCAACCTTTACTATTTCAAAATAATAAATAGAGAAAATTAAATTTCATTAATAATAAGTTGGGGTCTTACAAAAAATCTTTTATAAAGTTATTCATTTTATTAGATTATAAATAGAATATATTATATTTTATTTAAAAGATTTTGCTTTAAATATGGACCGCCGATTAAAGTAAATCAATCTGGACCGTTCATGAGTTAGTTACTATGCAATTATTTTTTTATAAATAAGCTCATTCCTTCATTATTTTCTTACTTAATTCAATTTAACTTTAGAGATAAACTATAGAGAGAAAGAAAAAAGTATTTTGCTACTTCATTACTTATATATCCAGTACTCTTCTTTTTAAGGTAGGGAATATTATTTGTTATATTCGTAAGGAATATTATTTCTTTTGTATTCATGAAGAGAACTTATGTTATTCCATTCTTTATTATTCTGTTGGAATAACCTGTATACGCGGTCTACCCTATACTTGGTGACATTCTTCTATTATTCCGTCTTTACTATTCTGTTAGAATATCCTCGTCTACATGCGTTTTTACGTAGAACCCGGGTTCCGCTCTTTTATTATTATTCATTTGAAATATCTTGTTGCATGCGTTTTACGGGACTGATTAAATTCCGCCCTTATTAGTATTCTCGTTGAATAACTCGCTCTATCTTGAAGTATCGCATTGCGTGGTGATTTCGTTGTTATTCCATTCTTTATTATTCTCATGGAACATCCCGCTTGGTCATGCGAATTTACTTTGACTGACCTAGTTCCGTTATTTAGTATTCTGTTGAATAACTGCCTCATGCTAAGAAGTACCACATGCACGGTGATTTCTTTTGTTATTCCATTCTTTATTATACTCGACATTAAAGTTTTGACTTCTATACTCCATGAAATTAGTAGAATATCCTTTATATTTGCGCTTCATCCAAAGATCTTTTCATGGAAATATTCTTCCGATCATTCTTGAATTTTACTCTACAAAGCAAGATCATGTTGACAATTTAGACATTAGTAGTTCTTGGACAAATTAATTCTTGAACTTATTTTATTGAATTCTTATATCATTGTCATCATCCTCATGTTTATATTATGTTGAAAGTCATCCATGGCATTCAGTAGTGTATGATGGACTTGGTATGATTATGACTGTGGATTATTCTTGTAATCATGATCGTAATGTTACAAATGATGTGGTAAAAGTCCTCATTGGCCTGTAGTGCATTGATGGACGATTGTTGGCATGATCATGACCATTAATGAATACACAAATATTCTTGGTCCGTAGTGCATGGACAATTGTGGTCGTGATACTAAAGAATATCCTCGGCAGTAGTCACGGGGTGATTCGATGATGTGGAATATTTATTAAAATTTGAGTCTCAACGATAACAAAGATGATGAAAAACCTTTTAATCATAAAAGATAGTAGATTTTATTTTCTACTTGACTCTTTTAATGGATTGCTTGTTCTACCGCAGCTTAAACTTGATGTCTATTATATTTTATCGCTTTAACATTGTTGGAGACAAATGATAATTTATTCTCGCATTATCTTAGTCATAATATTTCTTCTTGGGCTAGTTGAGCTCACCTTTATTTCAATGTTCTCTTGAAAATGAGAATATAGTCGGGACGACGAGTCGGGGAACGGAGTGATGGCCGGAGGATAGTATTAGTAGTCCTCACTATTCTGTGAAATAGTGTGATAATAATTGTAATGAGGACTCCTTTTGAGTTTGTATAATCTCTAGTAGACAATATTTGTATTCAAACTCACAGTTTATGTTTTGTCGTATTGTACACGACAGTTGTATTAGTAAGTTGTATTTGAATTCTGTACCATGTATCTGGCGACTCAAGATGGGTGATGTATATCTAATTTTGGGGGCGTCACAATTATGGTGTGGATTTGACATAATGTTATAGTTATGGGTAGTATTCATAAATTTTGCAAAGTACGCAAGTTGTTATATAATATTCGATTGGTCGGGGAATATTCTTTTTGTCGGAGAATATCTGTACGACGGTACAATCATTGGTGGACCCCGCAACGGAATTATTGTCGGATTGAGAAAACGACAAAAATATTTTATGAAAATAACGGCGGAAGTTTTACTGCTAATTAATCTTGTTGAACTACTTATGTAGTAAAAGTGCGATGTCTGGCGTAGTTGCATAAGTAAGCACACAATATTGATTATTGATGCTTACGTGATAAGTCACTCAGTTTTGTTTTATTGGTATTATTAATGTAATAAAACAAAATACTTTTATAAAGTTATTCTATAAATAGAATATATTATATTCTATTATCGTAGTGTTGTATAAAGGTGTCTGCGTAGTGTTTTGCGTAGTAAAATCTTTTTATATAAAATAGAATACTTTTATAAAGTTATTCTATAAATAGAATATATTATATTTTATTATGCATAGTGCCTACATAGTATTTTTGCATAATAAAATCTTTTTTATAAAAAATGAATACTTTTATAAAGTTATCATTTTATTAGATAATAATTAGAATATATTATATTTTATTATGCATAGTGTTTGCATATTACCTGCATAGTATTTGCATAGTAAAATCTTTTATAAAGTTATTCGTTTTATTAGATTATAAATAGAATATATTATATTTTATTTAAAAGATTTTGCTTTAAATATGAATCGTCGATTAAAGTAAATCAATCTCGACCGTTTATGAGTTAGTTACTATGCGTCCATTTTTCTATAAATAGAAGCTCATTCCTTCATTATTTCTTACTTAATTCAATTTGAACTCTGAGAGATAAACTATAGAGAGAAAGAAGAAAAGTATTCGCTACTTCACTACTCATATATCCAAAGATTTTCTTCTTAAGGTAGGAAATATTATTTGTTGTACTTGTAAGAGGTACTCTTTTCTTTCTTATTTATGAAGAGAACTTCGTTATTCCATTCTTTATTATTATGTTGGAATAACTCAGATATCTGCTGAGCTACCCTATCTTGGGTGAAATTCTTCATTATTCTATTCTTTATTATTATGTTGGAATAACTCATACATGCTAAAGTCTTTGCATACATGGTGAAATTCGCCTAATATTCCATTTTTATTATTACATTGGAATATCATATACATGCGCTTTCTGTGGGACGACCAGGTTCCGTTATTTATTATTCTGTTGAATATCACATGCATGCGTTTTACGCCGGACACGGTTCCGTTATTTATTATTCTTTGGAATATCACATCGGTCGCAAATTTACCTCGACCGTTCCATTATTATTATTCATTGGAATAACTTTTGTATACATCAAATCTGCCGCATGGATGGTGATTTCTTTTGTTATTCCATTCTTTATTATACTCAGTTGGTTAAAGTTTTGACTTCTATACTCCATGAAATTAGTGGAATATCCTTAATATTTGCGCTTCATCCAATATCTTTTCATGGAAATATTCTTCTGAGCATTCTTGAATTTTACTCTACAAAGCAGTATCATGTTGACAATTTGGACGTTATCAGTTCCTAGATAAATTAATTCTTGAACTTGTTTTATTGAATTCTTATATCATTGTCATCATCCTCATGTTTTTATTATGTTGAAAGTCATCTGTGGCCTGTAGTGCATAGATGGACTTGGTATGATTATGACCAGGGATTATTCGGTATAATCATAACCGTAATGTTATAAATGATGTGGAAAAAGTCCTAATTGCCCGCAGCAGCATTGATGGACGCTTTTTTGGTATGATTATGGCTATGGATTCTCTTTGGTAGTAGTAAGAGATGAATTGTTTTATGGCATGATCAGGACCGTTGATGAAAATATGATTATCTTAAGCCGTAGTACATGGATAATTCGTGGTCGTTATACTAAAAAATATCATTGGCCGTAGTGCAGGGGTGATTCGATGATGTGGATTATTTATTAAGCTGAGTCCCAGCGATAAATGTGATGAAAAATCTTTTAAATCATAAAAGATATTAGATTTTATTCCCTACTTGAGTCTTCTAATGGATTACTTGTTCCGCTGCAGTTAAACTTGATGTTTATTATATTTTATAAGTTTAACACTGTTGAAGGCTAACGATAAATTATTACGCATTATCTTAGTCATAATATTTCTTCTTTGGGCTAGTTGAGCTCACCCTTTTCTTTCACCGTTTTCTTCGTGAAATGAGAACGTGGCTGAAATAGTCGGGAACGGTGATGGTCTTAGATGGTGCATTAGTAGTCCTCACTATTCAGTGAAATAGTGTGATAATAATTGTAATGAGGACTCCTTTTAAGATTGTATACTCTCTAGTAGACAATATTTGTATTCAAACTCACAGTTTATGTTTTGTCGTATTGTACACGACAATTGTATTATTAAGTTGTATTCGAATTCTATACCATGTATCTGACGACTCAAGATGGATGATGTATACCTAATTTTGGGGGCGTAACATCAATAGCGTGCAACCCAAATAATAACAACTCAATTGTAATTCTAAATTAAAATCCAACAATAACCCTCTTTTGAAACCAATTCAAATGAATAACAACTAAATAACAAATTAATTTGATGCAACTCCCCGAAACTAACAGCTTTATCAAAAAGTCAACGATAAAAAGAAATAAACATCTTAAACTAAACTTCATCTATCCAAAGTGTATTAACAAGTGTTCAGCTAGCAACGATGTAATATATAAAAATTTATGTAAAGGTGTGAGCGATAATACTCAGCAAGTGACAATCTTTACTATTTAGGTGGATCAAGTATAATTTGCAAAACACTTTTTCGAAATAATTGTTTGTTCGATAACAATAGTAATATGCTTTCAAAACGAAAACAAATAATAACAAAGTAAATTCACATTCAAAAATGATTTTAATGTATACAATATATCTTTTAATCAACAACTTTAGGTGTAAGACCCCAAATTATTAATAAATGAAATTTATTTTCCTCTATTTATTATTTTGAAAAAGTTAGGGTTGATTTGATTAATATGGATAGTTATGGGTAAAATACGCAAATATTTCGAATAAGCAAGTGGTTATAAAATATTCATTATTATCGGGGAATATTCGTTTGGTCGTGGAATATTCGTACTATCGGGGAATATTCGTACGACGGCGCAGCCATGTGTGGGACCCATAACGGAAAGCGATTAGATGAAGAAAAAACACAAATATAAGTTGTTTAAAAATAATGGCGTGTAGTTGTTATTCTGAATTATCTTGTTAAAATACTAGGTGGTTAAAACACAAGAAGATATTACCAGTATTGCACCAATTATTGATTCTTACGTAAGAAGGCACTACTCAATAATGGTTACAATAATTACTTTATCAAAGATTTTATTTTATTGATTTAATAATTGTTGCGTTGATATTTTATATTACTATTGTTTCAATAATTGTCATTACACAAAGATTTTTTCATTATCGAAGCAATAATTCATATTATCTCAATAATATTATTAGATAACATTATTGGCAATGTCTAGAAAGTTCTGTCTAAGGAGAGGTTTGGTCACCTAATTGCGCCAAAGAAGGAGAAATTCTTATTGAAAGCCCCTCTTCCTGGTGAACTGTCTGTCATTAATATTATGATTCTATAATATTATTTGTGAATAATTAATTATTGATTCATATGATGAGAAAAATAATGATTTTATGTGGATATAGATGGAGAAAATTTTAATGTGACAATTGTTGAAAATTGAAATTTTATCTTTTCCTCGATAAAATAATTCATTTAAATATATTATTATATTTTAATAATATAATAATGGTGATATTTTTACAACGAATGTGGGATATATGAGTATACGAGGAGGAAGAGTATTTTTGTTGCAATAAATGTTTAAAACATGTTAAACATGCTCAATGGACCCCATTTATTGAATCGAAATTTGATTATAAACCGTAAAATCGTCTGCTTATGGATTTCGGTCAATTTTTGTTTGAATTTGGAAAACTTTCTTCTCGTAAAGTTGTAGAGAATTGAATTTCCTATAAAAGACGTGAGTTTCAATTTTCTCGACAAAAGGGCTATTTATTATGAATTATTGAAGTTCAAGTTCAAAATAATTAATTTTTGGAAGTTTAAAATATTTTAAATATGAAAACGTTTTTGTCATTATTGTGGGTCTTGCATGTGTTGGAATTTGCTGAATTCAGATCCTTAAAAGTGCGAAATTATAATATATATATATATTAATATTTTATTAAATTTTCTACTTTGGTGTTCTAAGCATTTTCCTATAAATAGGGTGCTTAGGTTAGAATTGAAAATCACACCGAAATCAAGTTTTCTCTCTATATTATCGAGTTTATTCTTGTGAGTATTTTGAGTATACTTTGAGTATTGCTATACTAAGCAAAGTTCAAGTCATAGCCTATATCCTGTTTTCAACTAAAGACTGTTTTCGAGGTAAGGGATATTTTTTTTTTCGTAATGATATTATTTCTTCAATATCATTATCTTTGAAATATTGATCTGAAGTTTTATTAAATTTGGAACTTTTGGTGTCTGAGTTACTATTCACGATACAGCACTATTTACGTATACGACATTATTCACGAATACTTGTGACTATTCATCGAAAAATAAAAATTTTCCTTTTCGTCAAAATATCTATTATGGATACTAGCTTTGATTGTATCCATGTTTTGATCATTCTTGAATTTTACTTCACTCGATTACTTATGAAGTATTTTTGAACTTGGATTGTTTAAAATACTTAAATCCTTAATATTTGTTCTTTTGTTTCAATCGATTCGCTTTCTTTGAAATATTTTCATCATCCTCACCCTAAATGATGATATTATCAATATCTTTGGCCCAGAAGTGCAAAAGATGAATGATTTCTTGATGAATATCTTTGGCCCAGTAGTGCAAAAATGAACAGTGTTTGATTTAACACGATTAATCGATGAATATCTTTGGCCTATAGTGCAAAGATGAATATTTGATTCGAGATATATATCGATTGATGTTACAGGGATAAAATATCGACGATGAACTTTTAAATTCATATATAGAAGATAGTAGTTTGCATTCTCTACTTAACTCTTCTAATGAATTGTTGTTTCACCGCAGCTGTTGATTTAAAACCGGTTGCTCATTGTATTCTATTAGATTTTTCCTCGTCAAGACTAACGATAATTTGTTGTATATTATCTTAGTCATAATATTCTTTATCGGGCAAGTTGAGCTCACCCTTTTCCTTTTTGTTCCATTTTTCTTCTCGTGAGGCGAGAATGTAATGAAAGTACTAGTCTGGGTCCTGGAATGAAGGTTCTGTAGAGAGTTGTTTGGTAGTCCTCACCATTTTTGTAAAATAATGTATCAATAATTATGATGGGGATTTATTTGCGTGTGAATATTGTCTAGATGGCAATATCTATATTAAACTCACGCTTTATATGTTGTAATAATAAAGTTGTAGTTATTTCGTACCATGTATTTGGCGACTCGTGAATGGGTTGGATGGAATGGACCTATTTTGGGGGCATCACAAATTGTATCGTAGCTTAGGGATATGATCTCCGGAGATCTAGAATAGAACTAGAGGGAGAGACGAGTAAATCCTTCACTAGTGTGTCCTACCTAAGCTTATTTGTTAGTTGGTTAAGATATATAGGATATTATGTGATATATTGATTTCTTTAATTAACATTTGTTTTATGACAAAGATTTGAGAATGTCGATCGAGAATATTAACAATTGAGTAGTAATTAGACCGTGGAGATGCCTCAGATTTACCAACGAGGAGAACGTGCAACAGTCGGGCAATGTACTTCTCCCGTGAACAACACCAATGAAAGCGTATGATGAACGAGGGATGTTTAGAAGCTTTTTGCAGCTCATGCAAAATCGATTTAGGAGACTCGTGTTCAAAATACGGGAGAAATGATAGCAATTCACGGTGGTCACAATGACAAGCGCTTCAAAGAGTTGGGACCACCGCATTGGGGAAAGCCAGATCCGATTAAGCGAGACGTGGGTCAAACAAATTACCAAGATATTCGATGTCTTGGGATGCACGAGGAACAGAAAGTTCCATTCGCTACTTTTATGTTCCGAACGAGGCAGACATCGTGGGAATCATGAAGCGTACCCCATCCAAATTTGACTCAAAGATGTCAAGGGAGACGTTTCAAAAATTCAATGACAAGTACTTCCCCGAAAGTATTCGGCTATATGAAGGAAGTGGAGTTTATTAGGGACCGAGCGATAATACGACAAGTCCCAAAGATGAGGCAAAGTTCATGAGTTATCCAGTTTGCAGACCTCATTTGGTGGAGAATGAGGAATGTATGACGCGGATGTTTCGAGAGGTTTGAAACCCGACATACGCCAAGATCTCATTTCTCATAAATTTTCTCTCTTCAGATGTTGTCAATGTGGCTCATTGTTAGAAATGAGATAACGAGTATGTTCAATCGAGGACCATAACCGTGGATCATACTCAAGATAGCGATCCATCGTAATAACGATAACCAAATGGAGAAAGAAGAATACGGACAAAGGCGGTAAACTACTCGTGGTAATCGTGGCCATGAAAATAGAAGAAGCGAGTCGGGAGGAGATTTTAAAAGAGGAGATTCAATAACGACCATGTGAAGAAGACGCCAACACCAAAGAAAGAATCGGTTCCAAGGGAGGAGAAAGACCACCGGTCGATATGTTACAAATGCGGAAAGAGGGATATATCACCCAAACCGCCCACAACAGCTTTAAGGTATGCTATAATTGTGGAAAAGAAGGACATATCGCTTCGAGATTAGACGTATCGAAACCCAGTCAAGCGGAATGGTGACTTAAAAGGATGTCCCGTAAAAGGTTAAAGTCAACGGTTCTGGAAGAGCGTTTGTCGTGACCGACCAAAATGCGAAAATCCGAACGGGTTAGCACGGGTTAGTTAATTATAAATTCTTGCAAGTTTACACCTTACTAGATACCCCTGCTTCTACCCATTCTTTTATCTCTCTGCATAAGGCCAACGCTTTGAACTTGACTACGGAGAAATTAGACTTTGACCTATTTATGGAGACTCTGTAGAGAAACTTTCATTACATCCGTTGTTTAGAAATCTTGCTTGATTCAGTCAGTTGCACTATCACATTACCTCGTTAACCTTATTTCTATAGAGATATTTGCTTTTGATGTGATTTTAAGGTTAACTACTCATCACGCCGAAATTGATTACTTTCGTAAGTGTCATAGTTTTCATATTCCTAAGCAACTCCGTTATTCAATTCAAGCAATCAAACCATTGTAGTCAAACATTTTCATATCAAGCCATGAAGTCATTCGTTTATTACGGATGTCAAGTTTTCTTAGTCCATGTTATGGATTTGAATAAAGACACGCCGATTTGAATAATATTCTCGTTGTTATTGATTTTTCCGACTTATTTCTGAAGAATTTCTTGCTTACTCCCAAAGCCCGATATTAAATTTTGTATCGACTTTGAACCCGGTACAAAACTCATTTCTAAAATCTCATATCGAATGGCTCCTATTGAACTTCGTGAGTTAAAATTCAACTATAGAATTTGGTACCGAGCCTTTATCCGTGACTTCCTTTGTGGAATGCACCGCCGAGACTCTCCGTAGGGGACACCATATTCGTGCGATAATAAACCGATAGTGTCATTGTAACGTGCTATCCAAGGTTGGGATATGAGTCACGCTTTGAGAACAACCTAAGTCGATAATCAAATACGTAGCTTTCAGGCTTAGTTGGTTATTATCGAGATTCGTTGAAGGATATTATCGAATCGCTATTCCATTAACGCAATTGACTCGTAGAGATACAAAATTCGAATGGAGCAAGGAATGGGAAGAGCTTCAAGAACTCAAGAGAGACTCATTTCAAAGACATGTTCTCGACCATGCCATCCTCGGAAAAGCGAACGTGGTAGCCGACGTGTTGAGTAGAAGATCGATATAAGTACGAAGTACGATATTGTCAAAGACTAATTTCAGTATAATTTACAAATAATAGAGATGGAGATGAAAACTCTAGGTACCCACGTGATGATATACGAGTATAATCGACTTTTAATCGATAAAGTTAAAAGCTGCTCAAGCTACACACCGAGTGATGAATTTGAAGAAGAAGGTGCAAGAAGTTGTTATTTCAAAAGCGAGAATCGGTGAGGTGAGGAAAGCTCAAACCTTCGATTTATTAATCCATTTGAAATTCTCGATCGAATAGGAATCGTGGCCTATAGACTCGTTTTTACCGCCAAATATGACGCGTGTTCATAACGCTTTTCACGTATCGATGTTACGTAAATATGTGGACGACCCAACCACGCTATCGAAGTTAGAACCGGATTTATAGCCAAAACTTAACATACGAGGAGGTACTGCCAAGATCTTGGATAGGAAAGAACATGTCCTATGTACTGAGGTTATACCACAAGTTAAAGTTACGTGGAGGAATCATGCTATAGAGGAAATGACCGGGAATTGAAAACGAAAATGAAAGCGGTATCCTCACCTTTTCAAACACTGTGTGACGTACGCCAATTTCGAGGACGAAATTTCATAAGGAGGGAGGTTGAAGACCCCAAATTATTAATAAATGAAATTTATTTTCCTCTATTTATTATTTTGAAATAGTAAGGGTTGATTTGATTAATGTGGATAGTTATGGGTAAAATACGCAAATATTTCAATAAGCAAGTGGTTATAAAATATTCATTATTGTCGGGAATATTCATTTGGTGTGGAATATTCTGCATCGTCGGGAATATTCGCATGCACTGGCTGCGAATGCCATGTGTGGGCCCCATAACGGAAAAGCGATTGGATGAAGAAAACGACAAATATAAGTTGTTTAAAAATAACTACAGAGTTATTATCAAGTTATACCGTTAAAATACCCGTGGTTTAAAACACAAGAAGACACTGTATTGCACCAATTATTGATTCTTACGTAAAAAGGCACTACTCAATAATGGTTACGTAATTATCGCTCAATTATTTTATTTTATTGATTTAATAATTGTCATGCGTTGATATTTTATATTCTCATTGTTTCAATAATTGTCATTACACGGTATTTTTTCATTATCGAAGCAATAATTCATATTATCCTAATAATATTATTAGATAACATTATTGGCAATGTCTAGAAAGTTCGCTTCAAGGAGAGGTTTGGTCACCTAATTGCGCCGCCAAAGAAGGAAAAATTCTTATCGAAAGCCCCTCTTCCTGTGAATCGCCTCATTGTCAATATTGTGATTCTCGTAATATTATTTGTGAATAATTAATTATTGATTTATATGATGACGAAAATATTGATTTTATGTGGATATAGATGGAGAAAATTTTAATGTGACAATTATTGAAAATTAAAATTTTATCTTTTCTCGATAAAATAATTTATTTAAATATATTATTATATTTTAATAATATAATAATGGTGATATTTTTACAACGAATGTGGGATATATGAGTATACGAGGAGGAAGAGTATTTTTGTTGCAATAAATATTTAAAACATGTTAAACATGTCATGGGGACCCCATTTATCGAATCGAAATTTGATTATAAATTTCGTAAAAAATCGCTTGCTTGTGGATTTCGATCAATTTCTGCTTGAAATTTGGAAAAACTTTCTTCTCGCAGTTGTAGAGAATTGAATTTCCTATAAAAGTCACGAGTTTGAATTTTCCGACAAAAAGAACCATTTATTATGAATTATTGAAGTTCAAGTTCAAATAATTAATTTTTGGAAGTTTAAAATATTTTAAATATGAAAAATGTTTTTGTCATTATTGTGGGTCTTGCATGTGTTGGAATTTGCTGAATTCAGATCCTTAAAAGTGGGCGTAGAAATTATAATATATATATTAATATTTTATTAAATTTTTTTTTTTTGTTTCTAAGCATTTTCCTATAAATAGGTGTCTTAGGTTAGAATTGAAAATCACACCGTAAATCAAGTTTTCTCTCTATATTATCGGCGTTATTCTTGTGAGTATTTTGAGTATACTTTGAATATTGCTATACTGGTGCAAGTTCAAGTCATAGCCTATATCCTGTTTCAACTAAGATCTTGTCTTTCGAGGTAAGGGATATTTTTTCATAATGATATTATTTCTTCAATATCATTATCTTTGAAATATTCGATTTGAAGTTTTATTAAATTTGGAACTTTTGGTGTCTGAGAGTTACTATTCACGATACTGGAATATTCACGTGATCGACACTATTCACGTAATACGACACTATTCATCGAAAAATGAAATTTTTTCCTTTTCGTCTAAAATATCTATTATGGATACTAGCTTTGATTGTATCCATGTTTTGATCATTCTTGAATTTTACTCCACTACGATTACTTATGAAGTATTTTTGAACTTGGATTGTTTAAAATACTTAATCCTTAATATTTGTTCTTTTGTTTCATCGGATTCGCTTTTCTTTGAAATATTTTTCATCATCTCGATCCTAAATGATGATATTATTGAATATCTTTGGCTCAGAAGTGCAAAGATGAATGATTTCTTGATGAATATCTTTGGCGTAGAGTGCAAAAAATGAACAGTGTTTGTAGACGAACATGACCAGGTCGATGAATATCTTTGGCTGTAGTCAAAAAAGATGAATATTTGATTCCGATATATATTGATTGATGTTACAGGGATAAAATATCGACGATGAACTTTTAAATTCATATATAGAAGATAGTAGTTTGCATTCTCTACTTAACTCTTCTAATGAATTGTTGTTTCCGCTGCAGTTGTTGATTTAAAATTGGTTGTCAATTGTATTCTATTAGATTTTTCCCTGTTGAAGACTAACGATAATTTGTTGTATATTATCTTAGTCATAATATTCTTTACTGGGTTAGTTGAGCTCACCCTTTTCCTTTTTGTTCCATTTTTCTAGATGACAATATATGTATTAAACTCACAGTTTATATGTTGTAATAATAAAGTTGTAGTTATTTTTGTACTATGTATTTGGCGACTTAGAATGGGTTGGATGGAATGAACCTATTTTGGGGGCGTCACATTAGGGACTAAGGTTATAGCCGCCCTGTAGCACGGCTCAAAAGTTCGATAATGTCAATAAACAAGCACCCTACTTAAGTATCTATAAAGTACAGGCTCCCTCAAAGAACATCTAAAAGGTATGCGACTTAGTAGATTTATATTAGTTCTGAAACTAAGCGTCAACACTAACGAAAAATTGGGGGATTTCAAAAACGTTTCTCAATATTATTAATGTTCTAAACTATATTTTTTCACAATTTTAGATCATATAATCTCATTTCATAATTCAAAATAAATATTTGATCCGATGTTTGAAATAAAATAGTAACACTTTCATTTAAATGGAAACCTTAAATAAAATATAACAAATTTTAAAATAAGACATTTAGGCATCCGAGTAATTACCGATGCATAAATACAAGTAAATGATAATTTTAAAACACTAAATAGTTAGAAAAAGTCACTTACAATATATAATTTCAAAATACTAAATAGTTTAGATAATCATTTATTGTGCACTTGAATAGACTAAAATCTCTTAGTCCCAAAATCAAATAATTCTCGGTATTATCATAAAATTAAATAAATTATTCATTATTAATTATACACCCAAATCCTAAGAAATTTCAAATTATTAATTTTGACTATTACTATTATTATTACTCTTAATTAATGTGCAGTAAAATGCTTAAATATAAATACATACAAAAAGTAGTTTTAATGTTTAGTCACTTAGGTTATGCTTGTTTACATCTGAATACTTTTAATGGATATGTTTCTGATTTGATTAAAGGTAAAATTTGTTTGGTAATTTTTTTTTGCCTATTAATGTATTTTAATCAATAAGATATGAAATTAAATATATACTATTTAGAAGATATTAACTATTTTTTGGACAAAAATGACATCTTCAATATTACAAAATTCTTCTTGTATTCCACACCTTTTCCCTCAAACTCACATCCAAACCAAAATAAAATGGGAAATGAGGAGATGTCAGCAAATTACACACCTAGATCTGGCCATTCAATCAAAACATACGAGAATCCGATCGTCAAATCAACAACTAGGTCTATGATTTCCGACGAGAACCACACCGAATTAGAACCAAACCAAAAAGAGAATTGAAATTCGATGGTAAAATCCGGCTAGATATCGAAAGCTCAATAAATCCATTACACAAACAGATTTAAGGAACCCAAACACCATTGAACAAAAGCAACAAATACTTGCTAATATTAACAAGGGAGCAACAAAACACCCAATCAATGCAAGCCGAAACAAAATTAAACAATAATCATAGCGAACTGACAGGGAAAACTGTTATAACAGCTTAAACACCAAATTGACTCCTCTTAAAAGAATACAGCAACCAACGAAAAAGAATCAGTTTGGGTAATCGTCAAATTGATTAGACCCATTAAAGATTTAAATCAATTTAATTTAAAATTACACCATAGCTGAACCACACCATCAACGTACCAAACCCAACTCAAAATCGGAGAAGATGCACTAAATCTATATTTTTGAGGGTAATATGGTAAAATATTGTTATTAAGACATTTTGAAAAAATTAATTATCAAATAATATTTTTTTATTCAGATACAATTCTATTCATATGCTCTATATTATTCGGATGTCTAAACTGTTCAGATCTTACACTCTGGCTTCTGAGTTTTGGACGAAAAAGAAAAAAATAGAAAACTTAAATTAGAACATAAAAGAAAAGAATAGAAAACTTAAAATTTTTCTTTATGTTGTTTCTGAGTTTTTAATGGAAAAAAATAGATATTTTGAAAAAAATTATTTTATTGCGTTTTTTGAATTCCAAATGAAAAGAAAAGAAAATCATAATTTTTACAAATTTACCCTTCTATTAATTATAATAATTGAACTATAAATAAATATGCAACCAATTAAGTGATATTATTCTTATTCAATTTTAAAAATCCAACCAATTAGATGGGTTAAAATAGTGTATGAGGTGTCAATTTAGTTAACTATCGTAATTTATTTAATTATATTTAATAATATAGATTTTAAGTAAATAATCTCTATAAAATTATATTTACCATATATTAATTAATATTATTAAGACATAAATGTAAATATAATACAATAACTAATCATATAATTCAATTATTAAGTCTAAAAATATAGCTTAATTACTATATTTATGAAACTACAATTTTTTTTTATCAACCAAATAATAATTTGACAAAAAGAACAGTAGCTACTTATCCCAAATAATGAGCTTGTTTTAAGAGAAATTTGATGATAAGTAATTTCACACTAAAATTCTATCCACACAAACATTTTCAATTATTAGGCAAGTGAAACGGTACATTTTCTGAACATGATGAAAGAGTTGATGACAAAATATTACTTATTCCAATTTCTTTTCCTTCCAAATCAGACCAATTTTGAAGCAGGAAAAGTGACCAAATTTTTGTATTCATTTCTTTTCTTTTCCATTTATTAAAAAATTTAGAAACATAGGAATTGGAAAGAAAACTTAAATTTTCCGTCAATTTTTTTTTAATTTTATATCTATTTTAAAACTCAGAAACAAAATGTTAATATTTAATTTTATCAAACACAACCTTACAAGAAATTATTAAGGTATTCAATATATATTTTCTAATTATTGTAAATTAATAACTTACATATCATATACATGCTGACTTCCTTAGTAGTACTATGATTTTATTATGCTCTTTGATTATAAAATTCCGTTTTCACATTTTATTCAATATATAGTATTATATAAAAGCAATGCATCTTAATTTACTGTATCAGCATTAGCATAGAACCTACTGGTCAACACATGATAAGATTTTAAACTTAAATCTTATATAAATTACAACACATCAATACATATTGGATACCTACAAATTAATTCAAAGTACTAACTTGCAATTTTCTTTCAAAATTCGTGTTCCTTTTTTATTTACACATAATAAACATACATATCACTATTGTCAGAATTTTATCAGAATAAAAAAGATTATAATTTTAAAATCTAATTATACATGTATAATACATGGTCATCTCATAATTGAAAAGAATGGTTTAAGTTTATCATTGTGTTTTCCTATTTTCTTCTTCTTTGTTTTTCACTACTTCAAAATCAAATAATTTTTTACGTTATTTTTCTCTCTAGTTATTTAAATATTTTTAATTCTTTTGTAAAATATGTTATCAAGCAAGAGAGTCCTTTTTTAAAATTAAAAAAGTTTGTTATAATTTAATTGACTTAATCTTTTTAGATAAGTATAAATAAATATTAATTACTATTTTATTATCTAATTATAAAATTGTTATTATTTTATTATTATATTTATTTATTTACTTAAAATCCGGCTATTACACTTAATATGTTGTAGTATTGTAGCGAAGAAATATTTAGTTACTTTTTAAGTTGATTTGTCTCATTTTAAAGTATTTTGATATGCATATTTGACAAATTATTTTTAAAATATAATTATTTTGATATGCATTTAACCCTGTATTTTGGAGTTTTTCCGTCTATAAATATCCCTCAAATCCCTTCATTTCCCTCCCCCGAGCAATTTTGTCTCTCTTGGGAGAGGGAGAGGGAGAGGGAGAGGGAGAGGGAGAGGGAGACGTCCGGTGTGATCATTCATCATTGAATCTTGCTCCGGAAGAAACCGGAATATTGAATCAGTCTAAATTAACAAAAATTTCTATAATCTAATCCGGTTATAAATAAAAACTATTTTCAATCAGTTTTAAAACCCTAAATTGTCTTTAATCAGAGATGGATATGCGATTTCCATACTCGCCGGCCGAGGTAGCCAAAGTTCATATGATTCAGTTCGGCATACTCAGCCCCGATGAGATCGTAATTCTCTCTATCCATTTACATTGCCTGATTTTAGGATTTTTCGGGATTTCAAATTGTGGGGATTTATGAGTTTTTGCTGTTGATGTTTGTGTGTGCAGAGGCAAATGTCTGTGGTGCATATTGATCACGGCGAGACAACTGAGCGAGGGAAGCCTAAGCGACCCTCGGCTTGGGACTATTGACCGGAAGATGAAGTGTGAGACTTGCATGGCCTAGGGCGGATCCAGCCACGGAGTTCAGTGGAGTCAAATTCAAAAATAAAATTTTTATAAAATGAATTACAAAACTAAATAATCATTAAATATTATGTACAATAACATTTTTCGAGGTTTTGTTGCTTAAAATTGTTGCATGATAATCTCATTTTTAATAGTTGTAAAAATATCACGCTAAATGTAAGTTACTAATGTATTATTATATAGATTTTATTGGAGTTGGATTTTGCTCAAAAACTAGAACAATATTCACCGTTGTATATTATTAATAACTAATGTCTAATGTATAGTCAAATGAAAACAACAAATATAAAAAATCAAAATAGTATTAACATTAAACATTATACTATGCAGATTATAAGTACATTTTGTAACGAAAAGTTACCAAAATTTCTTATAAGAATCCTTAGTTATCGTATACTCTGTTATATTTGGATACGTAACGTGTTTCACAATGTTTTTCATCCATTAATTTAACCAACTAACATAATTTAGTACAATTATAATCGGATTAAATTACAAAGTGACAAATTTTGTGACAAAAGAAGTGTTAAATAAAAAAGAAAGATAATAGAAAAGGAAGATGAAAAATAAATCATGGACTTATCTTGCATATAATAATGTTTTATTCTATTTTTTTTCTTTTATTCGCTTTCTAAATAATATTTTAAATAAACAAGGAATCAAATAATTTGAATTTACACAAAGAAATCAGCTTCCTCACCCTAGTTTGCGGTAAATATTTGTTAAAAGATACTTACAATCAAAAATTTTTATTTATCTAAACTACGATACTTGCAATCAAAAAATTTTATTTATCTAAACTCACATAATACCTGCTAAGCTTATAAAGTTAATTAGAGCAAGAGCAGAAAGAGTATACAAGTCTAGTTAGAAAATCAAAAAGTGAATAAATTTGTTACATATTATACAAGAGTAGAAATTTCAGTAAGGGCAGGTGCCCCCTGCCCCATGCTTGGGTCCGCCCAGCATGGCTAATATGGCCGAGTGCCCCGGCCATTTCGGCCACCTTGAGCTGGCTAAACCCATGTACCATATTGGCTTTCTCAAGACTGTACCAAGTATTATGCGTTGTGTTTGCTTCAATTGCTCCAAAATCCTTGCAGACGAGGTACCCTTTTGATTCAATAATTTCGGAGCTCATTAAGTTTTTGTCTGTGTTTTTGTCGGAACATTATTATACTCCAGACGTCCCATGTTAAATGTTTATTTTCTTTTAATAACCAAACTTTTACACATATTTTTTTATTATACCCGTAGCATTAAATATTTTATATTTTTCTTATTTTAATTCTCTCTCCATATTTAATGACATTATTATGGGCAATTTTGTCATTTCATTCATCTTCTTAATATACGTGAAAAGTTCACCGGGACCTTTATCCCGGGAGGAAGGGGCAGTAAATAGTAAGTGTATCGTTTTTTTATAATTTATTTTATTATATTAATTATATTGCTTCTTAATTGATTTTGATTTAGTTTGATTATTTGAACCTAATAAGCAGCCCCGTTTTAGATGTCCCCTGGCTGGGATTTCGCTTTTCATACCAGATTGTTTCTGTTTTCCTTGTTATGCATGGAAGCCTTAAGTGATTTCTTTTCCTTAATTGATGCATTGGAACTTTGTATTAATAAATATTGGCATTAGACAGTATTCAATTTTCAAAGAATGCTTATTTAAAACCTTCTTGCTTGTGAATAGAATTCAAAAACTCATAATTCTGAATCAGTATCCAGTCACCTTGTCACCTTGTCACGTAAAGAGTTCAACTGAAACTGCACTAGATTCTTCCTATTTTTATCCATAGCACATGGCTTGAGCTTTCCCCTCTTAAGGTGCATAGTTTATATGTTTTCATGTTTTATATACGCTTAACTCTTTAACTACCAAATTTCCCATGGTGATTAATGATGCTTTTTTCCTGTGGGTGGATAGCCTTTTACAGTGTTACTCATTCTTTCATGGTTTGTGATTATTCAACCATTGCCAAATATTCTTTCAAAGCTTACCTTATTTGCTTTCAACTTTTGCAAGAGGATTACAAATTTAAGCTTGCTCAGAAAATCAGGAATCCAAAAAATAGATTAAAGAAGATCTTGGATTCCTGCAAGAGCAAAACCAAATGTGATGGCGGTGACGAATTAGAGTCCCAAGGCCAAGACACTGACGAACCAGTTAAGAAGAGTCGAGGGGGTTGTGGCGCTCAGCAGCCAAAGATTACTATTGAAGGTATGAAGATGATTGCTGAATACAAGATTCAGAAAAAGAAAAATGATGATTCAGAACAGCTACCTGAGCCTGTTGAAAGAAAACAGCAGCTTTCTGCTGAGAGGGTAACTTCATTTAAAATACTCCTCATCACGAAATCCTTATATTTCCTCCATTTTCACATTTCCTGGTTCTCAAATCTCAATACCTTAAAAAAATTGTATGGACATTTTCGTTAGGTACTAAATGTCCTGAAGCGGATAAGTGATGAAGACTGCATGTTATTGGGCTTGAATCCCAAGTATGTGCGTCCAGATTGGATGATCCTGCAGGTTCTTCCAATACCTCCCCCTCCAGTGAGACCTTCTGTGATGATGGATACTTCTGCACGAAGTGAGGTTGGTCTTTTGGGTTTCTTTAACTCTATTATGATGGATCCTGCACTTGCAATCATTATGGGGTTTACTGGCTTGCAGTACCTGTGTTACAATTTTTTTTTGAAAGAAGTCAAGAACCTTTCCACTATATACAATATCTTCTGCAGTACCTGTGAACTGATGTACTATAATTGTCAGATGGAAATGATTTAGACCCAAGCAAGCTGTTTTGTTTATCATTTCAGGATAGATGTTGATGCTATAATCCTATCTTTATTTTTCTCTTTTGTCGAAACAGGATGATTTAACTCATCAGTTGGCGATGATCATTAGACATAACGAGAATTTGAGGAGGTAGGAGAGAAATGGAGCTCCTGCTCACATAATTTCTGAATTTGCTCAGTTATTGCAGTTCCATGTTGCTACATATTTTGACAATGAGCTTCCTGGACAGCCAAGGGTATGTCCCTATCTTTGCGCCTTTGAATTTACATAAACTTATTGTAATTTACTCTTTGTTGTACAGGCTACACAGAGGTCAGGGCGTCCGATCAAGTCAATATGCAGTAGGCTTAAGGCTAAGGAGGGTCGGATTAGAGGTAACTTGATGGGGAAGCGCGTGGATTTCTCGGCACGGACAGTTATCACACCTGATCCAACTATTAACATTGATCAACTTGGAGTGCCTTGGAGTATTGCTTTGAATTTAACTTATCCAGAGACTGTCACTCCTTATAACATTGAAAGGTCTTCTTTACTATTAAATGTCCTTTGTTTACTTGTTATGGGCCTGGATATATGTTGTAAACATTATCTTCCTTTCTTGCTAGGCTGAAGGAGCTTGTTGAATATGGCCCTCATCCTCCCCCAGGCAAAACTGGAGCCAAGTACATTATTAGAGAAGATGGTCAGAGGCTTGATCTTCGTTATTTGAAGAAAAGCAGTGATCATCATCTGGAGCTTGGATACAAGGTAATTATCTTTTTTCTCTGGCCAGTTAAAAGTTGATTTGGTTTTCCATTTTCACCTCAGTAATGCTTACCAAATGTTGCAGGTTGAGCGACATTTGAATGATGGAGACTTTGTTCTATTTAACCGGCAACCTAGTCTTCATAAGATGTCTATCATGGGGCATAGAATCAAGATCATGCCATACTCCACCTTCCGGTTGAATTTATCTGTCACTTCCCCGTACAATGCAGATTTTGATGGAGATGAAATGAACATGCATGTTCCTCAGTCATTTGAAACCAGGGCAGAAGTTTTGGAGTTAATGATGGTACCTAAATGCATTGTGTCACCTCAGGCAAATCGACCAGTTATGGGTGTTGTGCAGGAAACACTTTTGGGTTGCCGTAAGATCACTAAAAGAGATACCTTTATCGAGAAGTGTTAACGCCAAGATCTTCTGCCACGTCCCAATCACGTAAGACGTCCCGATCCTGCACAGTAAACACGATCAACACACAAAGCTTGACGGCTGGACCTTCGGGGGATAGCTCTGGTGTGAGAGTCAGTACAGGCGATCACAAGGGTTAACAATGGAGGATGTAAAATGTCTAACATTCAGAGAGTGATAAAAATGTATGCGTACCTTTTGTTAGAAGACTCCCTTGCTAGGTTATACTCTCATGCTCGGTTTTTTGTGCCACCAACCCTGATCTGACATAGCCCCCCACTCCTCTATAGTCTCAGCCGGATGCATGCAGGTTGTCACCTTTTTCCTACTGTACCTGCCGCCGGTTGGATAAAATCTCATCCACATTAATGATCTGCAGACTTTTGGTCAACTGCTTCCCTTTTTCATCATTACAAGTCAAAGGCTTAGATATAAAAAGCTTTAATGGATCAATCCTTTGACCCAACCCATCATTATGAGGATATAATAAAGGTAACATAAATATTAAGCCCAATGACTATAAAACTCAATAATAAAGGTCCAATAGGCTAATTAAATTGATAGACCCAATCCGTCCGACCCAATAGAGGAAATATCACGACCCAACATTGCCCCCTAGTTTTTTTATTAAATAGGATATTTAATAGAAAACTATAAGCGGTCCATGATATTATAAGATCCAACAAGATTGAAATGGGCCCAAAGTATGACTTACCAAGGTCCAACTGGTGAAGGATGGGAACAACAAGGATACTAGAAGGACGGATCAAGACCGGAAATCTAATGGGAGGCCCAATCTGCTAAATATCTAAAACTTAAATCGGACGCAACTTTTCTAATTCGTAATCATGACTGTTAATTTAATGTGCCGCCCTCGATTACTGTGTAACCGTCAGTATAAAAGATAAACTTTACCAAATATGACAGTTTTACCTGCCAATTTGAATTTTCGGACTTTTGAGTTTCCTTCTTCCCTTTCGAGCTTTCTTTCTCTTCTCTGCAAATCGCCAACAATGGTGGTCATCAATACAAACCAGACATCTCCGATTCGGGCAACTCCCATTACGATCATCCCACCTAACCCAAACCCCGGTAAAGAGGCTTCGAGTTCTAACCCTTAGGCTGCTGCTCTGGGTAAAGATAAAATGCCTCCTAAGTCTCGCCTTACCCCTTCCGAATTTTTCAGAAGCAAGGAATTTTTTACCCATGCCAATACTCCCTCGACTATTACTGAAAAAGAATTACAGAGGATTCGAAATCGATGCCACATTTCGGATACTCATTTGGTGAGGGTTCCTGTAATCGAGGAGAGGATGTATCAAAGACCCGAGGGATGGACGGCGGTCATCGCGACTATTCTTGAGAAAGGGGTCGATTTCCTCTTCATCCATTTATCTTGACCATCCTGGGGTTTTGTTTGCCCAAGTTCGCCTAATTGGTGCCGAACTCTTATATACATATCCTAGCCTTCATCAGATTCTCGCCATGAAGTGAGTCGAACCTCATTCTCGATTTCTTTTTCACTGTGTACAAGATCAGTCAGTCTCGTGAAAAGGGGTTCAAAGTTATAGGTAAGCAGGCGTCGAAGACGGGGGAAAAATTCGAAAGGCGTTCGCTGGTAACTACCCCATCTAGTAACAAGGGATGGAATGAGAAATGGTTTTACGTCAAGGGACCCGAAATTGCTACTATTCCGAACTGGGCTACTGACGAGAAAATTTCTGCTGACTTCGGTGACGTTTCAGAAGAACGTATAGCTGAAATGGTTGATCTCTTTGATAATTTTCCGAAGGAAGAATGGAAATACGGACTTCTGTCTAAGCAAGCATGGTTGTATGACCATAAATGTAAGTATAGATCTACTTTATCAATATTTTGAAAATTGTTGTGGTATAGATTTTGATGTAAAATTGTTAATCTTCTGCAGTAACTTTGATCAAACCATCGTCTTCGGAGGTGAAGGAGTTGGAGGATTTTCTAGCTGGAAAATCCGTAGAAGTCATGGCCGAGTCTTCCCAGCAGGAAGTTCCGTCTGAAGATAATGTGGTCGGGAAATCTACAAAGGTTGGTTCTGAACCTTCCCAATGGGAAGCCTCTTCCCAATTTAAACCACCTACCGAGACACCTCCTACCGAAGCACCTCAAGCCAACCTCAATCCAACGTCAATCCTGCACTATTGAGCCGTAGTCAAGAGCCCATTTTACCAGAAATACAACTCAAACTATGTCGAAGGAAAAGGGGTGTCTGAAAGCCCAAACAGATCTCCATACCATCAGATTCCGAAGGCTTTTCTGAATCTGAACCAAATGTCAATCTGATATCCCCACCTATCGCCAAATCGGTACCTCCAACTGTTGACTTACCACCACCGATCATCGACCCCAACACCGCCAACATCGTTGTCCCCACCACCAACATGACCGACCAAACACCGCCAAATATTGTCCCGACACCACCAAATGCCGACCCAACAAAGACCAAATTGTCAAATCTACAACAGTTCGAAGGAGTTTACTTGATCTGTCTGCAGACGATCGTAGACAGATCCTTCGAATTAAGAAGTTAAAGACTCAGGTCACTCCTTTGACTGCCGATGACTTGAGGGTGTCTTCTTCGAGTGTTCTCCCCCCGATAATCCCAGTGGAGACTCGAACTATTAATGAAGAAGAGCGAACTGAATCCGCTGCAACTCCATCTCGAAAGAGGAAACGACCATCTGACAGTCATCCAAGCTCAACACATGTACATTCACCAGTTCGCGACCCTGTCCCAGCTCAATCATCTTCCACCGAAAATGTATACATGGATCCTTCTCCTGTTCGTGACCAACCAAGGCCTTCCCCCCCAAGGCCTTCATCACAAAAATTCCATGATGAGGCTACTGGAATGCCGACCTTGTGGCCTTCGGTATAACACGAATTTTCCCTTCCAACTCTTTGACGGCTTCGTTCGGGAAAATGACGATCATCGATTTGTTGACCATACGAATGGGAATTTTCTTAATGAAGGCATGAGTTATCTGGAAAAGGTAAGTTACAGTTTTCTTGGTTAAATATTTCTTTTCTTGTTTAAATATCTGAACTTGACTGGATCTTTGTCCGAATATATGCGAGCAAATGCGCTCTTCTAAGCGTTCGTCCCTGTACACATAAATGTCGAGTCTGATGAGGAGACCATGAAAAAAGAGATCAACATGTTGAAGGCCACGTTGGCGAGAGAGAGAGAGGAACACGAGTCCACTTTTCGTGCCAATGAAGGTCTTCAAAGGGAGTTAGCCCAAACTAAAGATGATCTGAGGGAAACTCATGATGTGTTGATCTCGGTCAGGGAAGAACTGAAGATGACAAAAGCCAGCGAATAGAAATTGACCAACATGAATGTCCGCTTCGTTGCAGAGACTGAAGTTCAGAAGAATAAGAATGAAGAGATCATTACAGCACATCGAGACCTGGCAACACAACTTAGCGAAGTTCATACAAAGGCTCGGGATGATAGGAGGGCCTGCAGTATGCTAAGCGATAAATTTTGTAGTAAGATTAAGGTACTTCGAAATGGGATCCTCCCATGATCAAGAATTGCTCAAGCGCATTCGTGGAGGACTATCGGACTTCGATGAGCTCGATCTAGATTATGAAAGTATATTACGAAGGATACGAAGACTGCCGAGGTCAATGCAAGGAAAAGCTAGTGGCAGCCCAAGTAGATCCTGCTTTGCTCGATTTTGAAAATGATGTATAAATAGGATTTTACTGCTTCTGATCTTTAGAATTTTGTGCAAAAATTTTGTAAAGAAATTTAAGTGGACTTGTTTAAGTGTTTAATGAAATTTTAATTTTCTTTACTATGGCTTCTGTTTACTTCGTTTCTTGTCAATAATTCAGCATCAATGATCTTGAATGGACTTAACTTAAACTACAAATCAGATAAGTTAAGTTAAGAAATGAAATGAACTGAACCGAACTTAACACTTGCATAAAGTAATGTATACTTATCGTTTCCGAAGTGTGAGACAGGTCATGAGTGAGGTGAATTCGGCTGATCTTCCTTGCACCATCAAGATCTTGTTTACCACTCGGGGTAGAACAAGTATATAAGGACATTTGTTTACCACTCGGGGTAGAACAATTTTATAAGGGCCATGGAATTTGTCTACCACACGGGGTAACAAATTGATAAGGACACTCCTGACAATAAGGCTGTCATCGAATGGCCAGCGAGTCCTACCATACCTCCTTACTTCGGTGCCCATTGATTCACCACTCGGGGTAAAAACAATATAAAAGAGGACCGTGGAATTTGTCTACCGCGCAGGGTATAACAAAACCATAAGGACACTCCTGCCGAAGAGGCTACCATCGAATGGTCAACGAGTTTACCCCGTCCTCCTTACTTCGGTGCCCATTGATTTACCACCCTTAGTAAAATCAATATTAAAAGGATCACAGGATTTGTCTACCACACAGGGTAACAAATAATTAGGCTGCCATCGAATGGCCAGCGAGTCCTACCATACCTCCTTACACCATTGGGATCTTAGGACAAATAGGAAGAGGATCAGTTGTGAAAAAGTAACTTTTTATTGATGGTGATCAATCATGTACGATTTCCTAGAACCCGACTCGATCTCTCCGAAAATATTTTCTGAGTCCCGCCAAATAAGGCGTGCAAGTGTTCTTAATCTCGGATCCATCCAATGCCTTCAATCGGTAAGTTCCTGGCTTTGGTACTTCGATTACCTCATAAGGTCCTTCCCAATTCGGCATCAGCTTCCCCACGTTCTGCGGCGTAGATGCTTCAGCTTCTCTGAGGACGAAATCCCCCACTTCGAATCTACGGAGCTTTACCCCTTTGTTGTAATGCTTGGCAACTCTCCTCTGGTAGGCTGTTAACTTGATCAAAGCCACTTCTCTGACTTCTTCTAACAGATCCAAGTTGGCCTTCAGTCCTTCGTCATTGTAGATCTCTCTGAACTGACTAACGCGAAGACTTGGAGATCCAATCTCGACTGGGACTAAGGCATCAGTACCATAGGCCAATCTGAAAGGTGAATCTCCTGTCGTAGTCCTCGGTGTAGTTCAATAAGCCCACAATACACTGAGCAGCTCTTCCGACTATCTTCCTTTTGCTTCGTCCAATCTGCGCTTGATCCCGTTCAGCAGCGTTCTGTTAGTCACCTCAACCTACCCATTCGACTGTGGATGAGCCACTGAAGTCTTTCTGTGTTGAACCCCCAGCTCTTTCAGAAATCCTTCAAATTTTGATCCCACAAACTGGCGTCCGTTGTCCGATATCACCACTTTAGGAATCCCGAAACGAAACACTATGAATTCTTTCATGAACTTCAAACACTTTTATTCCGTTATCAACCAAGTGGCTTCATTTTCTACCCATTTGGTCATGTAATCAATAACAACTATGATAAAATCGACCGTCCTTTAGCTTTCTAAGAACTGGACCCATATATCAACCCCCAGACAAAGAAAGGGTATAGGAGATAGAATTGAGTATAACTCTTCCGGTGGTCGATGTGGATCGACCGCTTAGTGGCACTTCACACTTCTTCACATACTCCAGTAACTTCCTTAAAGATCGTTGACCAGTAGTATCCCTGCCGAAGAACTTTGTATGCCAGTGACTTAGCAGCCATGTGATCACCGCAAATGCCCTCATGGACTTCCCGAAGAGCATACTCCACTTCAGATGGAACCAAACACTTTAATAATGGTGACGAAAATGCCCTTCGAAAAAGATCCCCATCAATAAGAACGAAGTTGGCACTCTTGTACTTGATCTTCTTTGCTAGCATCTGATCCAAAGGAAGGACGCCATCTGCCAAATATTCGATGTAGGAGTCATCCAAATAAATGATCGTTCGATACACATCACCGCTTCATGCCGGATACTCATTCTTGAAAACCTCCAAATAGATCGACCCATTGAAAACGACAAAGATCCGTAGTGGCTAGTTTCGATAAGGCATCGGCAATGGAATTGTCGTTACGCTTATGCCTTGAAAATCATAAGAGACAAAATATCAAGTCGATCTTTCAACTCGCCAAATACTTGATCATCCTTGTCCCACGAGCTTCATAATCTCCTCGACAATTGTTTGACGACCAACCGAGAGTCATCAGAAATGATCGACTTCGGACTTCTGACTCTTTGCCATCGAACTCCTCGCTAGCACCGCTTCATACTCGGCCGTTGTTTGTTGCTTTAAACCCAAATCGATTGCTTGCATTGCATCAATCCTCCGGGCTTGTCAAGATAATCCTCGCCCCACTAACATTCACCGTAGAGGACCCATCTACATACAAATATTCATGCACTCTCGACGACTGTGTTAAAGAACTCGCAAATCGCCGACGGACGTCTCTCTTCCGGCAAATTAACATCTGCTTCGGTGAATGTAACTCCACCATAAAATCGGCCAAGGCTTGACCCTTGATAGCAGTTTGGGGATGATATTCGATGAAGAATTGGGACAACTCCATAGTTCATGCCGCTAATCTCCCTGAAACCTTTGGCTTACCCATTACCTTCTTCAGTAGTTGATCCGTGTAGACGATTAGGAGTCTGCCTTGAAAATATTGCCGAAGCTTTCGGCTAGAAATTATTAAAGCAAAGGCAAATTTTTCAATATTTGGATACCTGGTTTCAGCATCTCGTAGGACGTGACTGACATAATAGACCGGATGTTTCCACCGACCTCCGAACCAAGATCGCCTCCAATCGCCAAACTAACTTGTCAGAAGGTACAAATATAAGATCTCTGCTGGGGCAGGCTTCACCAATAGAGGAGCGGAAGACAGATATGTCTTTATGCCTTGGAAGGCGTCTTCATACTCCGAAGTCCACTAGAACGTCTTCGCATTCTTCGGCCCCTTCAGTGTGTCGAAGAATGGTAAGCATCTCTCCGCAAACTTCGACATAAACCTCCTCAGAGCTGCAATCCTACCAGTCAGACTGAGGAGTCTTCATGTCAAGAATGGCCTGGATCTTCTCCGGATTGGCTTCAATGCCCTCTGACTGACCAGATACCCCAGGAACTTCCCTGCACCGAGTCCGAAGGTACACTTTGCTGGATTGAGCCTCAACTTGTGGCGACGGACAGTCTGAAAGCATTCTTCCAGATCATCCAAGTGCTTGTGGACTTGCATACTTTTTACGATCATATCATCTACGTACACCTCCATGTTCCTCCCCAGCTGTCTATCGAATATGAAATTCATCATCCTTTGGTAAGTGGCCCCAGCATTTATAAGGCCAAAGGTCATCTTCTTATATGCATACACCGAACGGTGGGTAATGAATGCTGTCTTCAGGATGTCTTCTTTGCACATGGATATTTGATGATAACCTGAAAAAACATCCATAAAGCTTAGTAATGCATACCCCGAAGTGGCATCAATAAGCTGATTAATATGGGGCAAAGGATAAAAATCCTTCGGACAAGCTTTATTCAGGTCGGTGTAGTCGATACAAACTCGCCATTTCCCGTTTTGCTTTTGCACCAATACTACATTAGTCATCCACTGTGGGTAGTCGATCTCAAAAATAAAATCAGCAGCCATCAGCTTGGCAATCTCCTCGTCAATGATCCTCCGACGTTCAGTGCAAAGATCCGCTCTTTTTGACGTAATGTGTTTCTTCGATGGATCCACTTCCAGTCTGTGTTCAGCAATATTCCGGTTAATCCCTGACATGTCTTGAGGTTCCCATGTAAAAATGTCTGCATAGCAGCGAAGTAGTTCTATAAGGTTTGTCCGAAGAGGCTCTGGTAGACCCGAACCAATCTTCACTGTTTTATCTTCCTTTCCGAGGACCAGCTGGATCTCTTCTGTCTCTCCTGCAGGAATTACCAATGGCTCCGAGCTGCTTTCAGTGAAGGGCTCGATCTCAATTGCCATGGTTTGCTTCTGTTTGCTAACTCCTACTCTGGAGGAAATAACAGCATTCCGATAACAGCGTCGGGCTAGATCCAAGTCCCTTGCCACCTCTCCAACTCCGTGTGCTGTGGAGAACTTAATTTTGAAGTGAGGGATGGAGGTCACAGCTTGGAGAGCTGTTAATGTAGGTCTCCCTAGTATGGCGTTGTAAGCCGAATCTACATGCACAACATAGAATTTACATATTATTTCTACCTGCTGAGGAGCTATGCCGAAGATCACTGGGAGTTCGATGGTGCCTGCAACTTTGACTGGGTCGTTGCTGAAACCATATAAAGGAGCCTCTTTCCCGACCTCCATCTTTCGCCCATCAAGATGCATCCTCTGATATGCATGGGCATACAAAATATCCACAGAAGACCCATTATCTATCATCATACGCTTCACATCCACCGAGCCCACCACAAAGTGCGTTGATCACTAACGCCCTTCATGGGCTCGATGGGCTCAAAGGATAATCAGACGCGGTAAAGGATATAACAATCCCTGGAAATGGTCTGTCGGCCTTCGAGGGAACACCCGCCACGGACATGACCGAATCCAGATATCCTCTCCTCTTCTTCCCTACTAACTTCCCTGCTGTCCCTCCGGTTATAACATCAACTACGTGCCTCAGCGGTGGTATTGGAGCATTTTGGACGGGTGGAACCATTTGAATCGTCTAAACAGTACGGTCGGCATTCTGCTGATCTTGTTGGTCCCTCCTGGCCACATACTGAACCAGTAGGCCACTTTGAATCTTCTTCTCCACGAAATCCTTCAGATTGCAACACTCATTAGTATCATGGCCCGCGGCTTGATGATAGTGTAAACCTTATTCACCTTCGGGGCTGACGCAGGTGGACGACTACTTCCTTATCGCCATGAGTTGTTGTACTTCTTCGAACTGCCCTCTGGCCGATCATTATACCCCCGCCTTCCTCCTCGATGCACCTGGTCTTAGGAATATTTGCCTCCTTCACTTGGTCCGAAGAAAGACGCTTCAGGCTATTCATAGCTTCCTCCACAACAATATAACCTTCTGCCTTGTCGAAAGCCTCTACCAGACTTTTCGAGTGATGGAACATCAATTTCTTCACTAGCTTTTCAGACTTCACCAAATCTAGCCCATTCTGAAATAGCCCTACCGCCTGGAGATCATTGAGGTCGGATACCTGACCAACTGCTTCTCTGAACCTCTTCACATACTGGCCTAAAGATTCGTTGGAGAATTGTCTGACCTGTGCTAGAGAACCTGTAGGCTTCCCTCTTCTTTGGTTGCTCCCAAAACGGGCATAGAACTTGTCACAGAGCTCGGTCCAAGAGGAAATCGAATCTGACGGTAAAGTTCCCATCCACTGCCTCACATCTTTCCTTAGTGTTGTGACAAACGTGTGACACTTGGCAGCATCGGTAAAGTCATAATAATCCATCACCCATCGAACGCTCGCTGGTATGGTCATAGGGATCCCCAGATCCATCGTAACTCTCCATGCGTGGCAGCTTCTTGGTGATGTCTGCCTTTTCCTTAAGAATGTCCGAGGAAAAAGAAGACGCTTTCTTCCCCGGGGTGTCCCTCACCTGCTGCACCTCTGCCAGCTGCTTTCGGAGCTCTTTCAACTCCTTAACCAAAAAATCTACCCCTTCCGATTGAGATGACGCTTCTTTCTCCGGGGAGTCTTTCTTCTTTTGAACGGATAGGTCTTTTACCATAGAACCCTCAATTTTCGAGGGACTTCTACGATGATGGTGGCCCACAGAACGACGTGCCCCCGGCGGACTTTCTGGAGTACGGCCCCTAGATCTGCTTCGTCTTTGGATTCTGTGGCTGTGATGAGAATGCGCAACAACGAGCGCTCGCTTTGTATTCTCGGGAGTATGTTCTATGGATCGGCCTCTTTGTTCACTTCGGCTCTGGTCCCTAGGACCGACATAATGGTGCGCTCCCTTCGATCTTCGAGGAGTAGGGCTTCTCGATCTTCTTCTTTCTCGATGTTGGCCTTGAGTTTCACGTCCTGAATGAGCGGGTTCCTTCCAACTTCAATGCCCACGCTCTTCGGATCGAATGTAACTAGATGCTTCATCTCCCAACTCTTCCATCCGGGACATCTGCTCAGCTATATCCTGTCGTTGCTTCATAAGTGCCTCCATGGCCATATCCGCTTCATCTGCCATCTTAGCCAACCGAGAGGCCTTTTCGTCCTGGTCATCTCGGTATCGAGTTTTAGGTGAGGTGCTTTCTACTTGCTTCCTAATCGTGACTGAGACTCTTTCTCTCTGCAGAAGACTAGCTTTCTCTTAGCTTTGCCCACAGCCCTTGGACGAGAATTTCCATGCGAACGTTTGGACGATGTGCTGGCATGAACACTTAATGTAGGTCCCAAACGTTCCTTGACAGGTATTCGTGGTGCTGATTCACTGACAGTCATCGGTTGTCCTTCAGGTGTATCTGCTCTACTCTTCCCCATCTTTGAAAACGTAGAACAAATAAAAATTTGTGATTGCCAACTCTTGAACACTAGAACTCAAATTTCTCCTTCTAGCGCCAATGTTAACGCCAAGATCTTCTCGCCACGTCCCCAATCACGTAAGACGTCCCGATCCTCGCATACAAGAAACACGATCAACACACAAAGCTTGACTACCGGACCGTCGGGATAGCTTCCATGTGAATCAAGACAAAGTATCACAAAGGTTAACAATGGAGGATGTAAAATGTCTAACGCTCGTGAGAGTGATAAAATGTATGCGCACTTTTGTTAAGACTCCTTGCTAGGTTATACTCTCACGTTCGATTTTTGTGCCACCAACCCCGATCCGACACAAATTTCTCTCTATGGTCTCAAATTTAGGATGCATGCAGGTTGTCACCTTTTTCCTAGTGTACGTGCCGCCGGCTGGATAAAATCCCATCCACATTAATGATCTGCAGACTTTTGGTCAACTGCTTCCTTTTTCATCATTACTGAGTCAAAGCGCTTAGATATAAAAAGCTTTAATAGATCAATCCTTTGACCCAACCCATCATTATGAGGATATAATAAAGGTAACATAAATATTAAGCCCAATGACTATAAAACTCAATAATAAAGGTCCAATAGGCTAATTAAATTGATAGACCCAATCCGTCCGGCCCAATAGAGGAAACGACCCAACAAGAAGGTAAACTGTTATTTTGGTTTACATTTGGTAAGTTTGTTCAGTACATCAAATATTCTGACGAGCTCATGTTGCAGAGTTGAAGCCTAAACCTCCGTTTTTTTGTAGGACGTTTTCATGAACATTCTCATGTGGTGGGAGGATTTTGATGGCAAAGTACCTGCGCCTGCAATTTTGAAGCCTAGACCTCTTTGGACAGGAAAACAAGTGTTTAATCTTATAATCCCGAAGCAGATTAATCTCAGGAGGCAATCAGCCTGGCATTCTGATAATGAAACTGGGCATATCACCCCTGGAGACACTCAGGTTCTAATAGAAAAGGGGGAAGTTAATACTGGCACTATGTGCAAGAAAACCCTTGGAGCATCAACAGGGAGTCTTATTCATGTCATTTGGTAAGTTTGATAAGTAAAGATTCTCGAATGATATTTCTCTGATTGATAATATAGTTAATTAGTTATTTATGGAATGTCATTATTTATGTTTGCGTGTAGGGAGGAGGTTGGTCCAGACGCTGCTCGCAAATTCCTGGGACACACCCAGTGGCTTGTTAACTATTGGCTTTTGCAGCAGGGCTTTAGCATTGGCATTGGAGACACAATAGCAGATGCAACTACCATGGAAAAAATTAATGAAACTATTTCTACCGCAAAAAATGCAGTGAAAGAACTTATTAGGTCTGCACAAGATAAGGAATTAGAGCCGGAGCCTGGTCGTACTATGATGGAATCATTTGAGAATAAAGTGAATCAGGTACAAGAATATTAAATGTTTTGTCAACATTACATCCTGTTGAGTTTACTAACACTATTCCCTCTTCAGGTGTTGAACAAGGCTCGTGATGATGCTGGAAGTAGTGCCGAGAAAAGTTTATCAGAGAGTAATAACCTCAAGGCAATGGTTACGGATGGGTCAAAAGGAAGTTTCATTAATATATCACAAATGACTGCCTGTGTGGGACAGTATAACGTTGAGGGTAAGCGAATCCCATATGGTTTCATTGGTCGGACTCTTCCTCATTTCACCAAGGATGACTATGGACCTGAAAGTCGTGGTTTTGTAGAGAACTCTTATCTTCGAGGTTTATCTCCTCAAGAATTCTTTTTTAATGCTATGGGTGGTAGAGAAGGTTTGATTGACACAGCAGTCAAAACATCTGAGACTGGCTATATTCAGCGGAGACTAGTAAAAGCTATGGAAGATATAATGGTCAAGTATGATGGTACTGTCAGGAACTCATTAGGAGATGTTATTCAGTTTCTTTATGGGGAGGATGGTATGGATGCTGTTTGGATTGAATCACAAAAGCTGGATTCCCTTAAAATGAATAAGGATGAATTTTTCAAGGTTTTCAGGTATGAGATTGATGATGGGAATTGGAATCCAAGCTACATGCTACCAGAGCATGTAGAGGATTTGAAAACCATTTGGGAGTTCCGCAATGTATTTGATGCTGAAGTCCAGAAGCTTGAAGCAGATAGATTTCAGCTTGGAACAGAGATTACGACAACTAGTGATAATACCTGGCCTATGCCTGTGAATCTTAAGAGGCTTCTTTGGAATGCGCAGAAGACGTTCAAGGTTGATTTGAGAAGACCTTCTGATATGCATCCAATGGAGATTGTGGAAGCTGTTGATAAGCTTCAGGAAAGGCTGAAGGTTGTTCCTGGTGATGATTTGATGAGCATGGAAGCTCAGAAAAATGCCACCCTCTTCTTTAATATCCTTCTCCGTAGCACATTTGCGAGTAAGAGAGTGTTGCAAGAGTACAGGCTTACTCGTGAGACATTTGAGTGGGTCATTGGGGAAATAGAATCACGTTTCCTGCAGTCGCTTGTAGCACCTGGAGAAATGATTGGCTGTGTTGCAGCTCAGTCCATTGGCGAGCCTGCAACTCAAATGACTCTTAATACCTTCCACTATGCTGGTGTGAGTGCCAAGAATGTCACT
The DNA here is from genome assembly GCA_020205615.1 of Panax quinquefolius. Taxonomy (NCBI): domain Eukaryota; kingdom Viridiplantae; phylum Streptophyta; class Magnoliopsida; order Apiales; family Araliaceae; genus Panax; species Panax quinquefolius. The sequence goes on from CM035171.1 coordinate 3,595,836, forward strand.
CTTGGTGTTCCTAGGCTGCGGGAAATCTTTAATGTTGCCAAAAAAATCAAAACTCCTTCTTTATCTGTCTACTTAAAGCCTAATGTTAGTTTTTCAAAAGAAAATGCTAAGAATGTCCAGTGTGCTTTGGAGTACACTACTCTACGCAGTGTAACACAAGCTACTGAAGTATGGTATGATCCAGATCCCGTGAGTACCATTATAGAAGAGGATGTTGATTTTGTCAAGTCTTATTATGAAATGCCGGATGAAGAAATTGACCCGTATAAAATTTCCCCCTGACTACTTCGTGTAGAGTTAAATCGGGAAATGATGATCGATAAAAAGTTAAGCATGGCTGATATTGCCGAGAAAATCAATCTTGAGTTTGCTGATGATTTAACCTGCATATTTAATGATGATAATGCTGATAAGTTGATTCTGCGAATACGCATTATGAATGACAGGCTCCTAAAGGTGAGTTGCAAGATGAATCTGCGGAAGATGACGTTTTTCTCAAGAAGATCGAAAACAATATGCTGACAGAAATGACCCTTTGCGGCATCCCAGATATAAACAAAGTGTTCATCAAACAGCAGAAATCAAACAAATTTGATGAGGATAAAGGATTTGTGAATGTGATCGAGTGGATGCTTGATACTGAAGGTGTGAATCTTTTGGCTGTTATATGTCATGAAGATGTTGATGCAAGGAGGACTACTAGCAATCACTTGATTGAAGTGATTGAAGTTCTTGGAATTGAAGCAGTTCGGCGGTCCTTACTGGATGAGCTGCGAGTGGTGATATCCTTTGATGGATCATACGTAAATTACAGGCACCTAGCTATACTATGTGACACTATGACATACCGTGGTCACTTGATGGCCATCACTCGTCATGGCATTAATAGGAATGACACAGGTCCGATGATGAGATGCTCCTTCGAGGAAACAGTGGACATTCTTCTTGATGCAGCAGTTTATGCTGAAAAAGATACATCCCCCAGTTACAGCCCATCATCCCCCAGTTACAGCCCCACTTCACCAAGCTACAGCCCCACTTCTCCAGCATATAGTCCTACATCCCCTGCCTATAGCCCCACATCACCGTCCCACATCACCATCTTACAGTCCAACATCATCATCGTACAGCCCAACATCACCTTCTTACAGTCCAACTTCTCCATCGTACAGCCCTACCTCTCGTGCTTATAGCCCAACTTCTCCAAGCTATAGTCCAACTTCTCCTAGCTACAGCCCTACATCTCCAAGTTACAACCCTTCATCAGCAAAATACGGCCCCTCTCTAGCATATTCCCCTAGTAGTCCAAGACTGTCACCAGCCAGTCCATACAGCCCAACATCCCCCAATTACAGGTAATTGGCAACTCAAACTTCTTGAATAATTTAACCTGCTCACCTCTATATGCTTTTATACAATTGGTTGTGTTTTTGCAGTGTCAACCCACTAAAGTTGACGATCATTAATACAGACAACTTGGCGACCTTTACTACATATAATCTTCTTTTCTGATCTTCGATGTGAAACTGCCAGCTGTTGGGCTAAGTTGCTGTGTACTTAGCCCTTGGTTGTTTCTTAGTGTATTTTAGAACATTAAATTTCTCTTTTTTCTTACAGCCCAACATCACCATCATATTCACCGATATCTCCATCTTATTCCCCTTCAAGTCCAACATACAGTCCCAGCAGGTAAATCTTGTACTATATCTTAATTTTATGGGTGACCTCGGTATTTCTAGTATTGTAATTTGTTTGCTTGTTCCTTTTCTTTCTTTTTCACCTTGGACGGGTCATCAGTTTACAAGCTTCCTTTTTTTGAACATATATAATTTTTATGATCTTCAAATGTACTCTAGGATCATTGATCTATCTAAATAGAGGAAAGTGATACTGACAAATACTGAAACACTCTGTTTCTCCTTTTATGTAATAATGTAGTTTATTACATAGTTCAGCTTTCTCCTTAATCTGCAAGCTTTTAGTGATACCTTAAATCATGTGTATGCTACATGATTAAATTTATGCCGACTGCAAGTTTGAGCTGTTCCTTTTCGACACGCTTTTCTTTCCACACCTTACTACCTGAAATTTCAATGCTTTTAACAAACCATGCATCTTAATAATGGTGATGTATGGTAATACTTTATGTTACATGATTCATGTGTCAAGTTAAGGTGATTAAACACCTTGCACTCTATAACGATTGGCTTCATATTTTACAGTCCTTATAATTCTGGTGCGAACCCAGACTATAGCCCAAGTTCACCACAATACAGGTGAGTGAAGCTTTTCCATCTAGATTCAGGATGTGTTGTTTTAGGTTTATTTTGATTGTCGCATCTTACTTATGTTTCTTCAAGATAGTATATATGGTCTGAGATGATGGCATTTTTTTGACATCTTTTACTTTGTGGGCTGTTCTAGTCCAAGTGTTGGGTACTCACCTGGATATTCACCGTCCTCGACCAGCCAGTAGAGCAGCAAGGACAATGGAACTAAGAATTGAAGTGAAGGATATTCTATTTTGAGGTAGAACCACATGGTGATGCTATCTATCTACAGACTTGGGCGGGGCTACGTACATTTATTTATATAAAAGGCGGCAATTGCCCTCCATAACTTTTGGAAGTACGTCCACTATTCTTTTCTGTTTTTATTGGGGTAGTGTACTACGTACTAAGAGAACAACAACTTGTAGCCTAACTATAACTAGGTGAGGGAGGAGCATTGGTTCCCTACCACTATGTCTATGTCTGAACACTTTTTTGCTAATAAAAACAATTTACGACTTTGGCTTCATTTTGTTATGTATTCAAATTTAACTTCACTTTTTTTTTTCTTTTTTTGTGTAGAAAATAAACCCCAATGCAAGCCAATGGCCAAAGCCATACAAGAAGCACTTCATTTGGGGTCTAATAATTATCCCTTCATTTATTTGGCAGCCAGAGTGCTAAGAGATTTCATACGGAAAGTGGAGGGAGGATTGTAAGAAACCGGAAAGTGGAGGGAGGATTGTAAGAAACCAGCTTTTATAAATAAAGATGAATTTTTTTATAAATATTATTTTTGAATATTATGGAATAAATTTGATATAATGTTATAGTTATGGGTAATATTTATAAATTTTGCAAAAAGATGCAAGTTGTTATAAAATATTCGTTTGGTCTGGGAATATTTTTTTTGTTAGTGAATATTCGTACAAATTACCAACTCAATCATTGGTGGATTAATGTAATTATTTCATTGATCGGTAAAAAAGCGACAAAAAATATTTTATAAAAATAACTACGGAGGTGTTACTGTTAAAACGCTGAACTACCCCTATGGTAAAGTACAATGAATACGCTGTGGTTGCATAAGAAGACACTCAGATATTGATTATCGACGCTTACGTGAGAAGTCACTCAAATTATACTTCAATTATTGCTACAAAGAATTTGCATCATATCTCTTATATTATTGATTCAATTATTGTCACAAAGATCATCTCAGATAATATGTTATAGTATTAAATCAATAATTGAGACGGCAAGTTTATAAATGATTAATAATTGTTGAAAGATTAAATATGTGTTGATGAAAAAAAAATGATTTGTGGTAAGTTTGATTATTTTATGGAGGGCTCATATGTCATCATCTAAGAGTCTCTTCACAATAAGATTTACCTTCAATCGATAGTAATTACCTTCGCCAATAGTAATTACCCTTGTGAATAGTATTTACCTTCATCAATAGTATTTACCTTCGTTAATAGTAATTACCTTTACCGGACATCGAACCACTTGTCGTTTCACATTACAAAAGGCCGAACCACTTGTCGTTTCACATTACAAAGCGCCAAAACCACTTTTCTTTTCACATCATTAGTCGTCAAGCCACTTGCATTTTCACACTAAGAGTGCTTGTTTAGAAATCTTCTATAAATAGAGGCCTGGGGCTTCATTATTTTTCACGAATTCATTCAAGCTATAGAGAGAGAAAGTATAGAGAATAAGAGAGAAAGAAGAAGAGTATTTTATTACTACACTGCCGCAAAGATTCAATCTCCTACCAAATGTAAGGGGTGTTATTCTTTCTTATTCATGAAGAGAACTGTTGTTATTCCATTGCTTATTATTCGCTTGGAATAACTCTCATACATGGTTTACCCTATACTTGGTGACATTCTTCTATTATTCTCATTGGAACATCCTGTCACATGTTTTACACATTCTGACCGGTTCCGCTCTTTATTATTTTGTTGGAACATCCATGCGTGTGTTTTACACCCACCGGTTCCATCTTTATTATTCTCGCTGGAATATCCTATCATGTGTTTTACACCTGATCCGGTTCCATCTTTATTATTCTCGTTGGAACATCCTGCCAATGTGAATTTCACCCACCGTTCCGTTATTTATTATTCTCGCTGAATAACTCGTCTGTAAGATCTATCGCGTATCGCATTTACGGTGATTTCTTTTGTTATTCCATTCTTTATTATACCCAAATGGTTAAAACTTTGACTTCTATACTCCATGAAATTAGTGGAATATCCTCGATATTTCAAGGTTTCATCCAAAGATCTTTCATGAAAATATTCTTCCGATCATTCTTGAATTTTACTCTACAAAACAAAGATCATATTGATAATTTGACGTTAATAATTCCCGGATAAAATAATTCTTGAACTTGTTTTATCAATTCTTATATCATTGTCATCATCCTCATGTTTATATTTTTTAAAGTCATCTGTGGGGCTCAGTAGTGCATAGATGGACTTGGTATGATTATGACCGAGATTATTCTTGTAATCATCATGGTCGTAATGTTACAAATGATGTGGTAAAAATCCTCGCCGGGCCGTAGTGCATCGATGGACCGATTGTTGGCATGATCATGACCATTAATGAATACACAAATATTCTCGCCCGTAGCAGTATGAATAATTGTGGTCGCGATTATAAAGAATATCCTCGTCAGAAGTAGTGCAAGGTGATTCGATGATGTGAAATATTTATTAAAGTTCGAGTCTCAAATTATAACAATGATGAAAAACCTTTTAAAACCTAAAAGATAGTAGACTTTTATTTTCTACTGACTCTTTTAATGGATCAGATATTCATGCAGCTTAAACCGTCATTTATCATTGTATTTTATCGCTTTAACATTGTTGAAGACTATTGATAATTTATTCTCGCATTATCTTAGTCATAATATTTCTTCTTGGGCTAGTTGAGCTCACCCTTTCTTTCACCGTTCTCTTCGTAAAATGAGAATATAGTCGGGACGAGTCTGGGAAACGAGTGATGGTCCCGAAGATAGATTAGTAGTCCTCACTATTCGTGAAATAGTGTGATAATAATTGTAATGAGGACTCCTTTTTGAGTTTGTATAATATCTAGTAGATTTATATTTGTATTTAAACTCACGCTTTATGTCGTATTGTACACCTACGCAGCTTATGTTAGTAAGTTGTATTTAAAGTCCGTACCATGTAAGTGGCGACCCAAGATGGGTGATGTATACCTAATTTTGGGGGCGTCACAATTGAATATCGAGCTTAGGATATGATCCCTTGCTAAGATGTGAGAATAGTGCTAGGAGGGAGAGACGGGGAATACCTTTCGCTAGTATGACCTACCTAAGTTTATGTGTTATTTTATTGGTTGGTCGGAAGATAGGGATAATTTGTTATACGTCAATTAACCTTTTGTTTTGTGGCGATTCTGAAAATGACATCCGAGAATGTTGAGAATAAAGAATGGAGCGCAGCGATCGCCGATTCACCACATATCAATAATCGTGATAATGTGCATCGAAGAAGGCGACAATCCTCATGCAAACAACAACACCGACCAAATGATGAATGATCAAATGTTCGAGGCTTTATGCAATTTATGCAACAAAGAAAGCGAGCGACTCATTCAAAACGTAGGTGGAAACACGAAAAACTCTCGCGGTCACCGCTAAACAATTCAAGGAGCTGGGACCACCGGAGTTTAAGGGAGAGCCAAAACCACTTCGCGGAAGCATAGATAAAGCAGATTACCAAGATATTTGATGTCTTGGGATGCTCCGAGGAGCAAAAGGTTCCCTTCACGCCTTTTATGTCATGCGGAGAGGCGGATTCTTGGTGGGAATCCAAAAACGTACTCAACTTCTTTGTCTCAAAGATATCTTGGGAGAAGTTCCAGAGTCATTTCAACGACAAATACTTTCCTCGAAAGTATTCGCCATACGAAGGAGGTGGAGTTTATCAAGTTGAAACAAAACAATACGACCGTGTCACAATACGAGGCAAAATTTGTGGAGTTATCACGGTTTTGTCCCACTTGGTGGATAATGAAGAGAGAATGGCGCGAATGTTTTTAAGAGGTTTGAAGTCGGAGATACGTCAACATCTTATTTCTCATAAACCGTGTTTGTATTCGGATGTTGTAAATAGGGCTCGATTAGTGGAGCGATAATGAGTCAACGCAACTAAAAGAGAGCGGTAAGAAAATTATAATACCAAATGAGAATAGTCATCGAGGCGGTGACAACAAGCGTGAGGGAATCAACAGGGCCGATATGGTAACCACTTTGGTGGTAATCGAGGCCAAAACAATAAGAATGGACATTTCAAGAAAAGGAGATTCAACAATGATGGAAAGACGCCAAAGACCAAAGACCCATTGTTAAGGAAGGAGAAAGACCACCTATCATATGCTTCAAATGCGGAGGAGAGGACACATCACCAAATCAAGTCATGCCATTCCAAAGCATGTTATAATTGTGGAAGAGAGGTCACTTAGCTCGATTTTTGCCATCAAGACAAATTAATTTAGGATGGAGGCACCAAAGGCCATCCCGTAAAATTCAAAACCTAGAAGTCTGAGGGAGAGCATTTGTTGTGACCTCCCAAAGAGCAAGGAATCCGAATGAGGTCATCACGGGTAAGCTTATCATAAACTCTAATGAAGTCTATACTTTATTTGATACCTGGTTCTACCCATTCTTTTATTTCTCCTACTTGCGCCATCGATTAAATTTGACTCGGGAGAAATTAGACTTTGACTTATCTCGTGGAAACTCCGTTGGGAGAAACCTTCATTACATCCACCGCTTATAAGTCTTGTTTGGTTCAAATCGGTACCCTCACATTACCCGTCGATCTTATTTCATTAAAAATACTTGCATTTGACGTGATTCTAGGGATTGATTGGTTAACTACTTATCATGCAAAAATTGATTGTTTTCGTAAGGTTGTTAGCTTTCATATTCCTAATCAACCTATTATGCTAATTCAAACGACCAAACCATTAAAATCAATCACGGTCATCTCAAGCCATAAAGCTATTCGCTTATTGAAAAACGGATGTCAAGCTTTCTTAGCTCATGTCACGATTTAAATAAAAATACGCCGCTTTTAAACGATATTCTATTGTTAATAAATTTCCGACGTATTCTCAAAGAACTTCCCGGCCTACCCCGTAGGCGTAAAATTGAATTTTGTATCGACCTTGAACCCTAGTACAAAACCTATTTCCAAAGCCCCATATCGAATGGCTCTATTGAACTTCGTGAGTTAAAGACCCAACTGCAGGAATTGTTAGACATTGGCTTTATTCGTCCCTAGTACTTCTCCTTGGGGTGCTCCTGTTCTATTCGTGAAGAAGAAAGATGGGAGTATGCGACTTTGTATTGATTATCGGGAGTCAATCATGTCACCATCAAAAATAGGTATCCATTGCCACGTATTGATGACCTGTTTGACCAATTGCAAGGAGCCAAATTCTTTTCAAAGATCGATCTTCGTTCCTGATATCACCAATTGAAGATTAGAACCACGACATTCCAAAGACGGCCGTAACTCCTAGACGGGCATTATGAATTCCTAGTCATGTCCTTTGGATCGACTAATGCTCCTCTTGCCTTCATGGATATGATGAACCGAGTATTCAAGGAATATTTAGATCACTTTGTGGTCGCCTTTATTGATGACATCCTTATTTATTCCAAAAGCCGTGAAGATCATGAGCAACACTTGAGGTCGACACTCCAAAAGCTTCGTGAATATAAGCTTTATGCCAAGTTGAAGAAATGCGAGTTCGGCGAAGAAGTAGCATTCCTTGGGCACGGGTATCAAGTCATGGAATATCTGTTGACCCAAAGAAAGATTGAAGCTATTCAAAGTTGGGAACAACCTAAATCGATGATCAAGTCGTAGCTTTCTCGGTTTAAATTGGTTATTATCGGAGATTCGTGGAAGGATTTTCTCGAATCGCTACTCCATCGACTCAAATGACTCGAAAAGATACAAAGTTCGGTTGGAGCGAAGAATGTGAGAAGAGTTTTCAAGAACTCAAGAGAGACTTATTTCAAAGACTGCTCGACAATACCATCCGCTCTTGAGGATTTGTCATCTACAAAGTGATGCTTTGGGCAAAGGGTCGGGATGTGTTCTTATGCAACATGGAAAAGTTATAGCCTATGCCTCATGACAACTCAAAGAATATGAGAGGAATTATCCTACTCATGATCTAGAGTTGGCAAATTTGTTATCTTCTTTGCACTTAAAATTTGGAGGCATTACTTGTATGGGGAGAAAGTGGAGATCTTTACGGATCATAAAAGCCTCAAATATTTCTTCACTCAAAAGGAACTCAACATGCGACAACGACGTTGGCTTGAACTATTGAAAGATTATGATCATACCATCCAATACCATCCTCGAAAAGCGAACGTGGTAATCGATTTATTGAAAGTAAAATCATATGCAAGTACGAAAGTGCGATATTGTCAAGCAAAGGCCCATTTTGTGTGACTTGCAAAGGATGGAGATAGAGTTAAAGACTCGTGGACGCGTGTGATGATAGCAAGTATACGAGTAGAACCGACTTTAATCGATAAAGTTAAAGCCGCTTTCAAGCTACGCACTGAGCCGATGCGTGATGAGGAAGAAAGTGCAAGAAGGTGCTATCTTTGAAGCAAGAATCGATGAAGAAGGAATACTTCGAGTCAACTCCGGACTTTCAGTGTTCCTAACGACCACGATTTAAAGTATAATATCATGATGGAGGCGCACAACACACCATTTGTAATCCATCTCGAGTACCAAAATGTATCATGATATTCGGCTATACATTTTGGTGGAAGCAATATGAAGAGAGAGATAAATACTGCTTATCTCAAGGTGTCTAACTTGTCAACGAAGTTAAAGCGAAAGCATCAAGTACCAAAAGGTCCATTGCAACCACTTGAAATTCCGTAATGGAAGTGGGAGCACATTACCATGGATTTCGTTCTGGGGCCTTCCTAAGTTTTCTCAAGGCATTGATGCGATTTGGGTCATTGTTGATAGATTGACCAAGTCTCGCTTTCATTTCTTACCGATACGATAAACTTATACACTTGAACGCCTTGATCGTATGTACATAAACGAGATTGTAAGATCGCATGGTATGCCTAAGATCCATAGTTTCCGATCGAGACCCAAGATTCACTTCACGATTTTGGGTTAGTTTGCAAAAAGCTATAGGCACGCACTTCACGATTTAGCTCGGCATATCATCCTCGCACGGATGACGGACAAATGGAGAGGACTATTCAAACTCTCAAGATCTATTAAGACTCTCAGGTCCTTGATTTCAAGGGAGTTGGGACAAGTTCTTACCATCGGTGGAGTTTTCCTACAACAACAGCTTATCAAGCAAGTATTGGCATGGCTCCATTCAAGAGCGTTGTATGGAAGAAAGTGTCGTTCTCCAAAGATCTTTGGGATGAGGTGGGTGAAGCAACGTTGTTGGGACCGGAGTTGAGTACGTATGACTACTTTTAAAAGATTCAAACGATCCGACAACGATAAAAAAACCTCACAAAATCGATAAAAGAGTTATGTTGATCTTCATCGAAAGGACGTGGAATTCGATATAGGAGATCATGTGTTGTTAAGAGTTGCTCCATGGAAAGGAGTTACAAGATTTGGAAAGAGAGGAAAACTTAATCCTCGATTCATCTGGCCCATTTTAATCCTCGATCGAGTAGGAACGTAGGCCTATAGACTCGCTTTTACCGCCAAATATATCTCGTGTTCATAACGTTTTTCACATATCATGTTACGTAAATATGTGAAAGACCAAACCATATTATCGAAGTTAGACCCGATCTAAAAATAGCGGAAGATTTGACGTATGAAGAGGTTCCTGCTCAAATTTTGATAAGAAGGAACATATTCTACGCCCAAGGTTATACCTCAAATCAAAGTTTTGTGGAGGAACCACGATGTTGAGGAAATGACTTGGGAGTTAGAATATGAAATGAAATCAAGGTATCTCGTGGACGCCCCCAAAATAGGTATACATCACCTATTCGAGTTGTCAATACATGGTATGTAAACAACTACAACTTTATTATTACAACAAGAAAAGCTGTGAGTTTGAATACAAATATTATCTTCTAGACAATATCTATACTCAAATAAATCCTCATCACATTTATTGATACATTATTTTACAAAATGGTGAGGACTACTAAACAATTCTTTCTAAAACCTTCATTCCATACCCCGACTGTACTCGCTATATTCTCGCCTCCCGAGAAAAATGGAACAAAAGGAAAAGGGTGAGCTCAACTAGCTCAAGAAAAGAATATTATGACTAAGATAATATACAACAAATTATCGTTAGTCTTCAACAGGAAAAATCTAATAGAATACAATAGACAACAAATTTTAAATCAATATTCGCAGATGGAAATAATAATTCATTAGAAGAGTTAAGTAGAGAATGCAAACTACTATCTTCTATGTATGAATTTAAAAGTTCATCGCCTATCTTTTATCCCCTCAGAACATCAATCAATATACATCCGAATCAAATATTCATCTTTGCACTACAGCCAAAGATATTCATCACCGGGTCATGTTCTTTTAAACACTGCTCATCTTGCACTACTGTGCCAAAGATATTAATCACCATTCATGTTCATCTCAACACTGCTCATCTTTGCACTACAGCCAAAGATATTCTTCGAAAATCATTCATCTTTGCACTACGTGCCAAAGATATTCCATAATATCTTCATTTAAGACCGAGGATGATGAAAATATTTTTTTTTAAAGAAACGAATCCAAAGAAACAAAATGACAAGGATTAAGGATTAAGGATTCGTACTTGGTTTTATCCACGTCAAAAATACCTCAAAAATAATCATAGTGGTGTAAAATTCAAGAATGATCAAAACATGGATACAATCGTAGTTAGTATCCGTATTAGATGTTTTAGACGAAAAGAAGAAATTTTATTTTTCTTGAATAAAGACTCGATACGTGAATAAAGGTAGTCGTGAATAAAGGCCGATACGTGAATAAGTAACTCCGACACCAAAAGATAGAAATTCCACAAAAACATCTTTACGCTTCATGAATAAGACTCGTGAATAAGAATCGTGAATAATAACTCGTGAATAAGAACTCGTGAATAAGAACTCATGAATAAGAACCCATGAATAAGAACCCCATATGAAAAAGTTCCAAATTTGATAAAACTTCAGATCAATATTTCAAAGATAATGATATTGAAGAAATAATATCATTACTGAAAAAAATAATATCCCTTACCTCTAAGATCGAAGACTTTTAGGCGAACAATTTGACATATAGTCTTTGAAGGGAACTTGCACCGCCTAGCAATACTCAAAGTATACTCAAAATACTCACAAGAATACGCCGATAATATAGAGAGAAAACTTCAGCTTCGTGTGATTTTCAATTCTAACCTAAGACCCTATTTATAGAAAAATGCTTGTAACACCAAAAGCGTAAAATTTAATAAAATAATAATATAATTAAACAAATTCAAGCCCACCTTAGACCAACTGAATTCAGCACATTTATATCACATGTGGGATTGCAAAAACGTTTTTCTTAAATAAAACAATTTAAAACTTCCAAAATTAATTATTTCGAACTTCGAGCTTCAAAATTCATAATTAATAGCCCTTTCATCAGAAAATTTGAATCTCATGAGTTTTTATAGGAAATTCAATTCTCTACAACTTTGCAGAAGAAAGTTTTTCCAAATTCCAAATGTAAATTGACCGAAATCCACAAACAAGCGATTTTACAAAGCTATAATCAAATTTCACCAATAAATGGGGTCCACCGACATGTTTAACATGTTTTAAACATTTATTGCAACAAAAATACTCTTCCTCCTCAGATACTCATATATCCCACATTCGTTGTAAAATATCACCATTATTATATTATTAAAATATAATAATATTTTTAAATAAATTATTTTATCGTAAAAAGATAAAATTTTAATTTTCAACAATTGTCACTATAAAAATTTTCTCCATCTATATCCACATAAAATCAATATTTTCCTCATCATATAAATCAATAATTAATTATTCACAAATAATATTACGAGTAATCACATTATCGACAACCGTGCGCTTCCTCAGAGAGAGAGGGCTTTCCAATAAGAATTTCTTCTTCTTGGCCGCAATTAGGTGACCAAACCTCTCCTTAGATGTAACTTTCTAGACATTGCCAATAATGTTATCTAATAATATTATTCAGATAATATGAATTATTGTTTCGATAATGAAAAATATTGTGTAATGACAATTATCAAATAACAAAGAATATAAAATATCAACGCAAAGAATTATTAACTCAATACAATCTTTGAATAAGAATTATCGTAACCATTATTGAGTAGTGCCTTCAATAATTGGTGCAATACCGGTGCTCTTCAACAACAACGCCAGTATTACTTTGTTTTAACCACCGGGTATTCCAATAAGTGTTAATTGAATAACTACGCCTGCCATTATTTTAAACAACTTATATTTGTCGCTTTCTTCATCCAATCGCTTTCAAGTTATGGGCCCACACATCGCTACTGCCACGTCGCATTTAATATTCCCCGACAAAGACAAAATATTCCACGACCAAACGAATATTCCCCGACAAAAAATGAATATTTTATAACCACTTGCTTATTTTGAAATATTTATGTATTTTTCCCATAACTATCCACATTAATCAAATCCACCCTTACTATTTCAAAATAATAAATAAAGGAAATTCCTTTTTATTTTTAAAAAAAATTGGGTCTTACAACCTCCCTCCTTATGAAATTTCGTCCTCGAAATCGACGTATGTGACTGGTGTTTCAAAAGGTGAGGATACCTCGCTTTCATTTCCGCTTTCCAATTCCCAGTGTCATTTCCTCTATAAAGCATGATTCCTCCACAAAACTTTAACTTGTGGTATGACCTTTCTTGGCAGTAGGACATGCTCCTTCCTATCCAAAATCTTGACAGTACCTCCTCATACGTTAAGTCTTCTACTATCTCGTCCTGGGTTTCTAACTCTATAACGTGGTTCGGGTCTTTCACATATTTACGATCTACGAGATATGTGAAACACATTATGAACACGAGACATACTCGCAAGTCTATAGGCTACATTTCCTACTTGGTCAAGAATTTGAAATGGACCAATAAATCGTGGATTGAGCTTTCCTCTTCCCAAATCTTGTACCTCCTTCCATTGGAGCAACTCGCAACAATACACGATCCCTACATTAAATTCCACGTCCTTTCGATGAAGATCCGCATAACTCTTTTGTCGATCTTGTGCCGCTTTGTATACGTTGTCGAATCATTTGGATCTTTTCGGTGAGTCATATCGTCTTAACTCCTGGGTCCCAACAATGTTGCTTCACCCACCTCATCCCAACATATCGAGAACGACATTTTCGTCCATATAATGCTTCAATGGAGCCACACCTATACTTGCTCTCGATAACTCGTTGTTGTAGGAGAATTCCACCAATGGTAAATACTTATCCCAACTACCCTTGAAGTCTAGGACACAGTAGTCTTAATAGATCTTCAAGAGTTTGAATAGTCCTCTCGATTGTCCGTCCGTCTTGGGGATGGTATGCCAACTAAATCGCAAACTGCGCTCTATAGCTTTTTGCAAGCTAACCCAAAATCTTGAAGTGAATCTTGGGTCACGATCCAAACTATGGATACAGTATGCCATGCAACCTCACAATCTCATTCACGTCATATACTAGCAAGACGTTCAAGGAATAAGTGGCGACGCCTAAAAAATTAGGTATACGCCACCCATCTTGGGTCGCCACTTACATGGTACATAAATTCAAATACAACTTACTAATATAACTGTCATGTGTACAATACGACATAAACCGTGAGTTTGAATACAAATATTGTCTACTAGATATTATACAAACTCAAAAGGAGTCCTCATTACAACTATTATCACACTATTTCACGTAATAGTGAGGACTACTAATGCTATCCTCTCGACCATTACTTCGTTCCCGACTGTCGTCCCAAATTATGTTCTCATTTCAAGAGAACAAAGGAAAGAAAGGGTGAGCTCAACAAGCCCAAAGAAGAAATATTATGACTAAGATAATGCATAATAAATTATCATTAGCCTTCAACAAAGTGTTAAACCGATAAAATACAATAGACAACCAGCTTTAATCTCATAGCTGAAATAAGCAATCCATTAAAAGAGTCAAGTAGAGAATAAAGTCTACTATCTTTTAGGTTTTAAAAGGTTTTCATCAATTTTTATCACTGAGACTCAAACAATAATAAACCACCACATCTAATCATCCCTCGTACTACGGCCAAGGATTTTCATCAAATTATCAATGGTCATGACTATACCGAATCACCCCTCGGTCATAATCATACCAAAAACTATCCATCATCGCATTACAGGTGCCACCGAGGACTTTTGTCACATCATTTATATCAAGTCATTATTATACCGAATGATCCCTACCATAATCATACTAAGTTCATCTATGCACGTAAGCCAAAGATAACATAATATAACATGAGGATGATGACAATGACATAGTAATTCAATAAAACAAGTTCAAGAATTATTTAATCCATGAATTATTAACGCCCAAATTGTCAACATGATATCGTTTAGAGAGTAAAATTCAATAATGATCGTAAGAATATTTCCATAAAAAGATATCGATGAAACTCAAATATCAAGGATATTCTACTAATTTCATGGAGTATAAAGTCAAAGTTTTAACCAACCGGGTATAATAAAGAATGGAATAACAAAAGAAATCACCATGCACGCGATTGTGAGATGATGTGTTATTCCAACAGAATAATAATAACGGAACCAGTGTCGTGAAATTCACAATCGGCTGTGATGTTCCAATGTAATAATAAAGATGGAACTGCATCCTAAAAAACACATGATAGGATATTCCAACAGAATGATAAAGATTTTAACCAGTCCGGTCCTAAAACACACATGCATGTGATGTTCCAATGTAATAATAAAAATCGGAACCAGTCCTGTAAAAACACACGCATGTGATGTTCCAATGTAATAATAGAAGAATGTCACCAAGTATAGGTAAATCACAGATACAAAAGTTATTCCAATGTAATAATAAGCAATGGAATAACATAAGGATTTCACCAAGTATAGGTATGCCACAGATACAAAAAGTTATGTATAGGGTATGCCACTTTTACAAAAGTTATTCCAACAGTAATGATAATGAATGGAATAATGTAAGTTCTCTTCAAGAAGAAAGAATAACACCCTTTCACCGTAAAAAGAACCTAATATAGAAGTAGTGAAGTAGCGTATACTCTTCTTTCTTTCTATAACTTTCTCTCTATAGCTTCTCTCTATAATTTCTCTCTCAGAGTTTCAATGAATTCGTAAGAAAATAATGAAGGAAACGAGCTTCTATTTATAGGAAAATGGAATGCATAAGAACTAATCCATGAACGGTCCTGTATTGATTTACTTTAATCTGACGGTCCATATTTAAAGAAAAATCTTTTAAATAAAATATAATATATTCTATTTATATAAAAACATTTTACTATGCAAACACTATGCAAAATACTATGCAAAACACTATGCAAAACACTATGCAACACTATGCATAATAAAATATAATATATTCTATTTATGTAATAACTTTAATAAAGTATTCTATTTTATATAAAAGATGTTTCGCTTTTTATTACGTTAATAATACTGAATAAAACAAAACGCCATTATCGCTATAATAATTCATATTATTAATCGATAATAATGGAATCAAACCGAGTGACTTCTCACATAAGCATCAATAATCAATACCGCAGTACTACTTAACCACACCACACGATTCATCGCATTTTTTTACTACCGAGTAGTTCAACAAGAACTACTTGTAAAACTTCCGGCCGTTATTTCAATAAAATATTTTTGTCGCTTTCAATCCGACAATAATTTCGCTAGGGTCCACTAATGATTGAGCTTGGTGTGCGAATATTCCCCGCTAAACCTAATATTCCCCACCAATCGAATATAATATAACCACTTGCATACTTTTGCAAAATTTATAAATACTACCCACAACTATAATATTATCTTAAATTCACACCATAATATTAAAAATTATTTCAACAAAATTTAAATCTTTATCGATAAAATCTGGGTCTCACAATCTCCCCTCCTTATGGAATTTCGCTTCAAAAATTAGGGTAATGTGACTGATATGATAAAGAGGTGAGGACACCTTGAATACCTTTATCGTTGAAAACATTAAATTCATCTTCGCAATCCGCCAAAGATATTCATTTACAATTCATCTTTGCACTACAGGCTAAAGATATACAACTGAAAACCAATAATACTGAGACGCAGCTTAATAGTATCACGACCACGAATTATCCATGCACCACGCCAAGGATATTCGTGTTTTCAATTACTACCATGATTATACCAATAAATCCTTCGGTCATAATCATCATACCAAGTCTATCAATGCACTACTACCAAAGACGACTTTTTACCACATCCATGAATTAATATTTCATCACGAGACTCACCAATAATTAATTCATATCATCGAATCATCCCCGCACTACGTGCCAAGGATATTCATTAAGATCACGACCACAAATTATCCATGACTACTACCAAAGATAATTGTGTATTCATTAAGATCACGACCACAAATTATCCAAGCACTACTACCAAAGATAATTGTGTATTCATTAAGATCACGACCACAAATTATCCATGCACTACTACCAAAATAATCGTGGTATTCATTAAGATCACGACCATAAATTATCCATGCACTACTACCAAAGATAATTGTGTATTCATTAAGATTTACGACCACAAATTATCCATTAAGACTACTATCCAAGCAAAGATAATTGTGTATTCATTAAGATCACGACCACAAATTATCCAAGCACTACTACCAAAGATAATTGTGTATTCATTAAGATCACGCGACCACAAATTATCCAAGCACTACTACCAAAGATAATTGTGTATTCATTAAGATCACGACCACAAATTATCCATGCACTACGGCCAAAGATAATTGTATATTCATTAAGATCACGACCACATAAATTATCCATGCACTACTACTACAAAGATAATTGTGTATTCATTAAGATCACGACCATAAATTATCCATGCACTACTACCAAAGATAATTGTGTATTCATTAAGATTACGACCACAAATTATCCATGCACTACGGCCAAAGATAATTGTGTATTCATTAGTATCACGACCACAAATTATCCATGCACTACTACCAAAGTAAGACCCCAAATTTTATAAATAAAGATGAATTTTTCTATAAATATTATTTTTGAATATTATGGAATAAATTTGATATAATGTTATAGTCAGGGGTAATATTTATAAATTTTGCAAAGTATGCAAGTTGTTATAAAATATTCGTTTGTCGTGGGAATATTCTTTTTGTTAGGAATATTCGCATAACTACTCAATCATCAGTGGACCCCATAATGTAATTATTGTTTGATCGAGAAAACGACAAAAATATTTTATAAAAATAACTACGAGGTGTTACCGTTAAAACTGCTGAACTACCCTATGGTAAAAGTACAAAGAATACGCAGTATCGATAAGAAGACACTCAGATTGATTATCGATGCTTACGTGAGTCACTCACCTATGCTCAATTATCACTACAGAATCACGTGATCATATCTCTTATATTATCGATTCAATTATTGTCACAAAAGATCATCTCAGATAATATGTTATAAGATTAAATCAATAATCGAGACGACAAGTTATAAATGATTAATAATTGTTGAAAGATTAAATATGTGTTGATGAAAAAAAAATGATTTGTGGTAAGTTTGATTATTTTATGGGGGCTCATATGTCATCATCTAAGAGTCTCTTCACAATAGTAATTACCTTCATTAATTACCCTTTGTAGATAGTAATTTACCTTCACAATAATAATTACCTTCACAATAGTAATTACCCTCATGAATAGTATTTACCTTCGTTAATAGTAATTACCTCATCCAATAGTAATTACCTTCAATAGTATTACCTTCATAGTAATTACCTTCAAATACCTCATGAATAGTATTTACCTTCACAATAGTAATTACCTAAATAGTAATTACCTCAGAATAGTATTTACCTTCGTCAATAGTAATTACCTTCGCCAATAGTAATTACCTTCAATAGTATTTACCTTCGCCAATAGTAATTACCTTACCTTACCCTTGCCAATAATAGTATTTACCTTCGCCAATAGTATTTACCTGTAATCTTTACATTACAAAGGCCGAACCACTTGTCGCTTCACATTACAAAGCGCCAAACCACTTTTTCTTTTCATTACATCAAGCTTACCAAATCACTCGCTTTTTCACACTAAGAAAAGCAAGCTAGAAATCTTCTATAAATAGAGGCCTAGGGCTTCATTATTTTTCACTTAATTCATTCAAGCTTATAGAGAGAAAGTATAGAGAGAATAAGAGAGAAAGAAGAAGAGTATTTTGTTACTACACCGCCGCAGATTCAATCTCCTACCAAAATGTAAGGGGTGTTATTCTTTCTTATTCATGAAGAGAACTGTTGTTATTCCATCGCTTATTATTCGCGCTGAATAACTCAGATAATGCCGATTTTACCCTATACTTGGTGACATTCTTCTATTATTCTCGCTGAACATCCTGCTCTGTGGTTTTACACCGACCGGTTCCGCTTTTTATTATTATTCTGCTGAACATCCTCGCTCAGTGTTTTACACCTGACCGGTTCCGCTTTTTTTATTATTCTCGCTGAACATCCTGCTCTGTGTGTTTTACACCGACCGGTTCCGCTTTTATTATTCTTCGCTTGAATATCCTCGCCTGCAGTGTTTTTTCACCGACCGGTTCCATCTTTATTATTCTCGTTGAACATCCCGTTTGCGCAGAATTTCACCCGACCGTTCCGTTATTTATTATTCTCGCTGAATAACTCGTCTGCGCGGCTCTATCGCATTTACGGTGATTTCTTTTGTTATTCCATTCTTTATTATACCCAAATGTTAAAACTTTGACTTCTATACTCCATGAAATTAGTGGAATATCCTCGATATTTGCGCTTCATCCAAAGATCTTTTCATGAAAATATTCTTCCGATCATTCTTGAATTTTACTCTACAAAACAAGATTATATCGATAATTTGACGTTAATAATTCCCGGATAAAATAATTCTTGAACTTGTTTTATCAATTCTTATATCATTGTCATCATCCTCATGTTTATATTTTTTTAAAGTCATCTCGTGGCCCAGTAGTAGTATGATGGACTTGGTATGATTACGACCAGAGACTATTCTTGTAATAATCACGACCGTAATGTTACAAATGATGTGGTAAAAATCCTCAAAGGGTCAGAAGTGCATCGATGGACAAATTGTTGGTATGATCATGACTTATTAATGAATACACAAATATTCTCGCCCGTAGTGGTATGAATAATTGTGGTCGTGATACTAAAGAATATCCTCGGCAGAGAAAAGTGTAAGTGATTCGATGATGTGAATATTTATTAAAGTCGAGTCTCAAATATAATAAAGGATGAAAAAAAACTTTTAAAACCTAAAAGATAGTAGATTTTATTTTCTACTGACTTTTTAATGGATCAGATATTCCACGCGCAGCTTAAACCGGTTGTTCATTGTATTTTATCGCTTAACATTGTCAAGACTATTGATAATTTATTCTCGCATTATCTTAGTCATAATATTTCTTATCGGGCTAGTTGAGCTCACCCTTTCTTTCACCGCTTTTCTTCGTGAAATGAGAATATAGCCGGGACGAGCCTGGGAAACGAGTGATGGTCCTCAAGATAAGATTAGTAGTCCTCACTATTCTCGTGAAATAGTGGTGATAATAATTGTAATGAGGACTCCTTTTTCGAGTTTGTATAATATCTAGTAGATTTATATTTGTATTTAAACTCACGCTTATGTCGATTGCACACCTACGCTTATGTTAATAAGTCATTTAAATTTCAGACTACGTAAGTGGCGCCCCAAGACGGGTGATGTATACCTAATTTTGGGGGCGCCACAACTGGTATCGTAGCTAGGATACGATCCCTCGCTAAGATGTGAGAATAGTACTAGGGGGGAGAGACGGGAATACCTTCGCTAGTATGACCTACCTAAGTTTACGTGCTATTTTATCGGTCGTCGTAAGATAGGATAATTTGTTACACGTCAATTAACCTTTTTTTTTGGCAAGATTCAAAATGACATCCGAGAATGTTGAGAATAAAGAATGGAGCGCAGCGATCGCCGATTCACCACATATCAATAATCGTGATAATGTGCATCGAAGGCGATAATCCTCACGCAAACAACAACACCGACCAAATGATGAACGATCAAATGTTCGAGGCTTTATACGCAATTTATGCAACAAAGAAAGCAGAGCGACTTCTCGCCCAAAAACGTAGGTGGAAACACGGAAACTCTCAAGCGGCCACCGCTAAACAATTCAAGGAGCCGACCACCGAGTTTAAGGGAGAGCCAAAACCACTTCGCTAAGCATGGATAAAAGCAGATTACCAAGATATTTGATGTCTTCGATGCTCCGAGGAGCAAAAGGTTCCTTTTCACGCTTTTATGTCATGCGAGAGAGGGACATCGGTGGGAATTCCAGAAACGACTCAACCTCATTGCATCAAGATATCTTGGGAGAAGTTCCAGAGTCGCTCAACGACAAATACTTTCCCGAAAGTATTCGCCATACGGCGGAGGTGGAGTTTATCAAGTCGAACAAAACAATACGACCGTGTCGCAATACGAGGCAAAATTTATGAGTTATCACTTGCCATATTCCCCACTTGTGGATATAATGAAGAGAATGGCGCTAATGTTTTTAAGAGGTTCAAGTCGAGATACGCCAACATCTTATTTCTCATAAACCGTGGTTTGTATTCGATGTTGTAAATAGGCTCAAGCTTAGTGGAGCGCGATAATGAGTCAACGCAACTAAAAGAGAGCAAAAATTAAGAAAATTATAATACCAAATGAGAGAATCATCGGCTTAAGACAACAAGCGTGAGGGAATCAATAAAGCCAGATATGGTAACCACTTCTAAGGGTAATCGTACAAAAACAATAAGAATGGACATTTCAAGAAAAGGAGATTCAACAATGATGGAAAGACGCCAAGACCAAAGACCCATTGTTAAGGAAGGAGAAAGACCACCTATCATATGCTTCAAATGCGAGGAGAGGGACACATCACCAAAACTCGGCCACGCCATTCAAAGCATGTTATAATTGTGGAAGAGAAGGTCACTTAGCTCGATTTTGTCAAGCCATCAAGACAAATTCAAATTAGGATGGAGGCACCAAAGGCCATCCCGTAAAATTCAAAACCTAGAAGCTGCAAGGGAGAGCATTTGTTGTGACCTCCCAAAGAGCAAGGAACCCCAAATGAGGTCATCACTGTAAGCTTATCATAAACTCTAATGAAGTCTATACTTTATTTGATACCTGCTTCACCCATTCTTTTATTTCTCCTACTTAGCGCCATCGATTAAATTCGACCGAGAAATTAGACTTCGACTTATCTCGTGGAAACTCCGCTGGAGAAACCTTCATTACATCCACTGCTTATAAGTCTTGTTTGGTTCAAATCGCAGACTTCACATTACCTCGTCGATCTTATTTCATTAAAAATACTTGATTCGACGTGATTCTAGGGATTGATCGTTAACTACTTATCATGCAAAATTGATTGTTTTCGTAAGGTCATTAGCTTTCATATTCCTAATCAACCTATTATGCTAATTCAAACGACCAAACCATTAAAATCAATCACGGCCATCTCAAGCCATAAAGCTATTCGCTTATCAAAAACTGGATGTCAAGCTTTCTTAGCTCATGTCACAGATTTAAATAAAATACGCCGCTTTTAAACGATATTCCTATTGTTAATAAATTTCCGACGATTCCCCTCAAGAACTTCCCGCCTACCCCAGTGAGCGTGAAATTGAATTTTGTATCGACTCTTGAACCCTAAGACAAAACCTATTTCCAAAGCCCCATATCGAATGGCTCCTATCAACTTCGTGAGTTAAAGACCCAACCGCAGGAATTGTTAGACATCGGGCTTTATTCGGCCCTAGTACTTCTCCTCGGGTGCTCTGCTCTATTCGTGAAGAAGAAAGATGGGAGTATGCGATTTTGTATTGATTATCTGGAGTCAATCATGTCACCATCAAAAATAGTATCCATCACACGATTGATGACCTGCTTCAACCAACAGTAAGGAGCCAAATTCTTTTCAAAGATCGATCTTCGCTCCGATATCACCAATCAAGATTGTAAATCACGACATTCCAAAGACGGCTTTAACTCCTAGACGGCATTATGAATTCCTAGTCATGTCCTTTTTGATCGACTAATGCCCCGCCGCCTTCATGGATATGATGAACCGAGTATTCAAGGAATATTTAGATCACTTTGTGGTCGCTTTTATCGATGACATCCTTATTTATTCCAAAAGCCGTGAAGATCATGAGCAACACTTGAGGTCGACACTCCAAAAGCTTCGTGAATATAAGCTTTATGCCAAGTCAAGAAATGCGAGTTCGTCAAGAAGTAGCATTCCTCGGGCACGGGTATCAAGTCATGGAATATCCGCTGACCCAAAGAAAGATCAAGCTATTCAAAGTCGGGAACAACCTAAATCAAAGACCAAGCACGTAGCTTTCTTTGCTTAGTGGTTATTATCTGAGATTCGTGGAAGGATTTTCTCGAATCGCTATTCCATCGACTCAAATTGACTTTAAAGATACAAAGTTCTATTGAGCGAAGAATGTGAGAAGAGTTTTCAAGAACTCAAGAGGAGACTTATTTCAAAGACCGCTCGACAATACCATCCGCCTTGAGGGATTTGTCATCTACAAAGATGCTTCTGCAAAGGGTCGATGTGTTCTCATGCAACATGGAAAAGTAATAGTTTATGCCTCATGACAACTCAAAGAATATGAGAGGAATTATCCTACTCATGATCTAGAGTCATAAACCGTTGTCTTTGCACTTAAAATTTGGAGGCATTACTTGTATGGGAGAGAAGTGGAGATCTTTACTGATCATAAAAGCCTCAAATATTTCTTCACTCAAAAGGAACTCAACATGCGACAACGACGCTGGGCTTGAACTCGCTGAAAGATTATGATCATACCATCCAATACCATCCCGAAAAGCGAACGTGGTAGCCGACGATCGAGTAGAAAATCATACGCAAGTACGAAAAGCGATATTGTCAACGCAAAGGCCCATTTTGTGTGACTTGCAAAGGATGGAGATAGAATTAAAGACCTGTGGACGATGTGATGATAGCGAGTATACGAAAGAGAACCGACTTTTAATCGATAAAGTTAAAGTCGCCAAGCTACGCACTGAGCCGATGCGCGATGAGGAAGAAAGTGCAAGAAGGTGCTACGCCAAGCAAGAATCGATGAAGAAGGAATACTTCGAGTCAACTCCAGCACTTTGTGTTCCTAACGACCCCGATTTAAAGTATAATATCATGATGGAGGCGCACAACACACCATTTGCAATCCATCTCGGGAGTACCAAAATGTATCATGATATTCGCTATACATTTTGGTGGAGCAATACGAAGAGAGAGATATAACTGCTTATCTCAAGGTGTCTAACTTGTCAACGAAGTTAAAGCGAGCATCAAGTACCAAAAGGTCCATCAGCAACCACTTGAAATTCCGTAATGGAAGTGGGAGCACATTACCATGGATTTCAAGCACGGCCTTCCTAAGGTTTCTCAAGGCATCGATGCGATTTGGGTCATTGTTGATAGATCGACCAAGTCCGCCATTTCTTACCGACACGAGAAACTTATACACTTGAACGCCTTGCTCAGATGTACATAAACGAGATTGTAAGATCGCATGGTACGCCTAAGATCCATAGTTTCCGATCGAGACCCAAGATTCACTTCACGATTTTGGGTTAGTTTGCAAAAAGCTATGGGCACAGACTTCACGATTTAGCTTCTAAGATATCATCCTCGCATTTGACGGACAATGGGAGAGGACTATTCAAACTCTCAAGATCTATTAAGACTCGTGGTCCTTGATTTCAAGGAGTCGGGACAAGTTCTTACCATCGGTGGAGTTTTCCTACAACAACAGCTTATCGCTAGTATCGCACGGCTCCATTCAAGCGCCAGATGGAAGAAAGTGTCGCTTCCAAAGATGTCGGGATGAGGTGGGTGAAGCAACGTTGTTGGGACCGAGTTGGTACGTATGACTACTTTAAAAGATTCAAACGATCCGACAACGATAAAAACCTCACAAAATCGATAAAGAGTTATATACCGATCTTCATCGAAAGGACGGGAATTCGATATAGAGATCATGTGTTGTTAAGAGTCGCTTCCATGGAAAGGAGTTACAAGATTTGGAAAGAGAGGAAAACTTAACCCTCGATTCATCTATCCATTTTTAATCCTCGATCGAGTAGGAATCTGTGGCCTATAGACTCGCTTTTACCGCCAAATATGTCTCTCGTTTCATAACGCTTTTCACATATCTATGTTACGTAAATATGTGAAAGACCCGAACCATATTATCGAAGTTAGAACCATTTAAATAGCGGAAGATTCGACGTATTTAAGAGGTTCCTGCTCAAATTTTGATAAGAAGGAACATATTCTACGCCCAAGGTTATACCTCAAGTCAAAGTTTTCATGAGGAACCACGATGTCGAGGAAATGACTGGGAGTTAGAATCAAATGAAATCAAGGTATCCTTACCTCTTCGACATACCAGTATCGCACTCCTAATTTCGAGGGCTTAAATTTCATAAGAAGGGAGGTCAGAAGACCCCAAATTTTATAAATAAAGATGAATTTTTCTATAAATATTATTTTTGAATATTATGGAATAAATTTGATATAATGTTATAAATGTGGGTAATATTTATAAATTTTGCAAAGTATGCAAGTTGTTATAAAATATTCGCTTTGGTCTGGGAATATTCTTTTGTTAGGAATATTCGCATAACGGCTCAATCATCAGGACCCCACAATGTAATTATCATGTTGATCGAGAAAACGACAAAAATATTTTATAAAAAATAACTACGAGGTGTTACCGTTAAAACCGCTGAACTACCCTATGGTAAAAGTACAAGAATACGCCAGTCAGATAAGAAGACACTCAGATTGATTATCGATGCTTACGTGAGAAGTCACTCACCTATGCTCAATTATCACTACAAAGAATTGCCGATCATATCTCTTATATTATCGATTCAATTATTGTCACAAGATCATCTCAGATAATATGTTATAAGATTAAATCAATAATTGAGAGACGACAAGTTATAAATGATTAATAATTGTTGAAAGATTAAATATGTGTTGATGAAAAAAAAATGATTTGTGGTAAGTTTGATTATTTTACGGGGGCCTATATGTCATCATCTAAGAGTCTCTTCATCAATAGAATTACCTTCAATAAGTAATTACCCTTGTGAATAGTATTTACCTTTACACCCTCATAGTAATTACCTTCGCCAATAGTAATTACCTCAATAGTAATTACCTTCATGAATAGTATTACCTTCACAATAGAATTACCTTCAAATAGTAATTACCTTCGGAATAGTATTTACCTTCAATAATAGAATTACCTTCACAATAGTAATTACCTCAGAATAGTATTTACCTTCACTAATTACCTTCGCGAATTACCTTTTTACCTTCACAATAGTAATTACCTTCAACTTGTCGCTTTACACATTTAACCACTATTTACTTCGCTTCACATTACAAAGGCCAAACCACTTGTCGCTTCACATTACAAAGGCCAAACCACTTTCGCTTCACATTCAAGCCACTCGCTTTTTCACACTAAGAAAAGCTAAGCTAGAAATCTTCTATAAATAGAGGCCTAGGGCTTCATTATTTTTTCACTTAATTCATTCAAGCTTATAGAGAGAAAAGTATAGAGAGAATAAGAGAGAAAGAAGAAGAGTATTTTGTTACTACACCGCAAGATTCAATCTCCTACCAAATGTAAGGGGTGTTATTCTTTTCTTATTCATGAAGAGAACTCGTTGTTATTCCATCGCTTATTATTCTCATTGAATAACTCAGTATACGCCGTTTACCCTATACTTGGTGACATTCTTCTATTATTCTCGCTTGAACATCCTGTCTCACAGGTTTTTTTACACCTAACCGGTTCCGCTTTTTTTATTATTCCGCTTCTTTATTATTCTCGCTGAACATCCTCGCTCATGGTTTTTTATTTTACCGGGTTCCGCTTTTTTATTATTCTCCGCTGAATATCCTGCTCGTGTTTTTTACACCGACCGGGTTCCGCTTTTTATTATTCTCGCTTGAACATCCTATCTGTGTGTTTTACACCGACCGTTCCGTTATTTATTATTCTGCTGAATAACCCCGCTTGTGAATTTCACCGACCGTTTCCGTTATTTATTATTCTCGCTCTCGTTCGCAAGGCCTATCGCATTTACGGTGATTTCTTTTGTTATTCCATTCTTTATTATACCCAAATAAGTTAAAACTTTCGACTTCTATACTCCATGAAATTAGTGGAATATCCTCGATATTCATGCTTTCATCCAAAGATCTTTCATGAAAATATTCTTCCGATCATTCTTGAATTTTACTCTACAAAACAAAGATCATGTCGATAATTTGACGTTAATAATTCCTCGGATAAAATAATTTTGAACTTGTTTTATCAATTTTATATCATTGTCATCATCCTCATGTTTATATTTTTTTAAAGTCATCTGTGGGCCCAGAAGTATGGGGATGGACTTGGTATGATTACGACCAGAGACTATTCTAAGGTAATCACGACCGTAATGTTACAAATGATGTGGTAAAAATCCTCAAAGGGTCAGAGTATCGATGGACAAATGTTGGTATGATCATGACTTATTAATGAATACACAAATATTCTCGCCCGAGCGGTATGAATAATTGTGGTCGCGATACTAAAGAATATCCTCGTCAGAAAAGTGTAAGTGATTCGATGATGTGAATATTTATTAAAGTCGAGTCTCAAATATAACAAAGATGAAAACCTTTAAAACCTAAAAGATAGTAGATTTTATTTTCTACTGACTTTTTTAATGGATCAGATATTCCACCGCAGCTTAAACCGGTTGTTCATCAGATTTTATCGCTTAATATTGTCAAGACTATTGATAATTTATTCTCGCATTATCTTAGTCATAATATTTCATCCGGGCTAGTTGAGCTCACCCTTTCTTTCACCGTTTCTCTCTCAGAAATGAGAATATAGCCGGGACGAGCCTGGGAAACGAGTGATGGTCCTCAAGATAAGATTAGTAGTCCTCACTATTCTCGTGAAATAAAGGTGATAATAATTGTAATGAGGACTTTTTTTTTGAGTTCAGTATAATATCTAGTAGACGATATTTGTATTTAAACTCACGCTTATGTCGATTGCATACCTACGCTTATGTTAATAAGTTGTATTTAAATTCACGCACTATGTAAGTGGCGCACCCAAGACGGGTGATGTATACCTAATTTTGGGGTCATCATGTATTTACTTTCAACATAATATAATAAAGCATGAGGATAATGATATAAAGAATCAATCAAATGAGATAAAGGATAAATATTAAACATTTATAATATAATTTATCCAGATTCAAGAATATCCCCATGTTATCAATCACTTAATAATCTCATAATCTAATAACATTAATATTATAATAATATTTTAATCACTTCTTAAATTTATAAACAATTTATCTCAATTGTTTACGCTTTTACCATATAATGCATTTCATCATTCAAAAATGCCATACTCATAAAATATCATCACTAATTATCAAATCCTCATCAAAAATATGCATATATTCTATATAGATTCTCTAGCCATAAAATCCTATTTTCAACTTTGTTACTTCACATAACATATTTAACTCATATGTTCAGAATTAAACTATTTTCATGAAAAATACCAAATTAGTCCCAAAATATTTCTTTTCTGGGATTTAGCATAATATAGTCCCATAATGAAAATATATTTTTCTCTAATTTTTAAAATTCATTTACTATTTTTCAAAAATCAATTTCTAATTAATTCCTTAAGAAATTAGCTACCTCAAGTTTAACTCCAAAATTCCCAAATCTTGGCAGGATCTTACACATGTTAACGTGAGCTTCTAGTTTAAATTTCATGGTCATCTGAGTTATAGAACTCCTAAGCTATAGCGTTTTTTCATTTTAAAAACCTAAATATTGAAATAGTCATAACTTGCTCATTTTAAGTCGAATGAGCTCATTTTTGGACAGAGGTACTTTATACCATATACTTTCATGTCCCAAAAGGCCAGAATTTTTCTCATAATTTAAGTGGCCGAAACAGCCTCTCTAAAATCATGGCGTAAGCTTTTTTCTTGCTTTTACAGCCTTTGCACTCCTTTGCTAAAATCACCCACACAAAAATCTACAACACCTTTTCCAAAGAATTCCACTTGGATTAGTTAGGTAACTCATAGATCTAACTTGACCACATTCAAAAATTCAAAATATAATAGGAGATATGGTCAATTGAATTTCATGTTACGCTTTTTCACCAAAATCGATTTTCAACTCTTTCAGGATTTCTAAGAAACTTTCATGTTTTCACATACTAACCAACATAACTCATTATAACACTTACTAATACCACGATATACCCATGATTTTCATTAGTCCAATGCTTTTATTATGACTTTCATCATAATCCACGTAAATGCATCCTTTTAGTCAAGAAATATTCGAGGGTTTAAGAAATGGGTTTTGATCGGGGTCAATACAAAATTCGATTTCACGCCTAAGAGGCCTAAGAAGTCTTCAAGAATACGCCAGAAATTTATTAATAATAGAAATATCATTCAAAACTGCGACTCTCATCCAAGACTTGATAAGACGTCACATCGATACCAACTGTGACTTCTATCCCTTAACCTAGATAAGACCTCACAATGATACCTATAAACTCGCCATCTTCATTCACGATGTTGCCTACGTAAAGTCCGGCTTCTGCATTCCACACAAGGAAGTCAACAACGAAAGGTTCTGGCTCTTTACTTACGGCTTGATATAACAATGATTAATTTTAGGGTTCGTTACTTTTGAATTCAGATAATGTGGTTGTTATAAATATAAAAGCTAACAACCTTACGAAAAGCATGATGAGTAGTTAACCAATCGATTCCTAAAATCAAAGGCAAGTATTTTCAAAGAGATAAGATCGACAGTAACGTGAAAGTTTCGATTTGAATCAACAAGATTTATAAACAAATGGAGGTAACGGGTTTCTCCCAACTAAGTTTAAACAGAGATAAATCAAAGTCCAATTTCTCCTGAGTCAAATTTAAACGCTGAACGCAAAGCAAGAGAGATAAAATAATAGGTAGAACCCAGATCGAATACTTTATATAGACTTCGCAAGAGCTTATGATTAACTTACCCGTGATAATTTTATTCGTGTTCCTCACTCACGAGAAAAAAAACGCCTTCTTAAACTACCGGCTTTGGCTTGTCTCGGGACATCCTTTGGCATCACTATCTCAACCGGACTCGACTTCACCATACGACAAAATCGAGCTAAATGACCTTCTCTTCCGCAATTAAAACACGCTTTTATCTTTGCTGCGCTTGGACGGATGTGTCCCTCCCGTCTCAAGATTTGAAACATACTAACACCTATGGTCGCTTCTTCTTCCTTTGAAACGGTGTCGATGCCAACGCCTTCACGCTATCGTTGAACCCTCTCTTCAAATGTCCATTCTTATTATCTTCGCCATGATTACCACCGAAATGGTTACCATTCTCGACATGATAATTTCCCCACGATGGTTATCATTGTTCAATGATCGCTGCCACCCAAGATGATTATTATCGTGTTGTTGCTTTCATTACCTTTTGGTTATCATGTGCTTCATCAATCTCAATATTTTCGTATGTCATTTTCAAATACCGCCACCAAACACGGGTTAAATAACATATCACATATTATCCCTATACTCAATCGACCAAATAAATACCACATAAACTTAGGTAGTCATACTAGCGAAGGAATTCCCCATCTCCCTCCTAGTTCTTGCTCTCACATCTTAGCCAGGATCATATCCCTAAGCTCGATAATTAACCGCGACGCCTCAAAATTAGGTATACGCCACCCATCTTGGGTCGCCACTTACATGGTACATAAATTCAAATACAACTTACTAATATAACTGCTGTGGTATAATACGACATAAATCGTGAGTTTGAATACAAATATTGTCTACTAGATATTATACAAACTCAAAAGGAGTCCTCATTACAACTATTATCACACTATTTCACGTAATAAAGAGGGACTACTAATGCTATCCTCTCGACCATTACTTCGCCCCGACTGTCTCAAATATGTGTTCTCATTTCAAGAAGAGAACAAAGGAAAGAAAGGGGTGAGCTCAACTAGCCCAAGAAGAAATATTATGACTAAGATAATGCGTAATAAATTATCATTAGCCTCAAATCAATGTTGTTAAACCGATAAAATACAATAGACAACCAGCTTTAATCAAGCAGCTGAATAAGCAATCCATTAAAAGAGTCAAGTAGAGAATAAAGTCTACTATCTTTTAGGTTTTAAAAGGTTTTCATCAATTTTTATCACCGAGACTCACCTTTTAATAATAAACCACCACATCTAATCATCCCTCGCACTACTTGGCCAAGGATTTTCATCAAATTATCAATGGTCATGACTATACCGAATCACCCCGGTCATAATCATACCAAAACTATCCATCACCGCATTACAAAGCCACCGAGGACTTTTTGTCACATCATTTATATCAAGTTATGATTATACCGAATGATCCTCGGTCATAATCATACTAAGTTCATCTACGCACGTAAGCCAAAGATAACATAATATAACATGAGGATGATGACAATGACATAGTAATTCAATAAAACAAGTTCAAGAATTATTTAATCCATGAATTATTAACGCCCAAATTGTCAACACGATACCGCTTTCAGAGAGTAAAATTCAATAATGATCGTAAGAATATTTCCATGAAAAGATATCGATGAAACGCAAATATCAAGGATATTCTACTAATTTCATGGAGTATGTAAGTCAAAGTTTTAACCAACCGGGTATAATAAAGAATGGAATAACAAAAGAAATCACCACGCACGCAGATTGTGATGTATGTGTTATTCCAATGTAATAATAATAACGGAACCAGTCGTGTCGTGAAATTCACACCGACTGTGATGTTCCAATGTAATAATAAAGATGGAACTGCATCCGTAAAACACACGTATAGATATTCCAATGTATCGATATAAAGATTTTAACCAGTCCTGTAAAACACATGCATGTGATGTTCCAACAGTATAATAAAATCTTAACCAGTCCTGTAAAACACATGCATGTGATGTTCCAATGTAATAATGTAAGAATGTCACCAAGTATAGGGTAAATCACAGATACAAAAGTTATTCCAATGTAATAATAAGCAATGGAATAACATAAGGATTTCACCAAGTATAGGTATGCCACAGATACAAAGTTATGTATAGGTATGCCACTTTTTACAAAGTTATTCCAATGTAATGATAATGAATGGAATAATGTAAGTTCTCTTCAAGAAGAAAGAATAACACCCCTTACCGTAAAAGAACCTAATATAGAAGTAAGGAAGTAGTATACTCTTCTTCTTTCTATAACTTTCTCTCTATAGCTTTCTCTCTATAATTTCTCTCTCTGTAGTTTCAATGAATTCGTAAGAAAATAAATGAAGGAACGAGCTTCTATTTATAGAAAATGGAATGCATAAGAATTAATCTATGAAACTGGCCTAGATTGATTTACTTTAATCTGACGGGTCCATATTTAAAGAAAAATCTTTAAATAAAATATAATATATTCTATTTATATAAAACATTTTACTATGCAAACACTATGCAATACTATGCAAAACACTACGCAAAACACTACGCAACACTATGCATAATAAAATATAATATATTCTATTTATGTAATAACTTTAATAAAGTATTCTATTTTATATAAAAGATGTTTCGCTTTTATTACGCTAATAATACTTAATAAAACAAAACGCCATTATCGCTATAATAATTCATATTATTAATCGACAATAATGGAATCAAACCGAGTGACTTCTCACATAAGATCAATAATCAATACCGCAAGGCTACTTACGCAACCACACGACATCGCATTTTTACTACCGAAAGTAGTTCAACAAGAACTACTCGTGAAACTTCCGCCGTTATTTCAATAAAATATTTTTGTCGCGCTTTCAATCCGACAATAATTTCGCTAGGGGTCCACCAATGATTGAGCTGTTGCATTTAATATTCCCTGCTAAACCTAATATTCTCCACCAATCGAATATAATATAACCACTCAGATACTTTGCAAAATTTATAAATACTACCCACAACTATAATATTATCTCAAATTCACACCATAATATTAAAAAATTATTTCAACAAAATTTAAATTTTTATCGATAAAACTGGGGTCTCACAA